>OZ022576.1:4635821-4988321 GCA_963669155.1 Arbacia lixula
GGGCCCTACTGAAAGTGGAAGGTAACATCTAGTACATTTTTATTGACCGTTAGATTTTGAATTGAATTTTTTTCGGGGCTCACCGTAAATTCCAGTACATTACTAGGCTACCTTTGCAGAATCTGGCTCATGAACACTCCATGACATGTAGATGATGTGATCATTTTTTTTATTCAATAATTTTATTAAGTTCCCACTTTAAAAAACAAATGTCCCCACTCTAAACACTGCATACAGCGTGTTGTCTCTGGAATGTATACACCGTCCTGTTATCAGGTGTGATGAAAGGGGAGATTTTGTTAAGAATGTGAGACTACATTTTCTATGTCTGTTAGATTAAATGATTATATCAAGTCTCCACTTTACACCCCTCGTACAGGGTCATTTCCTCAGAATGTACAGTGTGGTGTGTTTAACAGTCCCATTTGTTATATGATCTACACTATAGAAGTAAAAGGTGGTAGAAGTCCGGAGCTGCGCACCGTCTCCGGGCATTCTTGGTTCGAATCATGATGAGAAATGTCGTCTGTGCGCAGCTCCGGACTGTTACCTTGTACTTCTGTTGAGGATATAATATATAATGAAATGAACTGTTGAACATACTAACATTCCGGGGACGTGATCCTGCATTAGGGGTGTTGAGTGGATACATTTTCTGTTAAAAGAAGGACCGTAATTACCAAATAAGACAGACACCGAAAAGTATGTAGTTCATTATTTCAAAACAAAATGCCTCCTTTCCACACACCTCATTTTACAGAACTTTTACAATTATTATACCCCCGCCAAACGAAGTTTGAAGGGGGTATATAGGAATCAGCGGACGGTCGGGCGGGCGGTCGGTCGGGCGGTCGGTCTACTTCCTCAGTTTTTGCCCAATTTCCATGAAACTTGGTACAGATGTGTGCCTTTGGTTGTAGATGTGCAAGACGCATTTTTCGACAGTACCCGAAAGTACGTTGCCATGGTAACGGCATATTAATGGAAGAAGATCAAGGAAAGATCTTGCGGATTTAACTACTTCCTCAGTTTTTTGACCAAAGCTTATGAAATGTTGTTTGGCGGGGGTATAACCAGTCGCTGTAGCGACATTTCTAGTTGAAAAAGACTCAACTATAAAACTCCTGGGGGGGGGGGGGGGGGGGACAAATGGCTCCAGGACTTTAAGCTCTCAAAATAGCTCTGGTAAGTTTGGGTTAAAATTAAAGTTTTCAGTTTTGCAAGCTTTACCAATAAAAGGAACCACATGCATGCTTTCAAGCAGGCAAAGAAACCAAATTCTCGCTCGCGTGAGCATCCGCCGTTTTACTACTTTAGTACTGGGCCTCGTGGCGCGCTCTGCGCTGCGGCTCGAAACTTGCATTGACTCAACACGCGTAATCGAATCGTAGGTCCATTACAACTTTAGAGTACAAATGTCAAATCGAAAAATATCTTTATTAAACATGATTGTGATAATATAATGATTGGAATATGCTCTTTAAAGGTAGGGGATACCTTTTAGAGACCTCCCAAAATGCAGCAAAACATTAGATATGAACCTCAGGGGACTTGTTTAGGCCACTGCTGAGAAATTTGGAAGTCAACAGTTATCTACAATTTGAATAATGCACAAAACTCAACTGCTCAATAGTTCTGTGTGTCAGTCACACTTAAGCCTTTTTGTTGCAGTCTTCTGTATTTTTTTTTTTAAATCTATAAACACAAATCTAAAAGTATAAGAGCTGATGTAATAACATATAGAGTGTGTGGCAAGAATGTATATAGAAATGTTTGTAAGTTTTGATGAACTTTCTTCACAAAATATACATGATGGACACACATGCAGTGCATGGTTCTGCAAAGGTAGCCTAGTAATGTACTGGAATTTACGGTGAGCCCCGAAAAAAATTCAATTCAAAATCTAACGGTCAATAAAAATGTACTAGATGTTACCTTCCACTTTCAATACTTTATGGGAGTTTCTAAAATGATACTCTCTTCAACATATACCACTGTATTTATAGGCCTACAACTCTTCATTTAAGGCATGCAAATGGGATTCCCTACCTTTAAGACTTTATTTTCATATGAAAAATGTTTGTGCAAAACAATATCAGTGGTTTCATTTTCATGACTGTGCTTTAACTTTTAAGTGGTCGGATCATGGTACATCTGTACCTCTAGATGTAAATACCATGACAACATGAGTCTTATTTATAAAGTCTACTTGCTTATTAAATATTAGAAAATAAAATTGTCATTAGTAGACCTATTTATGCTGTCTTGCACCCATAATTCACTGCTGCTATACACAGTTCTAGCGACTGTGTTATCAAGAAAATTGAATGGCATTTGAAGATGAAACCAATTAAAAGACAACTTTACAAGTGCCAAACTAATAAATGTACATTTCCTCACTTGTGTTTTCTGTACCTACAGATCTTCAATGATTGTGAGACAATTATGAGTACGCGACAAAGGAAGCGGAGGACTAGTCATGGACATACCTCGGAAGTTGTATGTATACTATACTATTCATGAATATAGAATATAGACATACTGTAGATCTAGATCTACAGATTTTCTTTGTTTTTTATCAAACAAAATTTTTTGAATCCTGAATCTGACTCTAGTGATTAGTCATACAGGAAGCTATTGCAATTGATTGTGCTTTTAAATTGGTTAAAAGGTTGTATAGAAAATTCCCTATAGGACCCTACTGAAAATATGTCTAGACTATAGCTAGGCTTGGTCCCACAGAAATTGCAGATGAGTATTAAAGTTAGTTTACTGACATCCGCCTCCGGCAATCAAGAAGAGCCCCAAGGCCAAACAATGGTAACGGCAAGTAAACCTCTCATTGCCCCTCCATCAAAACTTAACTGATGTCACGGTTTATGTTGCAAATTGTAAGAGTTTCTGTCTTTTTTGTCCTTACCAGACGTCTTCAAGCTACATAGTCAGCAACTGCTGTTTGACCATATCATAGCTATATAAATGTACCGTTTAGGTAATTACAACCACTGTGACTGATCGATCTATAAAGATAGAACTGAGCTGGCAGACGTGTATACATGGTTATATACAGTGTCAGGATTGGATGAATAAACAGGAAAAAGAAGCAGCAAAGTAACAATCATGCATTCTCTCACTAAAAATTAGCAGCTCTGAATTTTGTATTTATGGTGGGACACCACCGTAATTGTAGCACAGTGGCAGTAGTCAAACGAGGGAAAATCTTTAAGTGTTCACAAACTGAGGCACTATGTAACAAAATGTGTTAATTGAATTATTTGAGGGTAATATTGAGTTTGTATTTTAACAAATTGAATTTTAAGGCAAAAATGAAAATCATTTTTCTAGTTTATATGTCCCATTTCTATGTACTTGCAGTTTCCTCGAGGTACTGAAGTTCGTGCATTGTGGCCGCCGAATGGATCATGGTATCCTGCTACTGTAGTTGACTTCAAACAAGGTACTTGGGTTGTGTATCTTTGGAGTATCTTAAAGGGAATGAGGAGTACTGGCAAAGTTTGTAATAATTATTCTTTCTTGTTTCAATTAGGGCCTTAATGTACTGGGAAATTGCATCAAGTGTATTGATCAAAGAGCAAGTGAAAGTGCTGAACTAAGCTTTTCCTCCATGTGTATCTCGGAAGTGGCTCAAGTTATCTTGAAACATACTACATATTTATGCATGTTCTGCCTGACAGTGATTATTTTATGAATTTTAGGGTCAAAGGCCAGATGAAAATGGTAACAATTTACTATTCAATACAGAAATTGCACTTTTTCTCCATACCTTGAAAATAACTCAATGCATAAACATATGAATGGGTCAAAGTCAAGTTAAAGTCCTTAACTCCCAAATACATGCTCTCCTATTCAAGGAAGGTGAACATTTAACACATTTGTGACAAACTTGTCGTTTTAATATTTTGCCAATTTTGTGAAAATGTAATCACACATTGTCCACATGTACTATCTGGACCTATTAGGAGAATCATGCATTAGGGCGGAGGCATAGCAGTCGCCATAGCGACATTTCTAGTTTGTTTACTAAATTGAAATGTAAAAATTTTACATCCACAAAAAATATTTCATGTACATTTCACTTGTCATCAGTAATTGCGAGCACATGCTGGATGCATCAATGATTAGCATTGATTCATATTGGATGAATAGAAATGAATGTTTTTTGTTTTTTTTCAGGTCGGTTCTTCATCAAGTACGAAGATGATGAAACACGATGGGTATTTCCTCATCAGATTCGCAGTAAGTTTGACATTAGGTTGAATCATTGTACCATTAATTATATATTTTTTATGCCTCCACCCCAAAGGGTGCCGGGTGTCATGTTTTCGGGTTGTCCGTACGTCCGTTCACACAGTTATATCATTACTATGATATATAAAGAATGTCTTCATGGGTTTTCATCAAATCTGGCTCATGAACACTCCATGATATGTAGATGATGTGATCATTTTTTTTATTCAATAATTTTATTAAGTTCCCACTTTAAAAAACAAATGTCCCCACTCTAAACACTGCATACAGCGTGTTGTCTCCGGAATGTACACTTTCAAGGTTTGCATGTTTAATTTTATATCAGGTATCGTACAAAAATTGCATGAAGTTCCCAATTTTTTAAACGAATTGTCGCCACTGCACACATGTCATACAAAATGTTGTCCCCGAAATGAGCTCTATATAGTTTGAGTTAGTTTAATAGTTGGTCTTATCTTTTTCAATTATTGTAAAAGTGTGCTTTCTGGAGACACTCTCCTGTATGAAGTGTGTTGAAAGAGGACATTTTGTTTGAAATGTCGGACTACATTCTTTTCAGTGTTTGTTCAAATGATTAAATAATTGTATTATGTCTCGACTTTACACCCCTCGTACACAGTTATGCACTTGAAATGTACAGTTTATGTGTAATTAACAATTCGTTACGTTATGTCATGTCATATGCACTACACTACAGAAGTAAAAGGTGGTAGAAGTCCGGAGCTGTGCACAGATGATGTTTCTACCCACGATCCGGAACTAGAAAGACCGGATTATAGTAGAAGTCCGGAGCTGTGCACAGATGATGTTTCTACCCACGATCCGGAACTAGAAAGACCGGATGATAGTAGAAGTCCGGAGCAGTGCACAGATGATGTTTCTACCCACGATCCGGAACTAGAAAGACCGGATGATAGTAGAAGTCCGGAGCAGTGCACAGATGATGTTTCTACCCACGATCCGGAACTAGAAAGACCGGATTATAGTAGAAGTCCGGAGCTGTGCACAGATGATGTTTCTACCCACGATCCGGAACTAGAAAGACCGGATTATAGTAGAAGTCCGGAGCTGTGCACAGATGATGTTTCTACCCACGATCCGGAACTAGAAAGACCGGATTATAGTGATGATACAGGGAGTGAATATGTTCCTGACTCCACACCATCTGAACCTGAGTCTGAATCAGACGACCCTATCACAATTCCAAGTCAAGTAGAACATCACGAAATCATTGTAGTTCAAGTCACTAAAACTAAAAAGGGGAAAAGGACATACGATAAGAAGTACTATTGCTACTACTGTCATAAGGCCAATGCCAAAATAGCAAGGCACCTAAGAAATGTGCATCCAGATGAAACTGAAGTCATTGAGTACTTAAGTGAATGTGATGCAAAGAAAAAAGAAAGCAAGCTCACAGTTCTTAGGAATATGGGGAATTACATTCACAATCGCGAGGTAGTCCTAAAAGGCAAGGGTGAATTTATTGTCTCTCACCGTCCTTCAGGAGAGAGTCGGCACAGTGATTACGACTACTGCAAATTTTGCTATGCCACGCTTTCGAAAAGTAGTCTCTGGAAACATTCCTGTCCTGTGGGGCCAAGTGGTCAGGGAGAAGAAGAGTGCGCAAGCAAAAAGAAGAAGAGAGTAAGAAAGGCGAGTAAAGTCCTACGCACATACTCTAAGGACATGCAAGATATGTCAGCCTTGTTAGATGGCATGAGACAAGATGAATGTGGACAAGAAGCACTAGGAGATGATCTGATCCTCCGTTTTGGTAGCCATTGGTTGGCAAAAGCCGGGGCAGATAAAGAACAGTTTTCAAACATTAGGGGGAAGATGAGACAATTGGGCAGAATCATGATCTGTGTGAAGGAAAAAGATGCATCCTGTCGCAAGTTGTCAGAATGCATGAAACCAGGAAAGTTTTCAGTTCTTCTTGATGCAGCAAAAGAAATTGCTGGGTTTAACCCAACAACTCATACGTACAAGACACCCAGTCACATTCTAAGATCAGGACAAAACTTAAAGAAAGCAGCCGAAATCCACCTTGCCCATTCGCTAGAAAGTGGAGATGGAACCAAAGCAAGTGAATGCAGTGGCTTGATGAAAATCATAGAAGTGAGATGGCCGGAATTGTCTTCAAATGCACTGAGAAACCTGAACGAGAGAAAGAGGAATGGGGTGGAACTCATTCCACTGACGAAAGACATTGTGAATCTCAATCAGCATATAGATCACAAGATTCAACAGTGCTCTTCGAAATTGGCTGAAGACCCGTTAGATGAAGATGCATTCTTTGGCCTTGAAGAGGTCGTATTGTCGAAGCTCATAACGATCAATAGGAAGAGGCAAGGAGAAGCATCGAAATTGAAGCTCCGTGACTGGGAAAAGAAGAAATGTGCCCAAGCATCGGAAGAAGTTCTCTCTTCACTGGATGAATGTGAAAAGCATCTTGTCAATACCCTAAAACGACTGGAAATCAGAGGGAAAAAAGGTAGAACAGTGCCCATCCTAATAACAAAAGACATCGAGAACAGCATGGACCTTGTATTGAGTTCAAGACATCATCACGTTCCAGAGTCCAACCCTTATCTCTTTGCAAGTGCAACCCATGGATCCTACATACGAGGCTCAGATTCTCTGCGCAAACATGCCATTGATTGTGGTGCCGAGAGGCCACATTTGCTGACATCCACCAGGCTCCGAAAAAGCTTGGGTACAATGACTCAAGTTTTGAACCTTAAAGATAATGAACTGGACCAAGTCGCTGACTTTCTTGGCCACGATATCCGAGTCCATCGCCAATTCTACCGCATGCCTCTTGATGTACTGCAGGCTGCGCGTGTATCAAAGGTCCTTCTTGCAGCTAATAAGGGACGCATCGGCGAATACGCGGGTAAAGGCTTAGATGACATTCACGTTTCGCCCGATGATCTAGTGGAGTTCGATGAAGAAGATGAAGAAGGGGAATTTGATGAGGAGCAACATGAAGAAAATGATGTTACCGGTGAAGAAAAAGAAGAAGACGTCAGCGTACCAACTGATGAACTCGAGGAAGAGATGTCCACCACACCAAGAAGCTCATCAGCAACTAAACGTCCCGCAAATTGTAATACTAAGAAAGCCGGGCTAAGTACAGACATACTAGTGACTTCAGAGCAGGATCAACCAAACAAGAAACGGCGTAAACTTACAAAAGTAACTAAATGGAAAGAGGCAGAAAAAAGAGCAGTGAGAATGCACTTTGGAACCCAGATAGCCAGAAATGAGTTACCTGGAAAGAATCAGATTGAAGAATTCATTAAACAAACAAACATGACTCGCACCTGGAGGAATGTGAAAGACCACATCCGAAATACATACATCTCTAAGCAGAGATAAGTGATTGGGTTTTATTTGATTTTCCATTTTTTTGAATGGATCAAGTTTACTTTTGCTGCATGTGAGATGACAATTAGCCAAAAAAAAAAAAAAGGTATGTGAATTCGTGAGACCATGAATGATATTTTCAAATGTTTTTATAGAACAACATTTTATGTTTTCAAAACGTCGTATTTAGTGAGAAAAATGTGTATGAAGTCATGATTAAGAAAAAGAAATATCGAAACCTGTATTAAGTTGGAACACAGGAGATCACTTAGCAAAAACTGAGGGGCAAACATCACATATATTGTTAAGAACTGATTTTGCTTTCTTAGTGTATTTGTGAGTCCTACCACTGTAATATTTCACAACAATGTTTTGCTTTCATACATACATATTTATCCAAAGGAGCATGACGAAATGATTTTTGTGTACTTTGAGTTACATTCAATGTCCTCCAAGTTTCTTCATTTAGAAAAAATTAACATTTTGATACCTAAATATTTATCTGTTTACACAAAGTGAAAAAAAGAAAGTTGCACGAAATGACACAGACAAAAGGTTGAAAGGATAAAAAAACAAGTCTCCATTTTTCACAATTGTGGTCAAAATATTCTTAGGCAGATCTTCTTTACGTTTTGCTTTGTGAACGCAAATGATTGTTTTAACATTTAACGATCACAGGTTATCAAGCGTTAAATCATAAATATGCTAAGAGAGATTGAGTTACTTCATATTAGTCTCTCGAAATGAAAAATAAATCAAATGTCAATGTAAAAGTTGGACATAGAAGTGTTTTGAACATGTAAATTCCATGTTTTTCAAAAGATTGTGACTAAACTTACAAATCTAGTCCATATCACTTTCTCGAAATAAAAAAAAAATGGGTCAGCGGTCAAGATTTTGCAAAGAACAGAGTCAATATAAATTATTTCAACGGATTCAGATTTTTACCTGGCAAACGGGATACTACGTTTTGCGCTGTCCTTGTTACGTATAACTGAGGACGTTAGAAAATATTCAAATGGATGATGTGACACTAACTGGTAAAAATAAATTTTACTTACTTGTCATGTAAGAAGAGAGAAGAAAATTATGTACAGGACATTTGTTGTGGTCCTAATATCATAAGTCTGACATTGAGATGCACGATGTTTGTGTCATCGATTTTGCCTTGCCTATGCCTGTATATACAGTTATCGAAATTATTCATACCCTTGCCAGTTGAAAAAAAAATATTTCTGCTGTTTGGAAAACCTTTTTTTTTTTCTCCTTAATATTATTCAAGTGCTTGAAAAACACATACAGAAATTATTACTCAAGACAATTTATGGAATTCCAATGTTCAGGGGTATTTCTTTAATCGTTTTATCAAAGATGACTAATCTATAATTATCCATACCCTTTCTTGATATACTTCAAGTCACAGTAATCTATGGGAAAGCCCTTGTTGGTGACGACGGCCTCCAAACGGTTCTAGTACTTGCCGACAAGGCTTTGGCACATCTCTACAGGAATCTTTGCCCCCTCTTCCTTGGCGTAGGTCTCCAGGTCTTTGAGGTTGCAAAGGCTTTGGGCATGAACTTTGGTCTTCAGCACTTTCCACAGATTCTCAATGGAATGAGGTCGTGGCTTTGGCTTGGCCACTCCAGGACATCCACATTGCTGTCCTCGAACCATTTCTTGACTGCCTTCACAGTATGTTTGGTGTAATTGTCTTGTTGGTACCCCCTTCTGACCCAAGCTGAAGACTCTCTGCAGATGGTTTGATGTGTTTTATTTTTTGTTTCTTAAAAGAATCTTAGGATGTATTTGTTCATGATGCCTTCCACCTTGGCCAGGTTGCCAGTCACACTAGTGGGAAGCACCCCATAGCATGATGCTTTCTCCTTCAGATTTCACAGTTGGGACAGTATTCTTTGGGTTGAAGGCTTAACACTTTTTGCGTCAGGCGAACGAGACATCCCTATGCCCGAACAACTTAATTTTGGTCTCGTCTGACCATAGAACTGATGACTAGAAGATTGGATCCTGGTCCTCATGTTTTATGTTATTGTTGTTGTTGTTGTTTGTTTGTTTGTTTTTTCTTTTTCTAAATGCCAGCCAAGCTTCCTGATGCTTACACAGGGTTACCCAGGTCTTTTCGACGCACTCTCCAAGCAAGATGAGGGGAAATCTTGAGCTTCTGACCACGCTTCCCAACATTCTTCACAGTGTGGAACTTCTTGTGTTTCTTGATGATGCTCTGTATTGTGGCAACATAAACTCTAAGAAGCTTGGACGTGGCTTCATAACCCTTCACATCGTTGTGAGCAAGTACAATGCGTTTTCGTTTTCTTCCCCGAGTTCTTTAATCTTTACCATATCGACATTAACTAAGAAAAGCTGCAATACCTGAATTTCTTAAGTGCATGTATTCCAAAAGTAGAGCCCTTAACCATGACTTACCTAATTTCTTCCGGCTTTCACAATGACAGGAAGCATCACTGAATAGTTGCTAAACACATACAAAATATTAGGAATATCAAAACATATGTATCTTTGAAACATATTACTAAAAATGTCATGAATGGAGCAGGGTATGAATAATTCAGGAGATGTCAGGAAGTTAACATGTGGGCATGTCTATTGTTATCCAAATTAGGTGGAACTGCAACACCTGACCACTGGAAGCATTCAACAAAAGATAAATGTTTGCCATTTCACATTTTATGCAGTAAAAAGGACAATAAACTTAAAATTTACAAGGGGTATGAATAATGTTGTTGTTAACTGTATAGTATTGACTAATACCGATATGCATATTATATATGACTCTTAAAACCTGCACAGTATTAGCATGAGTATTAAGTCTGGCATTGTCAGAGTGTATCATGCACGCTTTTCTAAATTACAACTTTTGAAAGTGTTACCATAGTAGCCAATACAACCTCAACACAAATGAGGCTGTTCAATATGTTTCTCTTCATCATGTCCGTGTTTTGAATGTTATGATAGATTAATATTTCCTTGTCTTGTGAGAAGAGAGTTATGGACAAGACGCTTTGTTGAAATGTACACAAGAATTAAATCATTGAGATGTATAATGTTTAGATTGTACTGTTACGAGTTTTGCTTTGTATGTTTTACTGGACAGTTCAAACATATACTGTTCTGGATAGTTTACTTGTTATGACAGTTTGAAATGTTATTCTGTCAAACTTCATATTTAGTGTGCTTTTTCTGTGCTACTGTACTGATAACACTTGCATCATTAAAATTTAAGGGACTAGTGCTTCTAGGCGGAGTGTATGATAGGGGTATTTTGTATTTCAGGGGATGATATTACATGATCATTTGATTTCAGAATTTTTATGTATAGGATTTCTGAAGAACATCATTTCCAGTAATAATAACGTGCTCCACTGAGTCTGATTTTCTCACATAATAGTAGGTTGTTGCTGTATCAACAATATCAAACTTTTTGTAGACATTCCGCTTAGAAGATAATGTGTTAGTATGAGAAAAAGGTGTTGCCATGGTAACCACTGATTATTGTATTTTACGTGTAAGTTTTGAAATTGGTCCATAACTTTGCACTGTAATGGCTTTTCAAAATCATTCCTGGGTGGTCTATGACCATTAATAATCTTAATCTTTTATGGGATCAAAGGTCAAGTACATAGGTCAGAGGTATTTTATGTTGTCAGTTCCATAACTATGCACCCTTTTGCCTTTTTGAAATCAAACTTACGTGGTAAAGCAAAACAAAAAGGAAGAGAGGGAGACTCATTACGGCTATCGCCTTGACTGTTCTACTTGTTATTGTTCTTGTTTTAAATACATATTTTCCAGTTGGAAAAATATATATAAATGACTTCTCCCTTTGATTTTTTTCTGCAGTTTATTTTTTTATCTTGTGATAAGAAACAATTGTACCTTAAAGGTAGGGGATCACATTTGCAAGTCACTGCAAATTGTCAACCAAAATTCTTCTACAGATGCCTTCCTACTTCAGAACAACACATGTAAAGTTTTAATTGCCAGTATTTCACAGATCAGGAATAAGAAGCAAAACTGCATCCTGAGGATAGATATGCCTTTGTTTTTCTTTACTCTGAATTTCGTGTTGGCCTAACATGAAATTCAAAATGAATCAATTTGCATAAATGATGTTACCAATACAACAGCTTAAGCTAAGGGATTTCTATAACAGTTCTCTGTCAATATTATCTTCAAAATGCTGCTAAGTTCAAACAAAATCAGGTTTCAGGCCTGCCAATGAGATCCTCTACCATTACGGCAAAACTTGTGTGTTTGTTGTGAAAATATGTTCCCAGTCAACTTTCAAATATATAAATCTTCCACTTTGCACACAATTATATACAAAGTGCACTCTAAAAATTGTACAATCTTCAATTCGTGTGTTTTGGGTGAAATACAGGTCCCCAATAAATCGTAAAACAAAATACCCAAATTTCACACCCCCCATACAGGGTGTATTTCCTCGGATTGCATATTTTACCAATGCGTGTGAAAAAAAGGGTCCCCAGTCAAATATCAAGAATGAATAATGTCCACCTTACATAATTTATGATTGATGCACATTCACAGAATATACACCTTCAGTGTGTATGTGTTTTGTGAATCAGGTCCCGGCTCAGTTAAAGAATGTAAGATGTTTCCATTAGACACACCCTGAAATGCACTTTGTTATTAGTGTGTTTTTGAAAGGCCATCCAGATTCAAAATATGAATATTATCCCTGCATTTTCACATTTCATCCATGAAATACGTCCCCAGATTGCACACTTTTTAGTCTGTATTCGAGTGAAATTCCCCAGTCTTGTCCCCAGTCAGCTGTTAAAAAGGCACACTTTACAGTGTGTACGACAGTGTTTGAAGTTAGGTCCCCAATCAGTACCAAAATATCAGACGATCCCTTTTTGAATTATAAGTCCCCAGTTGGATGTAAAAGTAAAATCATCCTCACTTTTTCACCTTTCATCCAAGATGCACGTCCCCAGAATGTACACTTTATGTGTGTGTGTTTGGGTGAAATTTGGTCCCCAGTCAACAGTACAAAACAAGTTGTCCTCTTATGGCCCATTACAGGACACATATCCACGATGCACATCCCCAGAATGTACATTTTCAGAAGATGTGTCGGTGTGAAATTTGTTCCTCAGTCAATTTGAAATAATCATAATGTCCCCTTATAACACACACTCCCAGTTTGTGTACACGTGTATTTGTGTGAAATCAGGTCTCCAATCAGTCATAAAATATCAGGCGTCCCCATTTGACACACCCCAAATGTTGGGTGACTGTCCCCATATTGCACATTTTTACGAATGTGTGTTTTTGAAGTATAAGTTCCCAGATGGATGTAAAAATAAAATCGTCCCCACTTTTTCACATTTCATCCAAGATGCACGTCCCCAGAATGTACACTTTCTGTTCGTGTATCTGTGTGAAAATTGGTCGCTAGTCAACTGTAAAAGATAAACTGTCCCCTTATGGCCCATTACAGGACACATATCAACATATCAACGATGCATATCCCAAACATGTACATTTTCAGAAGATGTGTTTGTGTGAAATTTGTTCCTCAGTCAACTTGAAAAAAATCACAATGTCCCCTTATAACACACACTTCCAGTTTGTGTACACGTGTATTTGTGTGAAATCAGGTCTCCAATCAGTCATAAAATATCAGGCGTCCCCATTTGACACACCCCAAATGTTGGGTGACTGTCCCCATATTGCACATTTTTACGAATGTGTGTTTTTGAAGTATAAGTCCCCAGTTGGATGTAATAATATAATCGTCCTCACTTTTTCACATTTTATCCAAGATGCACGTCTCCCGAACGTACACTGTCTGTGTGTGTATTTGGGTGAAATTTGGTCCCCAGTCAACAGTACAAAACAAGTTGTCCTCTTATGGCCCATTACAGGACACATATCAACGATGCACATCCCCAGAATGTACATTTTCAGAAGATGTGTCGGTGTGAAATTTGTTCCTCAGTCAACTTGAAAGAATCACAATGTCCCCTTATAACACACACTTCCAGTTTGTGTACACGTGTATTTGTGTGAAATCAGGTCTCCAATCAGTCATAAAATATCAGGCGTCCCCATTTGACACACCCCAAATGTTGGGTGACTGTCCCCATATTGCACATTTTTACGAATGTGTGTTTTTGAATTATAAGTCCCCAGTTGGATGTAAAAGTAAAATCATCCTCACTTTTTCACCTTTCATCCAAGATGCACGTCCCCAGAATGTACACTTTATGTGTGTGTGTTTGGGTGAAATTTGGTCCCCAGTCAACAGTACAAAACAAGTTGTCCTCTTATGGCCCATTACAGGACACATATCCACGATGCACATCCCCAGAATGTACATTTTCAGAAGATGTGTCGGTGTGAAATTTGTTCCTCAGTCAACTTGAAAGAATCACAATGTCCCCTTATAACACACACTTCCAGTTTGTGTACACGTGTATTTGTGTGAAATCAGGTCTCCAATCAGTCATAAAAGATCAGGCGTCCCCATTTGACACACCCCAAATGTTGGGTGACTGTCCCCATATTGCACATTTTTACGAATGTGTGTTTTAGAAGTATAAGTTCCCAGATGGATGTAAAAATAAAATCGTCCCCACTTTTTCACATTTCATCCAAGATGCACGTCCCCAGAATGTACACTTTCTGTGTGTGTATCTGTGTGAAAATTGGTCCCCAGTCAACTGTAAAAGATAAACTGTCCCCTTATGGTCGATTACAGGACTGTGTGTGTGTACTTGTGTAAACACCTCAGAAAAGGTGACCTAAGTATGGTATAGTGATGGGCAGATTATTGCGCTTATACCTGCATCTGGAAGACAAACGATCACAAGACTGATAAGAGATGAGATGAGCTCTAAAAAAAACTTTGAACAATGTTTTATAAAAGTGTGTTCTTCTCTGACTTTAACACTTCATATTTCATGGTCATATTCTCTTCATTGTGATTATACATGTAGTAACAGCGTCTAGTCAATTAAGTACAGTATCAAAGAAATTTTTGAAAGTTAATGTAGATACATTGTACTTCAACTTTCTGGTGGTACTTTAAATTCATTATTAATGAAAATTGTCTATTTTTTCCAAAGTAATAAAGAATTGAAAATGTATGTCAATCGTTCAAAACAGGAAACATGGAGGACCAGTGAAGTTGAATAAGCTACCCTGTCTTTTAGCAATAATAACACGATATTGATATCATCTAACAAGATTTTTTTAAACTGATTTCTTTTGTAGTAAGTAGGATTAAAATTGATGAAGATTTCAACCTCATCAATAAATATATTTCCACCTTATATATGTGACATCGATTTCTTGTGGCACAAATTATACAGGAAAAGTGGTCCAAACTATGTTGTGGAGTATTGATAATCCATCCTTAGCCCTGTTTGTGTCATGTGTGGATTATTTCACCAGTAGTACACACACAACCCATAAAGCAGCATTTTGTAAGGCACAGCAAGGGTTAAGAAAGATACAATGTGGTTCCTGTCAACAATCAGGAGCAGGTGCTCTGACTTTGTGGCCTAGAGCTAACTGCATACAGGGAGGGCAGAACATACTGCACATATAACTGGATGTACTTGCCTTGCAGGGTGGTTCCCAGTGTAGTAAATGTGTGATGCAAGCAAAATATGTTGGGTCCAGAAGGTGATTGTGAGACATGCATTTATTTACTGCACCACAGTATCAGTCATTAATTATTTCTAACTTTTTGCTTTCTTTGAGCTACATGTTTCATAGTTGTGCGCTGCGCGTCCAGCATAGATATACCTGACAAAAAGTTAGTTTGCCCTTTCGAGCTGTGCGTAAAAGATTTTCTGGTGACCACGCTGTGTACATGTACAGTATCAAAATCACATCATTATTCTGCCATTTATGATGTTGCACGAATGCGGCTCACAACATAATCTATCCCGAATGTTCATTAAGCTCACTATTCCATTGGGCACAGACTCTATTGATGCAGGTCTCATGATAAGCCTATCGCCTTGTCCAGGAAAGATGCAAACTTGGATGGGTCGCCAGGAGGGAACGGCTTCAGCTCAGAGAAATTCAAGGACTTCAAGTCAGCTGCAAGTTTGCTGCAATAAAGAGAAGCACACACAAAATCATCCTCACAGCTGACCTCCATGCAAACTACAGGGAAAATGATAGCATAGACTAGGGCCAAGTTCTAAAAACAGTTTCAAATAATATCACTTGCCAGTCTAGTCAAGTTCATTGGCAATTCTTTATACCGGTAAGACAGGGCATTGATCCTGATATGATGTCCCTCGCCCATTTCTTTCTGACGAGAAATCTACACCACTTTTCTATGTATCTCACTCACATTCCCTTTGTAGCCATCATCATACAATGTGGCTGCATCACTGTGCTCACTTTATCAGTTATTAAACAAGGGTTTCCAGATGCACCCATAACCACCACAACCCACAACCACCAAACTGACCAACAGTTGATCAGTTTAAAACATAAAGCAACCGCTCTTTCAGAGCTACCCCGCACAAAAATTTATACTGGATCTGAACACTCAACTTCTTTTCTCCCTGATGTCACAGTCACACACACTGATGCTACTCCAAAACCACTATATTTAAACCTAAGTTTACACAACAGACCTTTTCAGGGTGAAAAATATATGGTGTTTGGTGCAAATTCAGCTCATTCTTCATACACTATGAAGGCACCATCCATCAAGAACATTTGAAATCTACACTGTTACAGCCATTATCAAAATAAGGCCTATTCATCAGTGTCATTTGGATGATTTGCAATGTCATAATGCAATAATGCATTATGCATTCATATTTGTATGAGAGATATATTTTTGAGATCCCTTTTCATGGAGATTGCTAAGAACAGACACATATACCGTACCTTGGTGTTGTGTAGAAGAGATGTTTGTTCTCGTAGAGCTGAGTGGCTAGTTCCAGCTGATGATTACCCATCAGGAGTTCATTGATGACCACCAGCAGAGGTTTCTTTGCTCCCAGCGTCTCCAAACAACTCCCAGCACCTGGAGAAGTATGATATATCATGACAAAAGTGAGTCATATTATCTAGAGGGGAGGGGGGAACTTCTCACAATGCAAAGTTTGGCAAACATCCTCGTACCATTCGATTACATACCGTACTCTACAGCTCAAAGGAATTGGCAAAGGGAAAGGGAAAAGGAAGAAAGGGAAGGACCCGCAGTTTTAAACCTCGGTATATTTTGTCTGTTCAGCATGAAACATGATTGCTTTTTAGGCTAAAATATCGTGTTTCATGCTGAACTGGACAAAATATTCCAGGGTTTAAAACTGCAGCTCCTTCCCTTTCTTCCCTTTCTCTTTCCCTATGCCAATTCCTTTGAGCTGTTGTGTACAAGAGTGTAGTTTCCACTACACAGATTCCTAAATTCACTGATAAAACCCCCTATTATATATATTTTCTTTTCTCTGATGTTCCTGCTATTTATGAAGTCTGTTTTACATAACATTGAATACTTATTTAAAAACAACATTGCCTACCATGAAGTACATACAAATGTAGACCCATGTCATCTTTCCCCAATTAAGATAGGATACTATTTGCTGTAATTATGTACATGTACAATACTCGCATGATTTTCCTAGTCTTTATTTGTTACAGCTAAGAGGTGTCCAAATTCTCTTCCCAATTTCAATAATTGTAGCTAACAACCAAGGCTCAAGTTAGTGGCAAGTAAAGATGTAATGCACACAAATGGTGTAGCCTTATACATTTTGGGGTTTTATCTGAAACAAAAGTGTGGTTGAAACATATTGCTGGCATGACACCGAAGTGTATGGTGTCTGTATCTGTCTCTAGATAGTATTACAGCATGTTAATAGAAAGGCAGATCATAAAAAGAGGCAATGTTATCAGTCTAATGACACTGTTGATATCAGTCATGCATTCAGAGATTGAAATAGAATCAACATTTTGGTTTCCACCGGCTAGGGGAAAATGGCTGGATTTTAATTTTTTTTTTAATATTTACTAGGCTACTATCATCCTTTAGGAACAGTGACAGGTACGGTTTATTTGTGGTCCAGGTTGCATACATTATTTAGATAGGTTGGCTATATATTCGCATGTTAAATTCTGCCAGTTTCATAACATTGTAATTGCTTTGCTGTATATTTGCAAATGAAAAAGTTGATCTAGCTAGCTCTATGTGAGTGGAGAAGCTACATACCTGCATGGCTGATGACCAGGTCAGCGTCCCGGATATCCTGTGCTATGGAGTCCTTGTAGCGGTAGGCTTCTATGGTGAAGTGGGGTTGTTGTTGGAGCTCTGGAGGCTCATACGTCCCTCTGCCATACTGGAGAACAAGTCTGCTGAAGCCCAAGCCCCGCACAACCTATGCAGAAGAAAAAGGTCAAAGCCATGGGATTGAAACACCCATTCCTGTCATAAAGCTGCCCTTCGCTTTCTCACTCTCTTTTCCCAAGTAGAAATTACATTCCTTTCCAATGTACTTGTTGATTAAAAGTTACATTCTACTTCAACATGTGGGTACAAAGAACAAAGTGAGTTAAATAACCATATGGTTTATTTCGTCCTATATGATTCCATGAATTAGATTTTAGACAAAAAATCAATCAATGGATCCAACAGCAATTACATAGAGAGACTGATTTTTCAGTCTAAAATTTAAATGACACTTGCATATGAACACTTCTTTTCAGAAATTAACTGAGACTATACCAAAATAATGTATCATATTCACATTTTTACACAATGACAGCAATACACGATACAAAAGGGCCACTCGTAGCCGAGCAGCTACTGTAATCTGTATACACACAAGACTTGCTCGTACCGCCACCGACCACTGCGCCGAGACCGGCCCACCGGCCATGTGTCGAAAGCCGGTCGTGTTGAGCTGCTGCAATATAATTTATAAACGCGTTGTCAACGATCATGTTCATGATCACACGTCAGGAAAAAATGTTACCTTAATAAGCTCTTGGCTTGAGATTGCTTGTATTAATGCGTCGAAACTTGTTGTTCCAACAGTGACAAAAATTGTCTTTCCTTGACTCCCCATTACACTACATGTACTTTGCAAATGAATAAGGATCAAAGACCGTATCGTAGAGCGCTGCGAAGTCCACGTAAGAAACTAACTGCAATGCTTCGGCCGCAGTGTTGTTGGTGGCGCTATTCAATCTCATCATCAGCGGATCATTTTTTTTTTTATTTTTTTTTATAAATAGAGACGAATGGGTGCAAAGCGATTTTATGGAAGTAGATGTTGAAAATTTTGAAATAGAACTGATTATATTTGGATATTTAAAGAAAATATGCGATATAAAGTCCAGATGGTTGTACGATTACTTCAAAGAAGAATTTCAAAAAGATTACATACTATGTGTCACGGATTGTTTCCGTCAATATGATCTTGGAATAAAGGAATTGAAAGAAACATTTATTCAGATTAAACGTGCTTTGCTATGCAACAATCGAAGAGAGTTCAAATACAAATTATTACACGGAGCTGTATATACAAAGAAGGAACTGTTAAAATTTGGTTTTGAGTGGGACGAACTTTGCTTCTTTTGTAAACAAGAAGTTGAGACATACTAGATTGTTCAAAGTTTAAAAAAAAAACTATGTCAGGAAATAGTTAAAAAGCTATATTTAACTGAAGTTCAGAGTGATAATTGGAAATCAACATTTATAGGGGCATGTGGCAGCACTGCTCGAGTAAATTGTATCATATACGTAGTTAAATTTTTATCTCTAGAAAACATGGAACCCTACCATCCACACAGAAAGCAAGGCATATGTTAAAAGATTACAGAGATGATGAATACAAGATAGCCTTCCAAAGGGGAAAAATAGGGACACATCTACAGAAGTGGGAAGCAGTGAATGCGTTTTTGCTTCAATGCAGTTAATGTTTTTGGTTTTCCTGCATTTGCAAGCAGATAAACTGAAGACGGAGGCATTGTATGTGCGTTTGTATGTGAGAGAGTTTGTGTGTGTGAGTGTGTGTGTAGTGTTAAGCGTGGGTGAGTGATTTTGATATTCCTCAAAATTATTGTGATTAAATATGATACTGTAAATGCAAAAAAATGTGTAATTTGCGATTTATACAATTCTGTCTATATTACTACTCGTATTTCGATTATAAACTGTTAAAGAAAAAGTTAAAGAATGTGTATATTCATTTTTTTTCGGATTTGTATGAATAACGAATAAACGATTTAATTCACTTCAATTCAATTTAGATTTCAAAAAAGTTCGGTCGAAGTGTGTGCCAATTTCGAATTTGTAATTATAATTATTTTGCCCTGCTGAAAAGTTAAGAATAAAAAAATGTTGAAAATCATATATTGATTTACTTTCGTATCGTGCGCAAGCCTAATCCTGTTTCAAGATGTTTTGCTCCATAGGCATGTATATAATGATTGAATTAAATGGGACATAACACTGTGTACGTGAACAGCAAGTTTTACCACAAAAAATGACTGGTAGTCTATTAAAACTGTTGTCTGCATGTGTACCAGTGCTGGGTAACCACGTTTGCTTTTTGTTGATGACTCCTATCCGCTCACAGCCCCTCCCCCTCTTACTCACCCCTCCTCCTCCAAAACAACAACAACAGCAACAACAACAACAACAACATCAACAACAACAACAATAACAACAACAACATCAACAACCCAAGAACAACTTGGAATATGATGCATAACGTTAATGCCATTGACACCGATAAAGTGAAAAGATAAAAAGAGTTATTGTGTGCAGAATCAACATGAGTGCATAAATAAAGCATACGCCTATGACTAAGGCGAGGCTGGAAAAAAGGAGCAGAGAAAAGACACGATATTGTATTTCCAAGCATAACAATACACACGATACACAATAGACACGATATTGTATTTCCAAGAATACCAATACACACGATACACAATGAAGTAGCCTCCATGCATTACAAAGGAGATACATGTACATGCTACACCAACCAGCGCCCTAAGGATTGCCTAAAATGATAAGAATATCATCAGATCTTCTGTTTTGAGGTTTTCTTTTATGTTTAAGTTTAAGAGATATCGATCTACAGAATAATTGTTAAAATATATTTTGTCATTCAAAATTGTACCCAGCCTTCTCTACATAGCTTACATGTAAAATGCTCACCTTGCGGTGTGATATGCAATATGACACGATGACCATGATGACGTTTTGCATCGATTCCAACGCAAGTGGTCGAACACCAACAAGCACAGTCCATTGTGTTTAATGGGCCAAATTTATTCCTTTTCTAAAAGTAGGGTAAAGCAGATGATACCTTCTCATGACACAGATAGGCGACGCAGGCAGAGATAGAGAGAGAGAGAGAGAGAGAGAGAGAGAGAGAGAGAGAGAGAGAGAGAGAGAGAGAGAGAGAGATACAGGTGATAGAGCCAGATTAACTATTATGTTTACTTTGGGGTGTTGCAGGTTGGCTGTGTGCCACGCCGCGTATCATCAAACAAGATTCACCCACTGTCATATATAATTAGCATTAGAGAATAAACACACATCCATCTTAGCATTGTTCGTATAAAGTATAATTGGTGTTGAACTTAAACGTAATATGATATGACCTTACACCGGCCTGTTCTTGCCGAAATATCATTAATTTATACTCTTTGATAATCATAAAACATACAATAGACAGTATACTGGGGAGACGACGAAACGACGATTGAAGAACGTAATTACGAAGGTCTTTTGCGGGCACATGAGCTGTGTTTGTGGCGTTGGGCAGCCTTTTTAGATAGATTGAGTTGATATTTTTATGTAAATGTATTTATACTCTTTGATAATCATAAAACATACAATAGACAGTATACTGGGGGGACGACGAAACGACGATTGAAGAACTGTTTGTATAAAGTTTAATTGGTGTTGAACTTAAACGTAATATGATATGACCTTACACCGATCTGTTCCTGCTGAAATGTCATTAATTTATACTCTTTGATAATCATAAAACATACAATAGACAGTATACTGGGGAGACGACGAAACGACGATTGAAGAACGTAATTCTTCTTTTGCGGGCACATGAGCTGTGTTTGTGGCGTTGGGCAGCCTTTTTAGATAGATTGAGTTGATATATTTAAGTGTGTAAGTAAGAACCCAACTCTTCTTTTATGTACTGTACTCTTTGCATTAAGAGAGCTAGAGATCCAGTGAGAAGTGGAGCAGAAGGTCCATGACGTACCTCTAGGGGAATATCACCAACGGATTCGGACATCGTCTCTACCAGCATGTGTAAGTACACATTATATTTTGTGCGGGTAGGATTGGGGTACTTCGGCTTGGACAAGAGTAATTACTTGGGGGGGGGGGGGGGGGACGGTTTCACTATAGTTTGGTTAAAATATATCGTTACTGTGCATAATTACTTTGGGAAGCATAACGCGCATGTGTATGGAGGAAAGAAAATACATTGCATCTTCAATCTGGAAACGTCTCCTGATACAAAATAACTACTCATCAGAAGGCTCTGTCTCATATTGCAATACAGGTAAGTTACTCAATTTCAGGAGCCATAAATCATTACAAGTGACACATGACACGTATTTCTGATCGACACAAATTATATTCTGGCATTCATTACACTTCACATCAACTAATCTGAGACGTGGTTGTAAATATGCGTTAGTGGAAGAAGGAGGAGAGAGGGAGAGTGAAGTACATGTAGTTCGGGTTTAAAACGCAAATGTAGGCCTTACCTCGACATCTCTGTTACAGTTTTCTTTTCTGCTGAATATTCATCTATGAGGTGTATGTAATGGTATTTGAGCAGTTTCAATCATACACACATAGTAAAATATGATAAAAACATGAAAATACATTTTTAAGATAATAATAAATAATCAAGTAATGTAGGACATGTATCAACAATTTGAATTCGAATATGAGGGGTTACCATTGGGAAAAAAGGGACGCATGTAGAAGCCGTAAAGGCTTAATAGATATAGGCGCACATACCAGATATAACCATTATTATGTAAGGTAATTAGATAAGTTTACATATTTTATTGCCATTGTTTCCCCTTTAAAGGTTCCAAAAGGACTTTTTACGGCCAAACTTGAATAAACTGTCATACTTTAGACGTATAAAATAAATTGTTCCAATTAATCTCGAGTATTATTATGCGGATACAATGTAGAAGGAAGTAATTCATACGTACTGTAATTTCCCTGTCATGTCATCCGCCCCGCCTTGTCCTTTCCAATTATCTGTGCATGTCCTTTATCTTTAAATCGGTTTCTTCCGCCTCCTCCGCTTTTCCGTATTCTTTTTGTAAAATCCAACATTTTCTTACTTTTACAAGATTATTTCCAATTTGCTTGCCAATAAAATAGCAAAGTTATTGATCTGATGTCTATGTAACCTGCTCCATCCATGCGTTTATCTACTCGCAATTACATTAATTATTATGTTGTGCACATTGTACGTCATGGTTCATCGAAAAAAATTGGGATCGAATCGTCGATAAACGAAATATGTCGCATAAAGATGGAGGAAAAGCGGGTAACGTACCTGAAATGACAAACGTTTGTCACGTTATAATGGTTCTGGGTGTACTTTGTCAAATTAAATATACGATAGCCTCCATCAACCGATCATGCCATACCTCGCTACCGATCCTCACATAGACATGGGAGTTACCTACCCCTAACATCTCTAAGCGTTGTCATATACATGCATTGCCTGTGTCTACTATACTCATACAACAACGTAATCGTTAACACACAACTCCCTCGTGGAATATTTGCTTAAACTAAAATCATATTTTTCATATTTATTTCCTCTTGGAACCTTCAGAAGGGAAAACCATGGCAACATTCATGAAAACTCTAAACTTGATACGGAACCAAAAGTCGATAATTAGCTTGCATGGAAAATGTATGATTTATTACAGTCTGCAATTCCTACCTCCAGTGGTTTGATGAGAAAATCTGACATATTCATGTTGCCTTAACGAACCTGACAGGCTAACCTGTCTGTACTGAGATAATTATGAAAAAGACGATATCAGTGGAATATTCCACATAATAACCAACTAATGAATAACCACCGAGTCGCGCGCTATGCATAGGAATTCGGGATGATAAAATGCGGCTAGAACCTAGACTATTGGCTGGCAGATTTGTAACCGCTTGTGACTATGCATTTGTGCGGTAATTTCCGTCGGACCGCCGCGGCGGTGCTACGGAAAGCTTCAGAGGAGCTAATCCCCAGTATCCCCTCAGTGTAAAACACTTGTCCGTTGTCTCACTCTATTATATAATCCTGTTCCGGATGGATGCCTTCGGTTTCGGCAAGCAACATTATATTACGTAACCATTCCAACAATCATTTATATATTTCCGCAGTGACATAGTTCAACCTTGGTGCAACAAACCTTCATTTGAACCATGGAGCTTCATGGACAGCATTAATTTTGCAGAGCGATCCTCCATCCCGAACGCAAATGAAGTTGTGTGCATAACAGCTATTCTGCTGGTAGCCATATTCTGTGGTGGAGGGAGGGGGTTGAACTGTCTGTAATTTCCTCCAGTCTGTGCACAACCTCATGTGTCTGAGCAGAGAGATGGCCTGAGCCCAGGGCCGAGCGCCAAAGGAGTATGAATCTCACTTTCCAACGAAAATTGAATTTGTGGTACCGGAAATCTTACTTATTATAACTTGTCGATGGAGGAGGCAAGTACTATATCGGTACGACAAATGGAAATATGTTTTGGTGTTGGTATATTGCAAAGTAGCTCAAGTTTGGACTGAATATCGACACTGTATGGAATAGGAAAAATACAGAGCAATATCTCATACAGGTAAGAGAGTTTTGTGTTTGTTTTCATGTGATGCCTAATTAACGTGATAGAATTATTAACTGTGTTTTATCTCAACGTTAATTTGGCATGAATTGATTTTCACTGAATTGATATCAATCATCAATATCTTGTATGTCTGATTTCTCAAGATTTGGGCGCTTCACTCTAGGAGTGTCCTGGTACAGTGCGAACAATTTTCAGGTGTGATTCCCAATAGGGCTGCCTTCAACCCTTGGGATTTTCCACTTGTATAATTTTTTTACATGTACTTTCTGAGAACGAATCGTATCACTTCTGATGTTGAAATACAAATTGATGGTTAATTATACACAACGCAAACAGAATAATATTGTTACGGGAAAGGCGAGATCATTACACTATTTTTACGATAGTTGTGTTTTAATGGTAGAAGTTTTTTGTCATTTCGACGGCGTGTAACGTGGCCATGATCATAGTCATGTAGCTCACAGTCAAACTCCAACTATCACTCGACCTCTAAATTCTCAACTTATTTGAACTACAACGAAACCTGAACTGAACTCGCCTGCCAGGTATATCACCAATTAAACTCGTAGTTATGCTGCATGTCACTAGTCTCGACTTCAACCAGCGACCAATGAACAACATTCCCATTATTGCATTGGCCGCTGGTAGGGTTTAATGGAGTGAATAGGCGATTTATTACACTATAAAAGTACATGTACATGCATAGATAAAGTGGAAGCAGGAAGAAGAAGGAGTTAGGAAGTGGACACAATAAGGGTTATTTGAGGCGTCTAGTAAATATTGTGAAAGACAAAATCTGGTACAAATCTGGCACTTAATTAAAAGCAAATTTGCGGGAGAGATAAGGGGCAGAGATACAATACAGAGAGTGAGATTTATTGGAAATGTGTAAATGCAATGAGTGTTTTGTCAAAGAGGAAGTTCGGTGGAGTGGGAGTTCTAGTATAGGCAGGGGAACAAGTGGACTCTGGGACCGTAAACACACCTGACTTTTTCTCAGAAAATCTTCGACTCCGAGAAGCAGTGAATGGCATATGAGTACAAGTGAATGCCAGTTAAAGGCCCACATGAATGACACGCGCTATTATTAATCTTAACATCATATTAACATATACATGTATTAACACGAGCCGGCATTGAGCTTATTACAACTTATTTCGGAAATACCGTTAGAATCGTTTTTGGAGACTATCTTTACTTAAACATGATTTCTTGGTAAACTCCAGACCTGAACGCATGATCGGTAATGGGATCATTATCTTCATTCGATATTTTATGTACGACTAAAGAATGTATCTTGTCTTGTCTCGTCCCCGTCTCATCTTGTCTTGTCCTCTTGGCAATTATTCAAGGATTGTGAGCTACGACGAGACAATGACCGACGCGATCATAACTGATCTCGTTTTGCTACACCGGGATTGGAATTTGTTTTACGACATCACATTGCAGTATGTTCTAGTCATTCATTGAAGTTATTGACTAATGAATTGCGGCCAACATGCACTTCTCTGGTCAGCCGTTGCTATTCATGTCAGCAAAATGAAAGGAAGTGATTACTTCATCATAACCGCATATCCTTGTGGAAAAATTACGATTACACTAACCTTTATGTTGGGGGGGGGGGGGGAGCTGGATCTACCCCTGCATTATGAAAACATTATACAGAGTCCCTCTAGTGCAAGGATAACAAACACCCCTATGAGCAAATGGGTTCAACCAATCATTAAATTGATTTTTGGAAATATATAGAATGGGAAGAATGATCATGTTACGAGAGAGGTTCAGATTTAGATAAGATCTTGGTTAGCTATTCATAATTTGTATCATTATTGTTTACTAGGAACTTAATAATTCATTCAAATTAGTTCATATATTGACATGAATAATATTCACGTACTGATTCACTCTCTAACTCAGACCCCTGACCTGTTTTTGGAGTCGTGTTGGAGAAGGGGGGGGGGGGGGGGGTTGCTGAGGACAAAATAAGTAGTCCTTTCCTGTTAGTTGCAGTTGGCATGCACTGAAATGTGAGATTTATAGGACTGTATTTGTGTAATAACAATCATAATAATAATAATAATACATAGAATTTATATAGCGCACTTTCCATCTTAACTAGATGCTCAAGGCGCTTCAGAGTAAATTAAAGAGAGAGAGAAAAAAAAACACAATACAGGTATGAACTTGTATGTCAAAAAACACCATTATACAGGTATGTCTTTAGGTTGCCCTTGAAGGAGGTGTAGAAACCGATGCTTCTTTTGATCTGGTATACGAGGGACTTGATATCGGTATGAATGGCAGCGCGGCCTATAAACATACATCATTCATTTGCTTTTGATATCGTTGCACATATAGTGAAAACGACTATCGGGACTCCATAACGATCATACTTTACATCAGTGAAATGTCTGATATTTCTTTGCATAAAATCATGGCGATATATATGATTTATGAACGGTATTTTTTATTGGGAGTTATCTGGCTACGACATGGCAAGGACGTCACATGATTGATGTGTTTGTGTGTTTGTTTTTTACTTTCCTCGCGGCATCTATCCCTACCATTCTATTTTCTCTCTCTTTGTTTCTCTCTTTTTCTTTCTGAGAGGGCGCTAAATGATTTTTTTTTTGTCCATTTCCTTCTCCAAAAAGTACTATCCTCGACGTCAGAGGGTGAATAGTACAATTCAAGAGGCGTCAATCTCCGCACGTCCCTGTTGTAACACGCACAATGAGGTGCAACCTGTTTTGTTCGGGCCGCAGAAAAAAAAAGTGGTTTCTTTGTATTTACAACTAATGTAAGAGGGATCTTTGAAAGTTTCGATATTTTACTTCCTTCTTGGCCCATCATATAGTCTCGATGAAGGATATTAATACACCTCATCCGGATAGATTTCACTGGCGTCTCTCACGGATGTACATATGTGTATACTGTCATGCTATGGACATTTGTGTATTTCTGTTCCTCTTTGTTTTGTTTTGTGCTTTTGACCAAGGTAAAATAATAAGGCTGTGAACATGACAACACGAACACCATGTAAATCAATGTTCATATGATAAAAAGAAGTAGTAAAATAATAAGTAGTAGTAGTAGTAGTAGTAGTAGTAGTAGTAGTAGTAGTAGTAGTAGTAGTAGTAGGAGGAGGAGGAGTAGTAGTAGTAGTAGTAGTAGGAGGAGTAGTAGTAGTAGTAGAAGTAGTGGAAGTAGTAGTAGTAGTAGTAGTAGTAGTAGTAGAAGAAGGGTGTCAGAGGGTGAATAGTACAATTCAAGAGGCGTCAATCTCCGCACGTCCCTGTTGCAACACGCACAATGAGGTGCAACCTGTTTTGTTCGGGCCGCAGAAAAAAAAGTGGTTTCTTTGTATTTACAACTAATGTAAGAGGGATCTTTGGAAGTTTCGATATTTTACTTCCTTCTTGGCCCATCATATAGTCTCGATGAAGGATATTAATACACCTCATCCGGATAGATTTCACTGGCGTCTCTCACGGATGTACATATGTGTATACTGTCATTCTATGGACATTTGTGTATTTCTGTTCCTCTTTGTTTTGTTTTGTGCTTTTGACCAAGGTAAAATAATAAGGCTGTGAACATGACAACACGAACACCATGTAAATCAATGTTCATATGATAAAAAGAAGTAGTAAAATAATAAGTAGTAGTAGTAGTAGTAGTAGTAGTAGTAGTAGTAGTAGTAGTAGTAGGAGGAGGAGGAGGAGTAGTAGTAGTAGTAGTAGGAGGAGGAGTAGTAGTAGTAGTAGTAGAAGTAGTGGAAGTAGTAGTAGTAGTAGTAGTAGTAGAAGAAGTAGTAGTGGTAGTAGAAGTAGTGGTAGTAGTAGTAGTACTAGTAGTAGTAGTAGTAGTAGCTGCTGTTGTTGTAGTTGTTGTTGTAGCAGTAGAAGTTTGTCATGTTTGTCCCTTCGTTTTTTCTTCATGAAATGTTTCGTATTCGATTTCGAAAATAATCTGCAAATGTGTAAACAGAAGAGGATGTAATATACTTAATGGAGTGTATTATTTACATTGTGTTGTATGAATTACATTTATATTCTTTGAACCGCCAGGTGTCTGTAATGGCGGAGTCTGCGTAGCAATCAATCAATACCATGAATGTTAAACCACGGTTCTTGGCATTTTAGCTCTCATTAAAGGTCCCCTGACATGGATATGTATGTTGACTTATGTTGATGCAACATAATCACTAACTGTTCAATGGAAATATGTGTCCTATATTTTAAAATAATTTTTCTATATTTTTTTCTCAGCACTCATAATTAAGTCCCGCCTCCAAAATATCCTCCAACTCAAGATTCTTCTTGTGACATCATCAGGTAGAAATAAGCAGGATAATAGACGTAATTTATGCGCAAACTAAACATTGCAATGACTACCAGCAAGTGCTCATAACAACATCACATGTTTATGCAATGCAAATCTATATTTTCCTTGGCATAACTAGCACATTTCTGACATAGGGAAACGATTATTCCCCCATGAAAGGTTGTTAGTTGGTATTGTGTGAAGACATGTGATGCTCTTGTGGGCACGTGGAGGTAGTCATTGCAATGTTTAGTGTGTGCATAAATTCTGTCTATTATCCTGCTAATGTATACCTTTGATGATGTCACAAGGGCATCTTGAGTTGGAGGATATTTTTGGTGGCGGGGCTTATCACTTCTGAGAACAAATATAGGAACATTATTTTAAAATATAGGTCACATATTTCTATTGAACAGTTAGCGATTTTGTTATATACGTATTACATAAGTAACATAAGTCAATATACATTTTTATGTCAGGGGACCTTTAAGTTGTCTTATAACCCGATCGCACAGGCAAAATGTGTAAACAGTACAATTTTTGTTAATGTATTTGAGGACTCGTCTTGTTTCGGCAAATCATGGATTATGATGGGTTTGTGTATATTTACGTCATTGTGCTATACACTTTTCGTTCGTAGATTTCCGTCTCACACGATTCTGACGAGAAGAGTGCCTCATCCACAGAAGTGATTTTTTTTTACACTTTTTGTCATAAAATGAAAGTGCGGAAAATATATACAACCTTTGTTTTGTAAACAAGATATTTGACATATTTTTAGTTTTAAAAATCTTTTAAGTAACACATTAGTTTTTGAGATTTTTGTCAAATAGTAACGAACTTTTTTCTGATGTTGACTTGAAGTCGCATTAACATGATCAACACTCCCTTGTCTATATCATAAACGATCTACCCGTCAAGTATCACTCTATGCAGACGACACTTGTTTCTCCTGTGCTGTGAAAAACATGTAGTGCATAACATAAACCATGATTTACGTAAAATTGATTCATGTTTAAAATTTGCACTGAATGCTGTAAAGTGTGAATTTCTTTTGATCGGCACCAGAAAGAAAATTAAATCTGTAACATTTCCTGATGTTCATAAAACCCATACTCAGTACTTATGAATAGACATTGATTAATATCTAGACTGGAGTAATCAAATTGAGTCAGTGAGTAAAAACATTGCCAAAAGTGTTTACTTATTAAGACGCATTCGACCTTACATTGCACGTCGTAAAGCAAAATTATACCATAAGTCTATTATGCAATTTAAATTAAGAAAACGAAAGAAAATACTTCCATTCAATTTAATCAAATGATGTATGTATGTATATAAGTCATTTACTATTTTAATAAGAATGATGTATTATAATTATTATTATTATCAACATTGATTGTATACTGATTATTAATACAACATTATCAATTGGCTTCTTATAACCTGACTCCACCCCGCCCCTTTTCGGACAGCACACACTACAGGTTGTTAAAGTGGACTCAACGCCGACACGTCACTCACCATGTCCTACAATCACGAACCACCAAAGGTATCCAACGTACGCGGCTAGCGTGATACATGTACACGTATTGAATAACTCTCGGCGCCCACATGCACACGGAGGTGGTCTGATCACTGGCGGATATGACTTGGACAAGCGAACAGCGGCATATCTTATCTCGATCACGTCGGATCACCCTGAGCTGTTTTGGTCTTCGGAAGCCTGAGTTGGTTTTAAAGTGATCTTTGGATCCACATCGACATCCCTGGTCTGAGGAACGGGGCATGACTGAGTAAGGATTGAAGATGGCAACCAGTTCCAAGAAACGCTGCGTCAACACGATCTTCATCGTCGGCTGTCTCTCGCTGATCTCCATCTTCCTCCAATTATGGGGTGAGTCCACCTGACTAGGGAGATCTCCCTACTCTGACTAACCTCTTAACAAACCACTGTCGCGTTTTGGCACCAGGAACCTTTCCCATGGTTTTGGAATACTGAATGTAGGCATATGTTTAGCATTCACATTATATGAATAATTGTTGAATGTCCTTGCGCCCAACATCACTGAGAAGGGTATTTTTTTATTACTTGGCCTCTTTGGTCAGTGTGTTGGAAAAGATGGGTTTCAAAGGAAATTAATTACCAAAAATGTTGCAACTCATTAGCATGTACATATACTTCGTCGAGTGATCATTGATTGTTTCAAGCAAATATGCCGTTCACGTATAGAAACCCGTGAAAACAATACGCGCCCAAATACGGTGAGCGCAATTACCCTTTAAGTTGTTATATTGATCGATTTTGTCACTATTTCAAATATCATGGTTATTGGTCTTATAGATGATGATATTGATTTTGATCACTGTTACTGATAGTAGTATTAATATTTGTACAACTATGAGTTAATGTGATGTTTTCATTAAAAGTGTAACGATTTGGTCTTGTAGTCATGTTAAAAGAGAGAGAGAAAGTGTGTGTGTGTGTGTGTGAGTTTGTGTGGGCTTGTATGGACATACCATCGGGGACATTTTTGTGTTTTTAACTCAATAAAAGGGGACCTCCGACAAGTGGGGACGTCCCCGGTCCAGATCTCCTGTCCAATCAATTCCTCATCACATTTTAAACAAGTTTCATATAGTCAATGCATATTTTGGAAAAAGTCCACTTTGGGCCAATTAAACTCCAAATGTGTGTGTAGGGGGTAGGAAGCGTCCCCAGTTAGTGGATTATGCTCACGTTTTGTGTGTACTATGTCCGAAAAGGGCCCCGGTTAGTGGATTAAATTCAACATCTGAAGTGTATAACATCGCACACACACGTCCCCGCTTTGGCGGTAAAAGGTAAATGGGTCCCCACATTGACACACTACAAGAATGTGTGTGTGTGTGTGCGTGTGTGTGAAAGAATACTATTGGAAAACTAGAAGAGGAAATTAGGTACTTAGAAAACCAAATATTAGACACACCTACAAAAGCAATAGGTAATAAAATAGATGAGAAAAAGAAGGATTTGGAAAAAACTATACGACTTTGTGCGACAAGGGCTAAAGTGCGATCTCGGGAACCATGGTCTGAAGAAGGTGAAAGGAATACAGAGTATTTTGATGAGCTTTTAAAAACTAATAAAAAAAAGAAGTTTAATTAGTGAAATTTATGATGATGATATGATAACGAAGTAGGATGTCTTTAGAGATATACATAAATTAACTGAAGACAGTAAATATTTTTGTGAAGGTAAAATGACAAATGCGGAATGCTATAATGCTTTGAAAGAGTTAAAGTGGAATAAATCGCCTGGAAATGACGGTTTTACAGCAGAATTTTAGTGTACTTTTTGGCCGGCTTTGGCATGTTTGGGAGGAATGTTGGTGGATGCTTTCAATGAAGCCTTTGACAGCGGGGAATTATCTAGTTCACAGAAGCAAGGGGTCATAACACTTATTGAAAAGGAAGGTAAAGACAATCTACACATAAAGAATTACAGACCAATAACACTTGTAAATATCTATTATAAGATTTTGTCTAAAAAGTTGGCTAAAAGAATAAAAGAAGCGCTTGGAGAAATAATACACTTTGATCAAGTTGGATATATTCAAAATAGATATATTGGGGGGAAGTACGCCTGATTGATGACATGTTGTTGTTATTTTTTCATTCTTTAAACCGTACCAGAGGGTTCTTGGCTGTAATTGACTTTGAGAAAGCTTTTGATTCGATCTCTCATCAATTTTTATTGTATGTCTTGAAAGTCTTTTTTTTTTTGGTGATACTTTTTGTTTATGGATTAAGATTTTGTATAATGATACAAGCAGTTGTGAGATGAATGGTTGATATTCAACTGTGTTGCACCACAACTTGTCGTCCCTGCACAAACTGTCGCCGGCGACAATTTGTGCAATATTTTACAAAACCTGACATCACAAATTGTCGCCCCCTGCACAAATTGTCGTCGGCGACAATTTTTGCTGCAGGTGATGTTCCCATTTTTTACCCTCATGTGCGACAATTTGTGCAGGCAAACTGATAACTAGTTGCACAAATTGTCACCCCTTGCACAAATTGTCACCCCTTGCACAAATTGTCACCAGTCCCTGTCTTCAAAATATTGTCATGTGTGGTTGTGCCTGTGATGTGTATGTAAGGTGTGTGTGTGTGTGTGTGTATGTGTGTGTGTATGTGTGTGTGTGTGTGGGGGGGGGGGGTGGGTGTGTGTGTATTGCGCGCGTGCTGGCGTACGAGGATGTTAGTATGGGCTAGGTTATGTGCGTGTGCGTGTGTTAGCGATGAGTGTTGAGCTGGTATGTATGTGTGCGTGATGGGGATGTTGAGGTGGATGTGTGCAATATATATGTGCGTAACTGTTTAAGTACGGAGTATTATGTGTGGGTGCATAGTGATTGTGGTGGTTGTGTGATTGTGTGTGTGTGTGGGGGGGTGTATGTGTACATTGTGTAGATGTGAAGTCGTGTATTGTGATGAGTAATTAGCCAATGAGTTTTGCATTGCCCTCTGTTTCATTGTTCTGTAAATATAATAAAAATTACACAATGACGATAGTCAACGGGCTAACTATGATATTGGTTTGATTACAAAAAAAATGTCATGATGGTGAATGGAATTACAAACAAATGTCAAAATACGATCACGCTTATGATCGTGCTAATAAGGCAAAATGAAAATAATTGACAATGCTCGAGAGTAAAGACAGCGAGTGAGTTCAAGTCAAATTTCATTATCTCCTTCTAGGAATGATACGAAAGCAATAGGAATCATCCTTAGGCAATAGGTACCTTACCTTGTTTAAATGTGTGGTCATAAGTAGCAAGGGGGCCGGGGGATAGCCCCAAAACGCCCCCTGGGGGCATTTTTCTCTTATTTTGGGATATTTTCTCAAGAATAAATAACTGGATTTTAACCAAACTAGATAGTACTCATCCTGTGGTAATAGGGACCATTAGCTGTTAAATTTGGGGTACACAATTGGCAAGGGGATGGGGAAGGGGGGGGGGGTATTCCCAAAAAAAAGCCCTAGGGGGAAACTTTCTCTTATTTTTCTAATACTTTTTCTCAAGAATAAATAACTGCAACCATCCTAAGGTATTGAGACCTTAAGTTGTTAGAATGGGGACACAAATGGCAAGGAACCGGGAGGGGGTAGCCCCCCCCCCCCCCCAACAACAACAACAAATGCCCCCATAGGGGCAACTTCCTCTTATTTTTTACTTTTTCCAGAAGAATAAATAACTGAATTTTAACCAATTAATCATCCTTCGGTAATAGGGATCATTATTTGTTAAACTTGGGGTACACAAGTGGCAAGGGGCAAGGGGGGGGGGCACCAAAGACGCCCCAGGAGGAAACTTTCTTTTATTTTTTTAAATACTTTTTCTCCAGAATGAATAACTCGAAACAGGTATTAGGGACCTTAAACTGTTAAAATGGGGAAAACACAAATGGCAAGGAGCCAGGGGGTAGCCCCTCCCCCCCCCAAAAAAAAAAAAAATGCCTCCAATTCCTCTTATTTTTTACTCTTTCAGAAGAATACCTAATAAATAAATGATAATAGGTACCTAAGTTATCAAAATGATGGTACGCAAGTGGCAAGGGGGGGGGGGGGAGCCCCCAAATGCCCACAGGGGGGAAATTCCACTTATTTTGTTACTTTTTCTCAAAGGTACATGACTGTCTTTTAACAAAGTTGAAAGAAGTTACCTTAGAAAAGAGGACCTAATTAGGTTGTAAAAATGGGATACATATCTAAAAATGAATGTTAAATTTCATCAAAACCCAACAAATTATTCTGAGGCAATGGGAAAAATTTGTTACAAATGGTGATTCCCCCCCCCCCCCCCCCCCCCGTCGAAATTAACATAGCGCCTTACATGTCAATTGCTCTCTTGTTATCATGGGGGGACTTCGTTCCCTCCCTCAGTGCATGTCTTAACTTTTTTCTTTCGTTCTGTTAACTTTTTTCGACAAGCACCAAATTTTTAACATATGTTTAAAATACTATCTGGAATGACATGAGATATCGTTTTGAGGCATCTAAAAATATTTTCAAGGTCGCCATTCTTCAGTATCAGGATATAATAATACTTACAAATGTTTTTAGACTCTTTTTATAACCATAAGATAGTTAACAGTGAAAGAACACTCGGTAGTGTTCAGAATCTGAAAGAACAGTGATGCAAATACTATTTCCATAGAAAATAACTATAATGGAAAATATAAACAAATTAAATGTAGTCAATCAGTTTTCAAAATGGCCACCAAAATTTGAATAAACAAAACACAAATTGTCACATCAGTCAATGGTGCATGAGAGTTGATTGTGAAAAGGCTAGATAGAATAGAAATCCGTAAAAAAATCAGTGTCAATGGGAAGATAAAATTGATAAGCTAATGACTTAACTTAGAAACATAATGTTTGCTTCATTAAGTGATGCAAATAAATGATGTTTATCTATTTATTTTTAGATAGATTCATGGTGACATTCTTTTCACACAATGCAATGTCATGTTCCTCTTCAGGAGCTGCTCAGTCCATCATTAGTATAAACTCTTGGTCCATCGCCTTGCCATGGACCATACCACGTGATGGGGTCCATGGTATGGCTATGGACCAAGAGTTCGGACTGACATTTCTAGCCATTATGGATATAGCTACCAGTTCTGAGGCCTCAAAAACTAAAAAGCTAAAAACATTGTTTTGGCAGCCACATTTGATGCTAGTATGTAAAAGTGGAACAGAATAAAACTAGGTACATGGCTTTGGCAGCCATTTTGGACGCCATCTTTGATCCTCCTTGTCTCCTCCTCAGATGTGTACGTTAGATTATCCTTGGTTACTGGACAGTTTGAATACGGAAAATATTCCGTTTTTCTTGAAATGTTGGACCGCAAGGCGCATTTCTCAGGTGGTGGGGGAGGGGCTGTGCTGTAGCTAGTTAATGTCAGATGGGGTCCCATTCAAATCTTTCCAATTGTCTAAGAATAATCTTAATAATCTGTCGAGTTTTGATGAAATCCAACATTCATTTTTGAGATATGTATCCCATTTTTACCACCTTAAGTCCTCTTTTTAGAGGTGACTTCTTTCAAGTTTGCTTAAAATCCAGTCATTTACCTTTGAGTATTAGGAAAAAAAATAAGTAGAATTTGCCCCCTGGGGGAATTTAGGGGGCTCCCCCCCCCCCCCCGACCCCTTGCCACTTGCACCATTTTAAGAACTTAAGGTCCCTTATACCTAAGGATGGTTCCTATCAAGTTTGGTTAAAACGTTATTGTACGGCCCTTGTGTGGCTCATGTCATGTCATATCATTGCTTCATGTGCAGCTAGCTGACCGCGACAGGCCGGTCGTGTGCATGTGAACGATTTCGGTGCTGGCGCCGTTTAATTAGTCGAAAAGTGAAAAATGTAAAACAAAATGTGAACCAAAAAAAGAGGATTTGTTTTCTATCAAAATTATGCTAGTATTATTCCAGATTCTTTATTTTAAAAAAATAATTATGTCAAATTATGCAAGGCATAATGAATTCTGCTCAAAGGATCGAAATTATGCCATGCAGGAAGCATAGTTATGCCAGTTCTGGCAACATTATTGAGTAGGCACCACGAAAATGCTACTAGACGTCTTGGCTCAACACAGCATCATTGGTGCAGAAATCTCCGCACTGTTCATTCAACATCACATTGTGTTTAAAAAATAGATCTACGTTATTAAACTCACTGTGATAACACCATTTATGACTGAGCAGCAATGATTTCATCAGCTGCTAGACAAATTGGGGGATGTTTTACCAAACTGTGTGTAACCCATGAATTACTTTATTCCCATCAGCTGAAGGTGAAATCTGATTTTTGGAAATTGACAGTCTATAAACAAGCTTCCGAATACAAAGTTAATGATTTAATTTTTATATTTGATTAGAATTGTTGAAAATTAACTCTCACTATATCAAAACAGGAACAATTTGGGGTTTCTCATTAAGCGCTAGAACAGGTCACCAGTCGTGCGTAAAGTCGTTCGTAGCTTATGAACAGCTTGGTTAAACACACCCCTAGTATCATCAAACGTAGATTCTCAGAGCTATAGAGCGTATTCTCCCATTTCATTTTGTTTATTTTTACATTATATATGTTATAAATATATTAATACTGTGATCTTATCTATGTACAGTATAGATTAGAAGGATTTTTCTTTCTTTAAATGTAAATGCATATGTAACTCAGCAATGGCTGTCAACAAATATTGAATATAAGCATTCTTTGATTTAAAAGGAAAACCCGGACGGACGATGTGAACTGATAAAGATGTATTCATATTTTAGAATGGTGTATTGTTATTTCATTCATCATGAAACCCGCATAATGAAACGCTAATCACGTTACTCTATTCAGAGGTCTAAAAGAAGTATGTTCTTTTCTTTCTTTTCAGAGGGACACTCGTTGCCCGTAAGCCTGCTCGCATCTGGGTTGGGGAGGAGAGGGACTGCGTGGGCCAGCATGTACCGAGCTGTGACAGAAAGAACAGGCATAATTTCCTCCACACTTGGCTCATCGGGGTGGGATAACAACAGGACGGAAAGCGCTACACACCTTACGCCACAGGTTACCAGCTCGACATACAACGTTTCCAGACCTACGGCGGACACTGTACCGCAGGATAACGCTGATAATACTGTTCAAAATATAACTCGCTTTGGTTTAGTGATCAACCAGGCACACGATAGTAATCTGTCAACTGAAAGTAATCAAATGGATAAGATTTCAAGTGAGAAACCGACGGGTTTGAGTCTCGCCCACGATGCGACTCAAACTAGCACTCCACAGGGGAATGGAGCCAGTTTCGAAGGCCAGATCATTATTGTAACAACCAAACGTTCAGGGTCATCTTTCGTAGGAGAACTATTCAACTCAAACAACGATATTTTCTACATGTACGAACCTTTATTTAGAATAACAGCGGACGTACTAAAACACCGTCTTGAAAACAGTAAAGCCAGTGGTGAGGCCCGTGACATCTGGAACCACACCCTTCGTTGCAACTACAGTACTAATCCTCCATCGCAATGGGTCAGACGAGGGGGCTTAGATTCGTGTCAGGCAATAAAAGCTATGCAGCAGACACCCTCATTATGTCCTAAAAGGAAGATTCCCATGTCTGAGGTTGGTAGGCTGATATCTCGCCTGTGTTCGGATCGCCCTTACACTGTGCTGAAGACTATTCGAGTGATGGACATTCAAGAGCTGAAGCCCTTCTTAGAGGATCCCACTTTGAATGTCAAGATTCTCCATCTTGTTCGTGATCCACGTGCGGTGATGAACTCGCGGATCAAATTGAAACAGCAAAACGGCGACCTTGTTCGGCGGAAGGGTCGGCAAGCTGACGAGATCAAGGATTTGTGCGAGCACATGGCTCGAAACGTTGAGTACGGGGACCACTTTCCCGCCTGGCTCAAAGGGAGGTACATGCTAGTGCGATTCGAAGACGTGGCCAAGGATCCCGTGTCAGAGACTAGGCAGATTTACAGCCAACTCGGGATTAAAATGCACCAGAGTGTGGTGAACTGGATCGAGAAGAACACGAAGAAGCCGACTGCTCGCAAACCGAATAGCCCTTTCTCACGCACACGAGACGCTCAAAAAGTGCTGAACTCATGGAAAAACACCTTGCCTCAGGCGAAGATGCGGGAAATTGAGACCAAATGCAAAGACATCATGAAACGGCTGTCGTACGAACCTGAAATTGTCTGATTTATTTCACCAAAAGTGTACTTAAAATATTTATTCAAAGAGAACCTGTGAGTTCCAAATCTGAAAATCCGTTTCTGAAAAGTAATTTTTGTTGTGTTAATTCTACAATTGGAACCAAAAATTGTGCTTGTGGTCTGAAGTGTACGATATAAATTTAATCTTTGTTTTGCTGGCATTCTTCAGAGTGATAAGTTTTATTGATCAATTCATCAACATACAAAGAATTTGAAAAAAATGTTTTTTCTTTCAATAAAATCCTTTCTTTGAATAAGTGTACAATATTGAGATTAATGAGAATATTGTATTCTTTAAATGCCATATTAACATTCCTCTGTACAGTACTACTAAGGAAAAATGTATTGATATTTCTGCATATTATGGTACATTCTACCGTTTTATGACATCATTATATCAAAATCATCATAATCTACTATTTTGTGTTCTTTCTCCGCGATACCTTCGACACAAACACCTCAAAAGATAACGATGAAGATAACAGTAGAATCCAGTGCATCATGTAACCACTGCTTTCCATAAAGGGTAATTTTCCCCAAATGACCGAACATTTCAAAATCAGCACTGATTGTGACGTCAGGATTGATCATAATTATACTAAACTAACGTTCTACTATATTATGAAAGGTTTTATAACATGAAGTATTGATCGCTGAACATCTCAATATCAGCACTCACAGTGACGTCAAGGTCGATTGTACGTGATTATACATGTCATACTACAGGAGGAAAGTTGCATACGTTTTGTTCCACAAATATCTCAATATCAGCACTGATTGTGACGTCAGAATGATTGACGGATACAAAGACATGTGAAGTGGAAACGTGGATTCGTAAAGAATCATTGGGTTAGATTCTTTACGAATCCACGTGTCCACACAAATACACACAAGAACACACATTTCATGTATATGCGAGCTGTATCTAATCACTGGAGTCACTGCAAGCCATTATTACCATTTATCTCGATTGATCTCGTAAGTTTTGAAATAATAAGTATCGAACATACAATCAAATGCTAAGAATATCTACTTTATATTGTGCGAGTGCTAACCATCAGGGCACATGCTTCCAATGTCTTTCAATGAATTTCACGAAATAATATCGAATGTTTTTTTTTTAATGTAAATAATTTTTTGAAGTTCTTTCACATATATATATATATATATATATATATATATATATATATATATAAGAAGAGGAATAAAGGTTGCGATGGCGCTGATTTCTAGGTGAAGACAAACAAATTGAATGAAACGCCGCAGAAGAAAAATTATTCAAATTTTCGGTCATAGACCTTTATCAAGAATGAATGACAGAACAATTTACACAAAATTCTTACATACTGTCAAAAACGTACAACGAGCGTATTTTGAACTGAAACTATGTATATATATATATATATATATATATATTTATATATATATATATATATATATGTATATATATATATATATGTATATATATATATATATATATATATATATATATATATATATATATGGACTCTGGCTGTGCTTTGACAGAAGACGCATTTTGATAAGTTATGCTGCAATCCCTGCAATGCAATTGTTATAATGTACATATTGATATATATATATATAATATATTTTGCCATGTGTCCGGTCCGGTATATAGTTCATTTCATCAAAACGTGATATTATTATAAAAGCAAATTGGTGGAAGTTGTAGAGAAATTAGATAAGTAATAAGAAATTTATAATGTTTTAAAAATACCGATATGTGACCATTACTCTTGTTTGAGAAGTTGTGCATTTTCACTCCGTGTTTCTTTAAAACAAGAAGAAGTATATAACATATCCATTATTCACGAAAGTAATATTTCTTCTGTCCATGTGCTTGATGTATAAATGAGCACGGGATAAATCAAACTGTCCATTGGGACTCAATGTAGGAGAAAATATGTGGTAATGTGTACAGAACGTGAAGGGATAAGTTATATTCTCCCTTAACTAAACGTATGCGTGTTAATGTTAGTTTTAGTGATGATTACTTCGCACGTGTTTTGTAAAACTTCATGTGGTAAATTGGTTTATATAACGTGGGAAGAAAAGTTATATGCTTCTTTCATATGACATTAAAAGTATAATTTTGTTAGTGTTAGTGATGACTTCTTCAGACACGCTTTGTAATACTGCCAATGCGCAAGTACTCCTGCAACCCTTCAGGACCACATGAACATGCTCTAATATATATATATATATATATATATATATATATATATGCTCTAAATATGTTTTGATTGGGTTTAAACAAGCATGAGATGGTTCCATGAATGGATGTGCTTGCGTGGTCAGAGTGGTGTAAGATGAGTTTCGGTACATCAGTGCGGAACCAAATAAAAGTGAGCTCATAGAATAATAAACATCAACAAATACAGTTACAGTGTTTCATCTCTTAATTAACCATCCAGCCTCCCCACCCCCTCCCCGCTTACCAGTCCCCACTACCTTCCCTCTGTAATATCTTTGATACATTCCATTCTTTTCTTCGGACACCAATGTTTTCATTTATGTCTCGTACTGGTAACATATCCTTCACGTTAATTTCTGGATCTCATCGGGGCTAGACACTCTGATATGGCAAAAAGGTGTAAGACAATGCATTGTTAGAACAGCCTTCTCAATATTTCACTAAAATAGATTTGATCTGTTTATATTGAGAATTTGTTTAGTTCATGACAAGTTGACACTTGCAAGTTTATTGTAGTATTAAACAACATGACTATTCAACGCGACAAAAAGAAGGCCGGCATTTTTGTCTCCCGCTTTTCCAAACAAAGCAGGGAAAATGCGCATGCTCATCCTAAGTACTTTTTTTAATGCAATCCCAAAACTTTAGAAAGAAAATCAATGAGCGAATAGTAAGTTGTTGCTGTTTTGCATTCCCTGTAATTATCATGATCATTTACTATTGACCTATTTGTAAGATTTGCTTAGGTGTATGCTTAGTCTTAATCATACAGTCCATGTAGCTTCATTATATTAGTTTTCTAGTATCTACTTGGTTTCTTTCATGTTAATCTTATGAAATGCAGCATCTGTGTATGAAAATTATTAATCAAATCGTGTTACATACTGTGAGCCACTTTTGAATTGGATGATAACTCAATTTCAGAAAAATGTAGTTTTAATAATAATCTATTTGCCATTCTAGTATGAAGCATTTTTCTTTATTTTTAACTTTTCTCAACAGTTGTTTAACCGAGTACGAGTCGATTTTCAATTAGTTCAAAATCATCTCTGACAGTTTGTTAAGTATTGCGTCATGTGTGTCATGTATTAATTTATCCAAATCCGTGTACTGTAATTTTATTGTCAATAGAGATGTCATCTTAGTTAAGTTCTTACATGTATATCCTAATCAATGATGATGGTGGTAATAAAACAATCAATCAATCAGTGTGCAAGACAGATAATGTTTTTTGACTGGATTTCTACTCATTTTATTAAATCAACTCCGTACAATGATAATTGTATGAATGACACAGGATTGGTAAAGAGCTCTTCAAATTCCACATTTCACGAGTGAAATTGTTTTTTTTTTAATGTATATGTCCCCACAAAATGGGTCAAACAAGCCCCAGTGACCTATGCTCAACATTTTTATTTGAAGTCAGTAGTGTTGGGGTAAATTGTTATGCTTGAAATTATTGTTTAGGGTTAGTGTAAAGGTTTTAATTAATCATTAATCATTCAAGTGCATATGTGGAAATGCTCCTGTCTATCTCACTGAACTCATCAAATGATACCAACCTAGTTGTAATCTTCGTTCTCAATCAAAAAATCTTCTCTCTGAAATTCGTGTAAAATCTAAGACATTCGGTGATAGAGCTTTTGCAAATACGGTACCCAAATCATGGAATAACCTTCCCCAAGCCATTAGATCATTGACAGACTTCGATCAATTCAAATCAACACTAAAGACGCATCTGTTTGATAATCATTAGCTATTTTCAAATTCTCACATAATCAATTTTTAATTTCACACGCATAGAGACTATTTGAATGCTATTATGTGTCTCTAAGAATTGATTATTATTATTATTATTATTATCATTATTACTACTATTATTATTATTATTATTATTATTATTATTATTATTATTGTTATTATTATTATTATCATTATTATTATCATTATTATTATTGTTGTTGTTGTTATTATTATTATCATTATTATTATTATTATTATTATTAAAGGACAGGGTGTCACTTGTGCAGGTCGACGAAATAACATTTTGTAAAAACAACACGGAAATGGAAGAAGATACTGTTAGACATGGGCGGAAATCGCTCCCCGAAGGTGGAGGGGACATGTTTTTCCTCAAAAAGTAGCAGGAAGGGGGGGGGGGGGGGGGGGGGGTTAGTGATGGGATTTTGGGGAGGTGTTCTTTTTCCTTCATTTTTTTTTTTTATCCCGCCCAGTCTCTGAAAATGCTCTCAGTCGGGGGGGGGGGGGGGGGGGGGTTATGACGTTTTTCGAAAAAAATTTAATCCGCCAATCCGCCCAGTCTCGTGGCGGTACACGACCGAAAATAGTGGGGGGGGGGGACATTTGATATTGTGTCCCCCCCCCCCCCCCCCTTTCGAAATGGTGTGGGGGGGTTATGACGTTTTTCTAAAAAAATTTGTACACGAACGAAAATAGTGGGGGGGACATTTGATATTGTGTCCCCACCCCCCCTTCGAAATGGTGGGGGGACACGATAAAGATTGATAAAGATGACGCAGATCGTGAGGACACTGATTCATAAAGATCATCTCGGTGATTTGACGTCATCATTTGACGCGACGCAAAGAGTTATTACATCACTGGTCCTTAGCAGGTAAAAAAACAAACAAGCATAGGATGGAAGGGGATTTCCCTTCTCACCAGTTGGACGTCACGTCATTAATATGCTGACGTCATACTCTCCTGTCATGAACATATCAGGTAAGGTCCTTTTACACCACCAATCTATGGTTATTAAATTAAATTCATCCTTCAAATATAATCTTTTTCCTTTCTTACGATCATGACCATCACCTCCCCTAGGGCGTGAATGATATGAAACTACGGGAAAGAAGACTGCCAAAAGACTGAATTGTTAGACTATGGATCACGTGACTTCGTGTTTCGGGGACTCCCCTCAATGTACACGTATTTGGCAATGACGAGTAGGGTAAGTGACGTCGCGTTCACACAATGTCGCAAGCACGTTCATGAAACGCACATTGGTGAGAAAACGTCTTATTCTGTTCATTGGTTTGCACCTCAGAGCTTTGGGGATAATATATGTAATTATATAGTGTTGAATTTATTCCATTTTATCCAAGACGAATTTAACTTATTCCAGATATCAATATGATCCAGGCTGATTCTGGCTAGTATATATATATATATATATATATATATATATATCAACGCAGTTTCAGTTCCTGCAACTTTGATTGGAATTCATTATATCTAGCCCTTTCAGCAAAATATCTATCTCTGTTAAGTGTCAAGAAGAAATTGTATACTTACCTTCTAGATCGTTTACAAATTGTTTGTTAATCAATACGCACTATATCAATCATCACATTTATCACCGATACACTTGAATATAGTATACCGTTTCTGGCAAAAATATGTCTTGTCGGCTGAACCCAACAGTTATAGAAAAAAAGCAATGACTCATTATGCATATTCCCACCACGCTAGAGAACACACACACTCACCTACCGACACACACACACACACACACACACACACACACACACACACATACACACACACACACACACACACACACACACACACACACACACACACACACACACACACACACACACACACACACACATGGACCACCCCTGTACATTGTATCATGGAGCTACAACATGATTGTACCATGGATGCTACGCTTCGTAGACGTCATTGTATGTACACACGCGCATTGCCGGATTTGATCATTCGCTCTCTCCTCGACATACCCGACCGTATAACGCGTTATCGCAAACGGAATCAAAACATCCACTTTATATCGTTCATCCCTAATACATATGGCTCGATATACAATATGTAGCTGCCGCTGTGTCTCTGGCTCGACAGGAAATATGAGTTGTACAGTGAGAGAGGAAATTAGGAGAGTGGCTTTCGGTAGCACTTATATCCAATGTTAGTAGCATCTATACAGGAAGATCAACACTGAATGCGTACACATACACAGCATATACTTGGTGTACAGGCGGAAGTAGGGCTTTCTTTTCGAGCGCGCGGATCCCCACGGCATCGGTGGTTCACATGCGCGCTTGGTGAGTTTGTATAAATCATGTCTAAATACTCTCTATTACATTCATGCAGGACTACATTCTGCCCCCGCCACTCTGTCATGTCTTCATGGGTGGTCATTTCGTCGTATCATATCTCTTCTACCTCTATGGTCGTATAAAACAGGCCTGTTTATTATTTGCCACGGTAGTGTGACAAGACTAGTTCTCAGTTAATATTAATGTGTGAATGTATTTTGTCCATTGCCCTGACGAATCGCGTTTGTACTCAGTCATATTGTTTTTAAAAATTCTTCTATAGATTTTTGTTTCTTGTATGAAGGGCGCCTTGCATGTCTTAGGAGACCATTGCTTGCCGATGAAAGAAGTCACCCTGTCGAAATGAAATGGAAATAGAACAAAAATTATAAGATAAACAAACTAAGAATGGTATAATATGGTATAATATCCTCGTCAATATGCTTACGCTTTTTTTCTTTTATGTCATGTAAATCAAGCATCTTTGCACTCATGCCTGTATGACCAGATAGTGATATTCATATACAATATCATGCTTTTATGAATGGTTACAATATGTGTTATTTGTATGTCAAACCAAAATCGAATCAATCAAATCAATCGTAAAGGCTAATTATTATTTATACAACGATAATTTATGATATAGCGTAGCCTATAAATCTAGTATCATGACAAAATACTGTTATCATAATCCTATTGTACAATAAATCTGTTCAGTGAGAAGGATAAAACATTGCAATTTGTTGTTATGTTCCATAATCATATCGATAATGTATGTCCTTCACAAAGAAGAAGAACCCTGCTCTACCAGCAAAAGGCCGTTGTCTCAGTTTCTCATTTCTCAAGTATCTGTATCCTGTAAGTCGAGTTTACTCTAAGCTTGTATCAATAGTAATTTAACGTTTTGCACCGTTGATCAATATTTCATGTGGGACGTGAGGCCCTGTCTTTTATTACAATCTCATCTGAACTAGCACATCTAGTCATATAGCTAAACTTCTCTTCATGGCTCTCTCTCTCTCTCTCTCTCTCTCTCTCTCTCTCTCTCTCTCTCTCACTCTCTATATCTCTCTCTCTCTCTCTCTCTCTCTCTCTCTCTCTCTCTCTCTCTCTCGTGTAAAGAGAAAGGAACATCCTGACCGTTAGTATGCTTTACATCGGAACTTTTGCTGGAATTTTGCTGGAATACATTTCTAAAGACTACCCTGCTACTGACGGACAGATAATGCAACATGTCATCCGCGTCACTCAATCACCATGGCGACCAACAGATATCCGATCTCTCCTTGCGGGAATTATCTGAGCGCCTATACCCGGACGACTACCGGCGGCTGGGGCTGAGGTTGGGGGCCCCGGAGACGAGGTTGGCTCATCTGGAGCGGGCTCAGGGAGGGAACTTACAGGAATGCAGCTACCAGGTTCTCATAGATTGGAAGAAGCGGGAAGGGGGCGGGGCTACAGCTGCTTTTCTGATCAGTGAGCTCACGCAGATTGGTAACCGCGACGCCGCGGAATGGCTGCTTCACACCCAAGCAGGTGAGATGGTCAAGGGAAATCATCACCAGCATCAACATCAGCATCAACATCAGCATCAACATCAAGGTATATCATCACCAAATTCTGCAGACGACAAGCATAATGTATGTATGTATGTATGTACATGTATGTATGTATGTATGTATGTGTGTATGTACATGTGTATATATGCATGTATTAGCCTGTTTAGGCACGAATTCCATAGGCCTGTATAATCCATAATTAAAACTTCAGACAAATTTAATACATATCAAAGAAGCACAATGAATGAATATAGAAAAAATGTGACGTCTGCTGTTGTTTTATCGATTGAAATCATCAGACATATCATATTTTGTGTTAATATTAGTCATATCTGCTCTTGATTTTGACAAATTGTGTGCATTTGTTATGGTCTTTGGTGTGCGTGCAGGTATTTGTGTGTGTGTGTTTGTGTTTGTGTGTGTTTGTGTGTGAGTGTGTGTGTGTGTGTGTTTGTGTGTGTTTGAGTGTGTGTGTGTGTGTTCATAATTCTATTCTAGCTGTTTTCTATGTATATATATCATGAGGTTAATTTTTCAATCAGATCTCAGAAAATATAAGCTGTGTCTTCTTCCATGCGTTTTCAATATGTTCAATGATTGTGGTATCAAATATGAAACTCCTGTTCGTCTTTCAGAATGTCATCCGAACAAAGATACACAACAGTCTAATGGTAAGGACTTTTTAAGTGGTTCTCATATCTCATATCTGTATATCTTTCTACCATGTATCCCATAGTCTCTTTCTCTCTGTCTCCCTGTCTCTTTCTCTTTCTCTCCGGCCCCCTATATCATCAGTCCCCCTTTCTTTCCCCCCCCCCCCTTCCCTTCTCTTTCTCTCCCACTCTCTCCTCTACCCTCCCTCTCTCGCTCTTTATGTTTCAGTTGTTGAATCTGCCTGTGACGTAATATTATTATGAATGTTTGATCATGCTGCGATTGTTGTCATGATTCAATAAAACCTCTCTCGAACACGGGACAAAACGGTATTCATTAACTTCATTTTATATTCATTCACGATTTTAGTGATATCAACTATTTTTGCTAATATTATTCATTTATGATTGGTGTTACAAAGAGGGACAAAATTAGAAACCAGGATTTGAGAAGGAAAACCAAAGTACGGGACATAGCACAGGAAATCAAATCGAAGAAATGGAGGTGGGCTGGTCATCTGGCCAGGAGGAAAGGTGATCTATGGACACATAAATTAACTGTCTGGACCCCCAGAGCTAACACCAGAGGAAGAGGCAGCAAAGTAGGAGGTGGATGGATGATATTAGAGAATATGGTAGTGTGACATGGAAACGAAAGGCACAAGATAGATCAAAATGGAAAAATGATGAGGAGGCCTTCCTTCAGCAGTGGAGAGAAAGTGGCTAGATAGATAAATAGATAGATAGACATTCATTTGTATACATTTATTTATTGATAATGGTAGACCTGTGTATCAATTGTATGGGACTTTTCAATGTGAGTTAAAAATAACTTGCCTTTCAGATAATGCAGGCGGTTGTTGTGTGTTACATAGCCGAATATGAACGGCTTTTTTGGACTTCCTGTCGTGTCTTCCTGTCAGGGCACTCTATGTGTGCAAGGGGAAACCTCCCTTCCCTGCCGGCTTGCCTCACCGACAGACCTGTTGAGTTGGTCGAAGTCAAGGAGAAGCTTCACAAACTGTCACCATCGTCGCACTCGACCACGGAGACACCACAGCCGAAGGCGACACATTGGCTGGTCGTTCACGGAATGGGAGGAATGGGGAAGTCTGTTCTCATCAACCAGGCTGTACGTGACGAGGAGTTTGTTCGAGGTGAGAGCATACATGTAGAGCCTCTATGCCAGGCAGAATTTCCGAAATACCCTAGAGAAGCAGGTTTGTGGGGGTGAAGGGGGGGGGGGGGGGAGGGCAGCAGGCTCCAAAGCGCCCTTCGCTTTACACTGGAATATATATATCAGTTCGTTTTCGTGTAGTTTTTTTTTTCATCTTTTCTAGTTTCGTGAATGGATCTGTGAGTGTTTACTGATGAAAGTGGTATTTCAGCTTCTTCTTTTTACCGAGAGTAGTCAAACATTTACACTTTTCGGACAAATCTGTTGATACATCAAGGTATCAAAATAGCAGTAGTGACGATTAGGGTCATTAATCTGTAACTATGGCATCTATTCTGCCGTCATCGTGAGACGATCCTAAAAATCAAACAAGAAGGGGAACCCTGGTCACGACAAAACGGTTCTTCCATGATTACGGGTCACGTAATCTTTACCGCTACTATCCAGTATATTTAATTCCCTCATTCGATCGTGTCTGCAAGCAACTCGCCACTTGTTCAGCAGGTGGCCCTTGTTGTGCATGACACCCTGAACTAGTACTGCCTATAGCGTAACTCTTTAAGTGTTTATCCGCAGAATGCTTTCCTGACGGGGTGTTCTGGGTGTGTATCGGCGCGGCAGTGAAGGGCCCAGTGGAGATCACGGACAGACTGGAGACCCTGTGCAGGATGATGGATGATGGACTTCTTATGGCGCCCTCACCGCCAAAGACCAAGGACCAGTGGAAGAATCTCCTCGGGAGACTGATTGCTAATCAATACCCGAGGTGAGTCATTTCAGAATCTATATAATATAATGTGAAAAAATAGTGTGATTTACAATAACATAGATTGAACAGTATGTTGTTTGTATAAAGTAAAAGGAATATTTGTGTACCAAAACATTATGTCAAAGCAAGCGCTAAAATCAAATTAATCAAATAATTCATAAGTATAAGATCCATGAGAATGCAAAATGGACATGTTAAGCATTAGAATACCAAACGAAAATACTCTAATAATAATAATTCATATTGAATAATGAATGATGGTTTATCTAAACGCCAACTTAGTTGCTGATTCTTTACATGGACTTTGTTTAACAAAGCTTATGTGTTCTGCGTCTTGTGCCTATAGACACTTGATCGTGCTGATGAACAGCCTTTAACTCTTCATGCGCTGTTGATGCATGTTTTCACAAGTAACATACACACACAAAGCCCATAGCAGCATGTTCTCTGGTGCATAACGGGTAATTGCGTTATATCTGCCACAAGTCTTTGCGTTTAGGACTCTCGCCGCTATCTTCATATTTCGACTTCATATTTATTTCATATTTAATATATTTTATTTTTTTCAGTATCTCGTTCTGGGTTTATAGTATTGTTCATCTGTGTAAGAAGAAACCACGAAGAAAATTTAATAATTGAATTTGGATTGAATGATATTTTGTATTTGATTTTTATAAAGTTACGATATCAATTCGAAATCCATTTTGTCAACACAATTTCGTTGGTGGACTTGTATCGTCTCCCGATCTTTTCACATTCATGTCAGTTGTATTTCTTCATTTTTTCAATTAGTAAATAATGATTTCATGTTACTTTATTGATAAAGATCCTTGATAGTTCTGGATGACGTGTGGGAACAAGAAACTATTCAGGCGTTCGATGTCAACGGTATTGTTGCCATAACAACTAGAGATGCTGGTATATACGCCTGTGCAGTGGGTAAGATAACACACAATTTGTTATCAATATGCAGTCATTGTTATCAATATGCAGTCATGTTTGAGGACTGTTATGTACCATAGCCACATTTGGAAGGTACTGGAGACAAAACAAGTTATTCTGATATTTTCTCTTCTTTTGTGTGATCATCTCTACTAGACAGGTTGTACATGCAATTTTAATTGTTTCGAAATGCTTCCCAAAACCGGATGATTACAAATAATGCCAATTCAAAAGTATGGAATATGTTGTATGTATTTAATGTGTTGGATGTATGATGACGAACCCTGCAATTTGATTCTAGATTTATCGAAAGAACTTAGTGCGCATTTTGCACTGGTAATATACACCAATCTCATAAAGCAATATGGAGACTGGCGAAGAAGGAGATATTGTGCTAAATGTGTAACATGGTTGATCGTGAACAGTGCCTTTCCATTCCAGGGATGCGGGAGGAAGTGGTCCTTGCTCAAGGGTTCACCGAGTCCGAATCCCTGCAGGCTTTGTCCACCTGGACGGCCACTCCCCCAGACAGCCTCCCCAGGCAGGCAGGCCTGATCCACCAGCTGAGCAGGGGCTCTCCGCTGGTGATCTCCCTGGTGGGAAGCCTCCTGCGGGAGCACCCGAAGCGATGGGAGTATTACGTCACGCAGCTGGAGCAGCGGAATCTCAAGAAGCTGTCCACCGTCAGGGACGCTATTCACCTCAGCGTGGAGGAGCTGCCATCACGTGATGAGATGATGAAACTCTTGTCCTGGTTTGCTGTCTTCGATCGAGGCACTTCGCTGTGTAACAAGGTAAGCAACGGTTGGCGCACATGTGGGGCCCACGCACACTAGTGCCCACTTCGTGTTGTACACTATCGGTATTTTTGACACCAATATGTAATTTATGAAACAAACTGTATGCCTCTGAGGTAGAGCAATGTGTATTGTAACAATTACGCCCCCCCCCCAAAAAAAAAAAAAAAAAAAAAAAAAAAATACGTGTGATACATGTGACATGGTACTTACAGTTTATATCTTAAATCATATAGTGACCTTGGTATTTAGTCTTTTGAAGCTCTATGTACTGTAACTCCTTATCAAATGTGCAAAAAAAATCAAACTATTTGATATTGTGTAATGAAAACAGTTTAATAAAAGTGTATGTCATATATTATAAGGTCAAAAGGGCGTGTCAACCATCAACAAACCGTTTAACACACGATTCTTTTTGCTCTAGACATTGAGTATGCTAGAGGGTTGCTCCATAGAGGAAGTGGAGGACCGTATGAAGATTCTTACGCAGCGCCATCTCGTGATTCCTGGCTCGCACTTAGACGACATGTGGCTGACATGCTACTGGCTTCATGACCTTGTCTATGACTACCTCGTCTCAGAAGATGCAGGCAGTGAAAAGGTGACTTCATTGAGCTTAAACCGTTTGCCATAATGTCTGGAAGCCGCCTTTGACAAAGTATTAGTTTACTTAGAGTTTGATAGTAGCTTCTGCAGGCTATCTTGATCATCATTCTCGAAGAACATTTTGAATAATCTTTAAATAGTTTATATCAATGCCACATAATCATGATAAATATTTCGTGGTTTTAATGAAAGTTCTACTTAATAATTCTGTCGACATATCTTAAAGAAAGCGTTTGGATTTGCTCATTCATTACAGGACCTACATGTGTGTAATGAGTTCAAGTCTTTGATGGTCTTCAAACGCTTCAGAGCTTGTCGGAAAGATATGATCCAGACGAGTTTGTGTCTACCGCACTCTACGTCAGTATTTCAGAAAGCTAAGCCAGCTTGCATTGTTGGGTCTTCGAGGAATGCCTTCTACGTCAAGGAAGTGTAAGAATTGTATGACATTTTTAAGCATTATAACATGTCAATTTTAGCTCGAGTTTAGTTATAACTGATATTTTATTATTTTTCAAAATTGTCAAAAAAAATCAACACCTAGTATCACTGTGAAAAACGATGTGGTTAGCAACACGACATCCTTTTCAATAACGTTGGATGATACCCGCCTTGTTTCTGGTGTATTGCAAATACCCTGCCTTCAACATTCCCTACCTGTTAATTTTCTTTCAGAGTTGACCACCGTCCACCGGTCTACAGCGTGACCCACCGGCCAGCAGGGAAGTACGCCATCTGCGCCAAGTTGCTTCCCTCTGGCAAAGAAGTCATCACCGCTGGCTTCGGTGGCCAGGTGCAGGTACGGACTCGTCGTGCTTCAGGATTGGTTTTGTGTGATTGTTTGTTCGTTTCCCTGTCCAAATGTGGTTAGTGTGTATCCACGACAGACGTTTGTGGCATTTATCTCAATATCTCTTTGTTAAACGTCCAAGATTACTAACTTCAAAGACGGAAAGTCTCGGCCGCTCATCCAGGGCCATGCCGATAACGTGACGCATCTGAGCATCAGCTCCGACGGGTGTCTCCTGGCGACGTGCTCTCCGATCAATGGCGTCTCCGTGTGGGACTTCCAGCAGACGGATGGTCTGCTACCCCTGATAAAGAACATCAACCACCCAGGGTCGCGGATCAGTAGGTGTAGCTTCGTGGGGTGTAGCGGAACGAGAGGTGAAGACATCTGTCTCGTGTCGGCTGACGAAGCAGGCTGTCTCAAGGTATTAATTTTGAATGTTCATCGGTTAATAAAAGAATGAACATTAGCAGGACAAGTTTTCTTCCCGATTACCAAAAATGCTATATCAAACCAGGAACCGTTAACGAATGGCCCATCCCACTTTATCATACTCTAGTAGCATATTTAATATGAGCCTCCGTACGAAATGCTGTGCGGCTTTTCACGTACACTTTAAGGAATAACAAATACAATCATGAAATCATGCTATTACGAACCAATGCAAATATGTTGAACTTTCAATGAGTGGAGTAGGAGAACTGTTTTCATGTTCATCTTGGGGTGTTCTTATTTGGTTTGTGTTATTGCATCCTCGAACCTCGAAAACTCACCCCAAGGTTTGGTGTTTTTCGTTATTCATGCATTGAGCCATGTTATTACTAGAGTACGGTCAATCGTTTTCCCAGGTTTGGAGTTCGTCGTTCACGTTGCAGCACACGATCCAGGCTCACACGACAGCGGTGATCTCCTGTCGGACGTGCGATCGAGAGCGAGCCATCGTGTCCTGTGCCAAGGACGACCCGATGCTCAGGGTTTGTAGAATTAACCTTCCAACCTCTCTAGTCAAATGCGCTTGTAAAATGTTCCTTGTAAAATTGGTAATTGGACATTTTGATCATGTTTTGATTAATGAAATGACTCCAATGGGCCCCATTTTATAAAGAATTGGGACTGACCTAAATCGGTCCAGTATATTGATCTCTAATATCATTAAAAACGCAAGTGGTCAATTTAAATCTTATAACATGAAACCTTGCTAACTTAGAGGTAAACTAGACCTTAGTGAGCTACTAAAGGTTTTTGTTACCAATATAATGAAGCTGAAAAAAATCTTACCATGGACCTATCATGGATGGACTGTGCTCGGATAGACTTCTTTTAATCTATCATGACCGCCGCCTCATAAAAATTAAGGACATTCAGGTGTTTTAAACCGGTCTCATTCTACGCAGTAGTAGTTCAATACTCCTTCCTGACTAATAAATGCACTGTGGTCTTCGTACGCAATGCCAGGTATTCAGCGTGCAATCCGGCAACGAGAGGTTTCATCTCGACCACACAGACGCCCTCCGCGACTGCGCGTTCCTAAGCAACGGCTTGGTCGTGTCTCTAACGTGGTGTCTGCTGCAGGTGTACAGCCCGCGAGGCAAGAGGCTGTGCAGCTGGTCGGACGGAGCAAGTAGGGTGGACTATCACTACCTGTCCTGCGCTAACGGGAGTAGAGGGCGCTACATAGCGGTGCGAGGCGTAGCGGGAGTCATCACGGTATGAAAAGGAGACGGAGTTGAGTTATGACTATTTTACAGAATGATATTGATTTCGACTGACAAGGAACATCCATAATGGCTTTTGTATTTGATAAGTCTTATGCAACATGACCCAGAAATTGCAACAATCCTTGGCTTAATTGTTTAACATTCAGTATGAAATAAGATTATATTTACATCCGCTATTTCAGCCTATCGTCATTGTGAAATCCATTATAAAGTATCAATGAGATGATAGTTCCAGAGTCATTGTATTTCTAATTGCAACCATACGTTTGTAATGCAGGTGCTGAAATTGGGGAAACTTTTCACGTTGCGCCGCCAGCTCACCCTTCTGTACCGGTTGAACGTCGGCGGGGTCTATCGTGATATCCTCAGCATGGAGATGGAGTGTGTGGCGAACCTCAATGGCTCGAGTGAGGAGTACCTGGTGACCAACCAGCGCTGCGGACTCATCTTGGTAATGACCCTGACCCGCCAATGTTAAAAATTCGTAAATCATTAATGCCATCGCAGACAACGCGATTTTGCCACGATTCTGCTGTCGGAAGGGCCTCCGACTTGAAACGTGACGTCACTTTATTGTACAAACCCTATGACCAGGTCCTACGATTCAGCCAGTTATACCAGCCACATAGTGTCGGCTGGAGGGAAGGGGGAGCGCATGTTGGTTCTCATAGCGTTGTGCATTAAGAGATAGGCAGACGGCGAGATGCAAGGCGTCCATTTCCTCCTCCCCTCCCCCAGCCCGTGATCACCCCATCTCTCACCTTATTATTACAATCTAGAATGATTCAGGTTATTGTCTTGCAGATTTGGCGATTGGTTGACCCATTTTCTTTGAGTGGGCTGGTACGCGCTTGTCATTGCTCAGACGATATTTATTCACAACAAATATTTAATGTTGCCTACTATTCAAGTCGTAACATGTTATGTGTTGGATGATTTCATTTAGCTCTGGAAGCTGGAAAAGGAGAAGACTAGACCGCAGATCGACGGAAACGTCTTTGACGTGTCCTTCAGACCAGACGGCAATATTCGGGGAATAGTTGGTACGAAACCAAGGCATCCACGAACATGCCAGGTACAAATCTGTAAGACAGCAAAATAAGCTGTAAGCATAAATAGGCCGCGTACATCTTTTCTTCCTCCGTGATCAGGAGTGGGGGACAGCTGGAAAGGCGGGAAGACAAAGAGAAAGTGAGAGAGAGAGAGAGAGAGAGAGAGAGAGAGAGAGAGAGAGAGAGGGGGGAGATTGGGGGTCGGAAAAGACACTGGGAAATGGAGATACATGTATTGATAGGGATACATTAAATAGATAGAGAGAGAGAGAGAGAGAGAGAGAGAGAGAGACAGAAGGATTGAAAGAATAAAGAAGAGTGCTGCAACCCAAAGTATGTGCTCTGCTAAGATTTTATGTATGAAACCAATTATTCCATGGCTCTCTGTATATCTCGTGGCAGATGCTTTATGGCTGTAGCGACCATTCGTTCCTGAACTGTGTCACAACAGTCTACAAGACCGGGAAGCACGAATCTATGGACGCCATTAGGATCCCACCAGAATATCCTGGACAAGTGATGCTCTGCACCAACCAGCAAATCAAGGTGCTTACCCAAGTGCTTACACGGACAACTAAGCCCTTAATGGAAGGCCTATTTGGGCCATCTCACAACACGGGGTATCTCCCCTCCCCCTCCCCGACCCCTTTTCAAAACTCAGTTTCAGAGCGACGTGAAATACTTTGCCACAGACGCAGAGTACGTGAGTACGTAAAATTATCTATTTTAAGTTTTACACATTTAGAGCGTTTTTAAATACGCAAAATGTACGAGTGTGTTAATTAAATTCATTACGCGAAACGTCGCAAACATAGGGTGAGTGGTGGCGTGGGAGGAGTGCACTTTCAATAGTGTACATTCCTTTTATATATTTTGTATTATTTCATCGTAACTATTATTAAACCGTATCATTGCGATAGGCGAATTTTATCACAGGGCTCCTAGGATGAACAGTTCTTAAGACTGAAACGACTACCCTGGTTACATCGAACGTGAAAATGAATAATGAAAGTGGAATTCTAGAATTTGCTGTCCATATAATATTCGACATTACCGTCCAGTCTGACTGTTAACGAATGTTTCCCGGTAGCACGCTCGATTTTTCCTCAACCTTGCTCGTGTTTACTATTCATAGAGTGTTGACCAGTGCATGACTGCCTTGTGTGATCGGTACCCGCTCCCTGTAAAGGTCATTGATCGGACTTTGCCCCTACAGAAATATTTCTTTGTTAATTTCGGCTAGAAGGACTATGCATTCATTTTCGAAAAAGTCATGATGTTCAACCTATCAATTATTTACATGTCCAATTCTCCAAATTCTGAAAACGATAGCAATTCTCGCTCCGATTTTCAAATGAGTCCAGTACATTTCACAAAAGTTTTGATGGTACTATGGAAGTAATAATAAATGTGAAACTGAGATGGATCGTGTTGAAGTAATGAATTCGAATAATAATGAATTGCTAACGTTGCTTGTAAACCAAGAACTGTTTTTCATTTACTTACAGGATGGAGCGCGCTATCTTTCCTGCTTGGTGTACACCGAAAATTCCACTTTTACTAAAAGGACATTTTTGTTGTTCCACACATACTTAAAGTTAATGAAACATAAATCATTTCATGTGTTGCAACGGGGCCTAATACCCCACTATCCTCGCTTTTTGTAGTCTGCCCAACATTCATGATATCCTATTTTGAATATATTTATTAAAGTTTGAGAAATCTTCGTAATCTATAACATGTACTTGCACTATTTTTTTGTTGGTGGATACTGTGTATATTAATATACCAGAATGCAAGCTTGGTATTCTCATGTTTTTGCATGTTATATGTCAAACATGTGGAAATTAAATAGATTCAAATTCATAATTCATATTATCTTTCTTTCCCTCGGAAGGTGTCTAACTTCCCTCACTGTGTGATGAGCGTCTCCAAGAAGAAGGTTGCTGTCCCAAGGAGGGGCGAGTTCTCCGTGACCCCCACCCAAGACAAAATCCTGCTGGCCAGGCTGATTGGGGAAAATGCGCACCATCTCCTTACCGTGTCAAGCGGGACGGGCACGTCACTAGAAGTGAGGATTGCGTCATACCCAAGAAGTTCCTGTATACCAGAAATCATTCTTTGATAACTCTGACTCTTTTTGCAGCTAAGATGGCAATAGACGATTTTTTGAATGATTTTATCAACACAATCACAATTGAAAGGATTAATGTCGGATATCTTTCGCAATGATATATATGACAGATAAAGAAATGGAAATATTGCACATTTGGAAGCATGGGCTGGACAGATTACTTAACGACATGACCACGTTTTTATCATGTTAACGTCATTAATTTAGGTAAATGGTCATGATTGTATTTGTCCAGATTTGGTCGAGCATCGGGTCATCTGAGGAAAGTCGCTACATTGATTTCAGACAGGGGCTGTCAGCTGACCTGTCACATGATCAAACGAAGATCGCTGTAGGCTGTTCTAATGGCACTGCACTGCTCTTCTCGGTAAGTGGCTGTGCATGGTTGTATTTTTGTCTGTGGAATTACGGTTGAAATTAGTTTTCTGTAAAATATACAATTTGTTAAAGATATGGCTCATTAGTAAATAGGGACTGAAAACGATTTACCCGATATAGAAAGAAATATATATGATGGTATAAAAAACTATATTTATTAAAAGAGAAACTCAATTGAAGAAAGGTGAGGAGAAAATTGCAAAGCTAAACAAGAAGGAGAGGAAGGGAAATGATACGAAGAAAGATAATAGCAAAACAAAAAGAAATAATCGAATTCTAACAAAAGACGAGGGAATGTTGAAGACTCACAAATGAAATGTGTTTATTGGCGTAAATGTGTGTGCGTCTCTAACTTGAACAACTTGAAAACTGCCACGAACAGCTCTCTGATTTCACGATCGAGGATGGAGAGCCCGAGACGCTGGAGTTGGAAGGATGCCGAGTCACCAGTTGTCACTTCTCTCCCACCGGGGAACTCCTGGCGCTGGCCGGCGGTAGACAAGTCAGGGTGAGGACAATTTTATTTCAGTCATCGTCTCTCTTCTTTTTTTTTGCATGTGCCTGCCCTTTCTTCGTCATCAGGTATTTATGTTTCTTCTTCTGTCTGTCTTTCTCTCTTTTTTTTTTTCTCTCTCTCTCTCTCTCTCTCTCTCTCTCTCTCTCTCTCTCTCTCTCTCCTGGCGCTCTCTCTTTTTCTTTCTCTCTCTTCTCTCCCCCCCCCCCTCTCTCTCTCTCTCTCTCTCTCTCTCGTTTCATTCTTATCTTTTATTGTCTTCACCTTCTCCTTCGTTAATTTCTTCTTCTTCTTGTTTGTTTTCATTTTTTGAATTTGAGTTTTTGTATTTATGGTTAACACATTCTTGTAAATAAAGGTTTATCCTTCTCTCTCCCCCCTCTCTCTATCTCTCCCTCTCTCTCTCTCCCTCTCTCTCCCTCTCTCTCTCTCTCTCCCTCTCTCTCCCTCTCTTTCTCTCTCTCTCTCTTTCTCTCTCTCTCTTTCTTTCCCTCTCTCTCTCTCTCTCTCTCTCTCTCTCTCTCTCTCTCTCTATCTCCATTCCGTCACTCAGGTGTTTGATGCACACAACCGTAGCCTTGTCGCAGAGACTTTCGAGAAAGCACTTATTTCTGATGTTCACTTTACTCCTGACAACAACTATCTAGTCATTGTCGCTGGTGGGAAAATTTCGGTGAGTAGATTGTCGAGAATAGGCTAGTGTTTATATATAAACTTAAAGCACTCATTCTTTATCTGTCATGCCGTATACTTAAGTGTATTTGTATTAATTTCTGAATTATTGAATGAATCTTTCTAGGAAATAAAGAAAAGGTATATACAACTGTACAACAAAGCTTTTATTTTTTAATATCATATCTTAGCATTGAGTTTCGGTTTTGCTCTTTACACGAATTGTTATTCGCCATTGGTATCATTTCGTAAAAGTAATGACACTCAGATCCTGTAGATCTGCATGTTGTCTGGCACGCAAAAGGTTACCTGTCTCACTACCATAAATGCATGCAATAAGTAATAAATCGATGGGCATTTCCTGGACTGGTACTGAATGGTTTAATCTTGCACGCGATATACATCACCACCAACCCCTTCCCCTTGCTGCTCCTAGATTTGTGATGTCCGTACCCTGCGCGTCTGTAGCCGAGCCACGGCGTACTCCGACATCTCAGATCTGCAGTTCTCCTCCGACGGCTCCATGCTCGTCACCGCAGGAGCGGTCAAATACTTCGTGAGTTCTTCCCGACATGCTTGGCTTGATGTTAACTTGGCTTCCAGGCTGTGTGGCGTTTTTAGACCAAATTACTTAAAGGGCATATACTGTGATGGGAAGACAAAAAAGCCTTCAAAAGGTGATCATGAGCAATCTTCTTGCCAATGGTCTTAAATTTATGTATTGTCCATTTTAGAAACTTGCTGAAAGTTATTTGCCCTCAAATGATACAAATTTTCAGTTATTAGTGATTAAATTACAACTCCTCAAAATGTTCGGGCCGAACAATTTCAGGATTTGTTATCTAATCTCTAATTACTCAACATGTGGATCATTTGAGGGCAAATAACTTTCAGCAAGTTTCTAAAATGGACAATACATGAATTTAAGACCATTGGCAAGAAGATTGCTTATGAAGGCTTTTTTGTCATCCCAGTACAGTATATGCCCTTTAATAGAGGGGTCTGGCTGCAGTACATTAAACACTCTTGATATCCTCTCCAGCTCCCCTTCTAAAAATAAGGAGAATAATACAATGATTAGCTTAAGAATATCAGTCATTATTTTTAATAAATATCCAACAGCCTTGCAGCCGCGCTAACTTCATTTAAACATTTTCCATTTCAACTTTTGATACTTCTTTCTCAGAAGTCGTTGATTATCTCGCATCAACACTTTGATTCTTGGCGTTATCCACGTTCAGCGTTTTATGTTTGAAGGGAAAACACACAGTCGAGCAGTTTTCACAATCCATTACAGCTTGAGACAACGCAAGAGTAAACATTTTATTGAGATGATTTACATCACTCATCTGTACCATGCTACAGTGAATTGATATGAGAGGAGATACTGCGAAATGCTAGCATGCTGAAATTGTCACGGTTTTAAGCATAGATACTCCGCTATACAATTGAAACGCATATAAAAGTTAATACGTACAATATTGCATCAAGAAGATCATATGAATACATCACAATGATGACAACGAAGCTCACAGTTTACGTATCACCATGTTGTCAATTCATCTACAATCCATATTGCTTCTTGTCTTAACAATTATTCTGAAAAGAAGGTGCCTGTATCATCGCTTTTGTTTACATGAATTATCCGATTTGCAACCCAATTTTTTATTTTTCCCTCAACCTAACACATGCAGGAAAAAGGATATCTGGAGTGGTGGCGGCTCGACCAATCAGGAAGCATCTCGCAGCTGCAGAAATTCATGCTGAACAGCCGCATCAAGCGGGTCGTGTGCAATCAGTACTTCACTCTCTTCGTCACTGTTGATGAGGTCGATGACATATACGTGCTGGAGCGAGTCACGTGATCGGAGTCATGTGACTGAAATCGGGTCATGTGCAACAGTACTCCATGCTCTTGGACAACGTCACATGGTCTATCATGCATGTGACTGGTGTTGCGGAGGAACTAAAATCTTTACGTAGTGTATAAGCCCGTACGTCAATAAAATTGCATTTCCTTTGAATTATAGCTGAGAGTGACAGGCAAACTGAGGTATCTACGTTTTCCATGCATTATTTATCGTCTATGCCCTTGATGTCACTGTGCAATTTCCATAAGTCACAAACTTGAGCTTCATGATGTATGTTGTTCATGTGGTCCTTGTCGTGTTTTGCATAGTTTGGTAATGGATTTATGCAAATGTGACACCCAGCCTTCCAGTGAATGGATCGGGTGAAGCGGGGCGTTAGGGGCTCACAGACATTCCCCTTCTGAGCACGATTATCTCTTCCCATCAGAAAGGAGTACAGTTTGAGGATGATATCGGTCCCCTCAGCCCCAGACAATGGCAGTTCTTCATCATACTTTATAGCCACCACAGACATCACAATCCGACCAGTCGTACGACGCTGCGACTTGCGCAATCGCAGTACCCAGTTATTGGATTTGTGCGAGAAGATGACGTCACATTTCTCGTCGTAGGCCCACAATCGTTAGAAAATCGTGTCGTCTACGCTGGCCTTTAGAAGACGTAAGATTTACTTTTAAACTGTCTCTACAGGATAACTATAATTTTATCTCCCTACTGTATGTATACATATTAGAACTATTTTATCATTACAAAATATTCGTCTCTGAGGCAGTCATCTTCCTTCCTTCTTTCAAACCTTGACTCGAATGTTTGTTTGTTGAGCAAACAGTACCAAACTAATAAACAATACTGAAATATTAGACCTTAACCTTGTTTTCCAGATCATGTGATATGTAAGTAAATTCATTGACGGCGGTACGTGAAATAGTAATGAGAATGGATGTCTTGACATATGCATAGAGGCGTGTGTGGAGGAGTGCCAGTCTAAATATGACTTAAATTGAGGTTAAAGACAAATAAAGCTGATGGCCATCGGTAGTCTTACGTCATATCACGTTGGCCAATCACATTGTCAGAATGTTCATTACGCAGCAACTCGTGATCGTTTACTGGTGCTCATGAAATTGTAATTTTGAAGCATTAAGAAAAATCATATTGACACATTATATGCCAAATATTTGAACCTTGCCCCCTAAGCAAAAATAAAACCCGTTGAGAGACCGGGCATTATAAGCAGTACAGCTCCGGGATTGTTTATTCCTAGTCGTTTGTTTGTGACTTGGTCTAATTCAGGAGTTACCATAACATAGAGCTTGTGGTAAGTCCCTTTATTTTATTTCACATTTTTTGTTGTTTTTTGGTGGTGTAATGCAGACAATTGTGCAGACAACTGCTGAAGATTTGTTGCGATCCTTCACCTTGAATGTGTCCATCCGAGTCATGTGACACGGTCTTATAGAAGGTTCACAGGACAACGAGAATGCTACTTACAAGTAGCTGGAAGTGATGTGACGTTATCTATGTAAAAGCATGGTAAATAAAAAAAAAATAGACACGCGTAGATGCGCTCAAACATACCTAATGTATGTATCTTTCTTCACGGAATATATTGTATTTGTTATTTCATTTTTTTTTCAACATACATATAGGTTTATGTTTCGTGTAAGAGGCGGTCTTAATCGTGCAAGACATGAATGTTTATTAGTGCACTTTTCTTATATTTTAGACGTATATCCGTTGCACGGTAGTATAGAGTATGTGTTAGAATATCTATTTTAAAAAAAAAAGTACAACGGTATCTTTCGTTATGTTGATATAACATCATATATGGGAAGTTTAACACATAACACGCGAATGCAAATAACTCTGATATGTGGTTCACACTCGAGTGTAATGTTATTTGCATTGGAAGTGTTGATCACACGTGTCAAAATTCCCACACGTGACGAAGTAATTTCAACATAAACATCTACATGAAATACATGTCTTATTTTGTCAGAATGAAACTGTTTTCCATACGTTTCTAGTCATCGCGTCAATATTTTGTGCAGTTGCTAGAATATCAGGTTGGATATATATATTTCGACCATTGCGTGTTAGCGTCACACGACGACCATCAGCGGGCATTAAGACAAAATCCCTGAGAATGGAACAAGGACAACAACTTATACAAGTATAAAACTACTTCAATGCAATCCACAAAAGTGTCCACTCCGGACGATCATGATAAATTGTATTTCTGCAATTGGAAACTCTATTTTTGAACCACTAGAACACAGATACAGATATATATATATCAACTACAGAAACTGATTTTCTTTCTTGCCGTAGGCCTAAATGTTGTATCTTGATGTTATAAACCACTGTTGTTGTATCGTATCTTTATATCTAACCGTTTTTCGTTACTGTGTATATCTGTTTTGGAACGTGACTCGAATCTCTCTTGCGGAGGAAATAAAGATATGCAAAAACTGATATCAACTCGGTTACAAATGCATCGGTGTCATGTGTGGTTTGGTGTGGCTTGCATCTCCTTTGAATCAGATCTGAGTTGCCAACTCAAGGCATTTGGGCTCACGGGACTAGTGGTGGTGCGTTGGTTGGACGGAGCAACACAAACAAAGGCTTGATAAAGAGTCAACATTCCCTGGTAAAAACAGATAAGTTGCCACTTCTTCTAGGTCAACTGTTAACAAGAAAAGAGGTTTCATATGTAACATTTTTTTCTTCCAGGTACAGCATGACTGAGGTGTGAGCGATATGTGTTTCTCTTTATTATCGTCTGTCGACCGTGCTGCCATTTCTTTTTAAACTGAGCACACTACTGATTGATATTGATAATCAGTCTGAAAACGCAAATTCTGATATTTTAGGGTATATTGTAAAATGGGATCATTCATTAGATGTCGCTTGAAAGTATCGGGATCTTTGGTGTGATGGTTTGTGTACTTGTTGGTGCATCGTATACGTGACAATTATAAGCTGAGAAAAAAAAAATAACTCCTCTCAAAATTGCAGTCTGACGCTTCTGCATCAAACATGGCTAAGGTTCTTGTAAATGAGGGATCTTATTCACACAAAAACATCCATCCCCCATCTCTCTCTCTCTCTCTCTCTCTCTCTCTCTCTCTCTCTCTCTCTCTTTCTCTCTCTTTCTCTCTCTCTATATCTCTCTCTTTCTCTCTCTCGTGTAAATAGAAAGGAACATCCTGACATCCCTGTCTTTCTGGAGGGCATGAAAGAGGGATATCGTAGTTCAGATACGATGCGTAGACATCTACCTGCCGGGCTTTACGTCTGTAACTTCACAATTTTGTGGTTTGTGAAACATTTCCCAATTGTGTGCTGGAGTTATCACCTGTTTCTCCAAGGCATACACTCAATGCTAAATGTCAGGAAGAAGCACATGTAGACTCAGTTGCCTCATCGCACAAATTGAATAATGAACTGTCAAATATTTGTTCTAACGATGCATTTTCACGGCACACCGTGTGTGTGTGTGTGTGTATGTGTGTGTGTATGTGTGTGTGTGTGTGTGTCTGTGTGCGTGTGTGTCTGTGGTCCACATACTGATGGGTGATACGTCTAGCATATCTCTGGAAAGGGCTGCTTTTGTGAGTGAGAGAGAAGAATGAAGGAGATTATAGAGTATAGAGAGTGAGAATACACGTATATATTGTGCAATGCAGATTATTTTCAGAGAGGTAAGCTCTGAGAAGAGCTGTTGCCTCGATGTTTTGATCTGCTTTATGATACTGTAGATCATGTCATTAGTGTAAGGACAAACAAGTTATTTAAGACAGGGTGTCCCTTTTGTCGGTGAAAACATTTTGTAAAAACACGGAAAAGGGAAGAATATCCTGTAATGGAAGAGCTGGAAACTGACGTAAGGCGAAATTGAGGAGATTTTGGGTTGGTTCGTCCGAGAGACCGGAGACCGCCGTGCATATGGCAAGCCGTTTTCAAATTCATTCCTAATTCCTGATATCAAGAATTCGATTTCTTGATATCAAGAATTTGATTCTTGATATCACACCCTGCACCCTACTCCCTCTGGCTGTATGTCTGTCTCTGTATCTATCTTTCTCCCTCTTCCAGTACCTTCAAGAGATTCAGTCTTTTTTCTTCTCTGTCTGTTTGTCTCTCTCTCCTTCTCTCTGAATACCTTCACAAGATTCAGTCCATCCCCTAATTCTTTAGGTAGGGGCGGCATACTCTCAGTCTCTATGTCTCTTCTTCTCACAAATGCTTCATCTTTCTTTCTTTTTTTTTCTCTTTCTCTTTCTCTCTCGCTCACTCACTTCCCACTTTCAAATTATATATTTTTGTGATGTAATGTAATGTCTGTATCTTTCACATTTGTCCTCTCTCTACGCCCCCCCCCCTCGCCCCCCCCCCCCCTCTCTCTCTCTCTCTCTCCCTCTCTATCTCTATTTCGCCTTTTCTTCAACTCTCTCTGTTTCTTTAATATGCATATCTCTCTCTCTCCCTTACCGTGATGTTTCCCCTTTTCACATAGCAGGCACTTTGATCAAAAGCAACAGACGGACAGACAGACAGACGGACAGATTTTGAGAAGGAGATACACCCGTATATTCCTGTTGGTCCTGTTTGTACGACCTTCTTGTAGATCGGCTGATTTTTTTCTAGACGGCGATTTCTTCATTATCTAATTAATCTGTTTTAACTGGCAGCATTGTTATGTAATAGACCAAAGGGTCACAGTGAATTGTACCAAGTGGTGTTTACGAGGGCCGACTCCGACGACCAATGCTCACCAGTACTGGATAGAGTGTTTAGGACTGGAGGAGGCGTCTTACACCAGCACTGTATATCATGTAAGTTGTTGTATATTTCTTTGATTTGTATGCCGTTCAACCACGTCTTCGTCTGGCTTTTGTTAAATTATTGTTGCGTTACGCTCTCCTAAATAATACAATGGTTAGATTCCTTTCCTTGGATGGAAACATGATATTTTCTATTGGTAAGAGGGACGAAAGAGGTCAGAATAACACGTACGAGAAAAAGGAAATCATAATGGAAGGAGTATAATAAAGAATAAATTGCAACCATTACAACTATAAGATAACAAAACAATGTTAACTGTATACAACGTTGTCCAATAATTATAAACTTACTAGTCATGCTTATATTTATAATGATCGTTGACATGGTAATACACCTGGTTTAAAGACAGCCCGTCCCTTTTTCAGATCATCACAAAACCATCGAAACATTAGCAAAACGTATAGAGAAGTGTTAGCAAGCTGTATATTCATAATTTGAACTGATACGTAGTGTAAAATTCAAATAATGCACGTAAACAACGTCTGATTACTAGTCTTTACCTCAGGCTCTTAGCAGTCTGTGTTGAAATATCTGCTTTATTGATTAATCTGTTTATTAAATTATAAAACGCATTATGAAAAAATTTGTTCTATAGGAGGAATCATCTCCAAAGTTTGGCAATTACTCATAAAATTAGGATTTCACACATGCATGATAACCACATAGATACTGTAACAAAGACTAATACTTTTTTCGTGGTACGAAAAAAGTCGGTTTGAAATTTAACGGCTGAAATTTTTACATATACAGAAAGCTTCAACATGCTATATTCTTAGAAATGGTCTTGAATCACACTTTCTTCAATTTACGATCGTGACAGACGATTTCAAATTTTAAGCTTGCAAAAGGGACGGACAATCTTTAAAACACCAGTCAACAACACTCCCAAAGCGCAATATGACAAAACAGGGATTCAAGCTTTGAGATCAGAAACTAATATGCATGTGGCTGGCGTCTCTAAATCATGTTTGAGTAACTTGTGTAAACACAATTAACGTTAGTGTGTTCAAGTGCATCCGCGGCACAATAAACCAAGATGTTTGGCAAAGAGTGGGGTGAGATTACATGAGTAGCACGTTCATGGCAAGTATGTGTAGGACATTGGGTTTGCTAAAAATACACAGGAATGTGCCTAATTAGAATGGGAGGAGTCGGGTATTGGGAGTGTTGTTGTCATGAGTGTTAACTGGTGCTTTAAACCATGTTTATTACCATTTCAAGGATGATTATGAATATAAGCATTAGTAGTATATAATCATTGGTAAAATTGTATTCTTACCTCATCGTGATTATGTACTTACTCGTCACGCTAAAACACGTAATTAGCGCTGATAATTATGGCAATGAACCGAGTTTAAAGCTATGACCAAGGCCAGATTCTTACCATTTTCATTATGTACTTATTCGGAGAAAGGATGAGAAAATGGGGGCGTTTCTCTTTCAATGAATTTGAAAGGAGTCCATATTTAAGAGAAGATATTTCTTTTTTAAATATACAGTTTGGGGTGTTTTGAAGCACTTTCCGTAATAGGAAGATTCATACATGTACCTTTTATTTCTGTAGGGCAGTACCAATGTCCTTCTGTTCTATGTACGGTATGTAGAATCGTAGGATTGGTTACCAAGCATGTTGAGCATGTAAGTGATAGTAGGGATAACTATTATAAGACCCCGAATTATGGCCGTGACCCCTGGAGGGCGTTTCATGAACATTTTTCGTCTGACAAGCTGTCTTTTTCCGACAGCTACCATAGTAACAGCCAGAGGCTATAGTGCCTCTCAGCCAATCAAAACCGAGGATTTCGCGAGGACTTTCATGAAACGCCCTCCTGGTTCCATTTTCGTTTAAGTTCACGATCATTTGATGTAATCGTCTAAAAAGGATACAGGCCTAGGCATATAGGCGAAGAAATCAAACGATATCGCGACTCGTGATATTGACCTGTACATCCTTTAAGCTAATCCATACGTGTGTAGATCTGTGAACTTATAAGACAACTATGACATAATGATAGGCTTTATAATTATGTTAACATTACGCGTACACATAATCGATGTTCTTGAAGTAAATTAAGAATAGACAAAACAAAGAGGCGGTGTAGAAATGTTTGTGAGTATATATGCATGTGTGTGTGTGTTTGTGTATGTGTATGTGTGGGTACTTATGTATGTATGTGCGTCTATGTGTGTGTGTAGTATATGTGCATGTGTGTTTGTGTGTGTTTGTGTATGTGTATGTACTTATGTATATATGTGCGTTTGTGTGTGTGTGTGTGCGTGCGTGTAAGTATGTGTGTGTGTTTAATTCATGATGATAACTCTAAAATCTAAAGCGTTGATCACGATGATCTACTTCTTTGAATAATAATGTGAACATCAACTTTTAATCACTCCTTCCCAACAAAAAAATAAGGTAATGATGAAGACAAGAGCCGGGGTATTAATGAATATGATGAATTATGCCTTAAAAAAAATACGTATCCAATAGCACCAGGTGGTTATATTTGTACTAATAGACCCTTAACGTAATGATTGCATTCATAAATTTCAACCTAACTGCGCAGTAACGCATTATTACATTCAACTTCTGGAGTTACCAATTGTAAAGTATTGTTTGAAAGACGTGCATGAAATTTGCGTATTATATGACATGGTTTATTTACACACTGGCGAGGTAATGGATAAAAGAAAATGAAGAGAAATTGAATCTGTATTTCTTTATTCGATTACATTAAGACAATACAATTTAATTACCTTTATTCCATCATGTCTACGGCTAAGTACATGCGAACTGCAGTGTTGATACAGAGTACCGAAGTGGTGTCGTCATGTAAGCATGCTGTGAAGACAACTGGTTCTAAACAAAATTACTCCAGTGAGAGGTTTAGCGGACCGATATCATCTCGCGGGCTAGTGTCGAACACCTTCAATTAGAGTCCCCGCTGTGCTCACCGCTGCTTGCTTCACCCGCATAGTTTAGAACCAGTTGTTTTGCCAATAATTCTCAAATGACGTCTTCGGTACTCTATTGCATAAATTTATGTGGCTCTTCCGTGTATTATAAGACTTCCGGTGTGCTCTTTGAACAGAAACGTTGAGGCGGTCCAATCCCAGGATGACTCGACAGCTCCAATCCGCAGCGCCTCGTGTCTGCGTCCCCTTGCTCCTACTAGCAGCATGCCTACTGGTCAGGGCTGAACCAGACCCTAACGTCTGCATCCAAGCCCCACCCACAGGGGAGGGGCCACCCCTACCGAAACTACCCAATCAGTATCGGCTGAGAGTCGAAGGTAAGACCAACCGATATGCATCAAGTCAATTGGTGAATCAGTATTTTAAAACAATGAACCGTATCACATCGGAACGAGTTCTTGATGCTCTTGTCTCTAAAATAAGTCTCAGTGACCATCTTGATTCGCCATTACTATGTGGGTGGGGGTATGTTATTTTATGAGAATGAACCCACTTCGGAAGTTACGAAGATGAAAATTAACTTATTAAGAGAGAAGAGCGAAGAGGAAGAAACTTATAATTGTTGTACATGGACTCCAGACTCTATTTAGTTTTGGTTTTCGATATATAAATCCGAAAAAAACACTAAGATGACATGGAGAAATAAGTGTTCACTTTGTGTTTGTGTTTCTACGACCTGCAGGAAACATCCAGAACAAGGGATATTCACTGGAGATGCAGGAGTTCTACGATGAGCCAGGGAACCGGGGGGCAGCCGACACCCTGTCCCGAGGTTTCGAGTCCCACACCTCCTACGACTACAAGACGGGCCAGTCCATTACGACAGTGGGTAAGATGTAATCAGACTTACAAAACTGTCTTGGCTAAATCATTTCGATTTCTGAAATCTTCCTTGAGTAAAAAAGATAAAAAAATAAAAAAAAAGCTGCGTCGACAGGCTAATCACAGCTTTGGATTGTAAAGTATTTAAGCTAAAACTTAAGACAAAAATCGTTTTCAGAATACCACTCTTGATCGCATGTCAGTGGACTCGACTTATGTAATCCGTATACCATTGCTCAAACAAGTTATGTCATTGTGTGTAATCATGTAGTGTACAGAATAGTGCTATCGTCCTGATTTGTCAACAAGTTTCAACCACTAAACAATGGAGTGGTCATTTCCAAGACGGCTAAATCCGTGCTGGCTCGTGGTAAATAGTTGAGTGAATACACTCATGTGTCAAATTATAGGTAAGGGGTCACTTGGGTTGGCCCAACCTGTCCATGTCCATCATATTAAAATATCTACCAATTTGATGAGTCTGTTTGGGGGTATAGGCCCTTCTTCCTATGCCGGATGGATGCTAATCTATAGGATACGTACTAGGTGTTGAACAAAACACAAATGATAATAAAACAGTTAAAACTCGAATCAAGCTGAACTGTATTTAAACATCATAAAGTCAGTGAACGTTAATTTCGGCGGGAACAAGTTTCGTTCCATTGCATTAATTAATATGCATGTAATATAATTTTGAATATTCAATCAGCTTGAAATTTCTTAGCAGATCTAGAAACAAACAAAAACTCCCACTGTGCATCACACCACTACAACTATCAACGAAGTGTCATTGATATTCCATGATGTTTCTGGTAGAAAAGACCTTGCGGATAGACATGTGTGTTGCACAATGGCACTGTTGTGTTTTGCATTTCAGCTTGAGTGAACTTAAACTTGATTTCGAGTTGTATTTATTTTGAGATTATTTCTATTGATAATATAACAATAACAAGCTCACTCCTCCATGATCCACTATACTTTTCTATCCATGCTGAATCACGACCTCCAGGAGAACAGTGCTTCGTAGCGAACATGTCGACCACGCCCTTCAACCTGTACGGCTTCAAGCTGGTGGATGGGTCGCCTCACATCGGTGGTGTCAATGATTTATTCGTCTTCGGGGCAAAGGTGGGTTTCCTTGGTTATCGGTGAATGGATCGAAGTAGTGATCGATTGATAAATTGAATGATTTATTGATTGGGTACTGGATATATTTGTGAATGGACCAATGAATCAAAATTAAGTATTCAAATTCAGACAAAAGACGATAATAACTGAGGCCAATTCATTATTTCCTTCATCTTTCTTTTAAAAAGTTAAGAACTTGTGTTACCATACAATTGCAGGATGCCAATCCTAAAGAATAACTTGTACTATTAAACAATTAAAATATATCACATGCTGAAAAATTGGGCATTATTGTAAGCATAAAAGAAAACACATTCAAGAATACTTGCGTAGGTGGTTAATATTTCTCTCTGATCTCGTCCGTACCCAATAATCTCGTCCGTGCACAATAATCTCGTCCCTTCCCAATTATCTCGTCCGTGCCCAATCATCTAGTGCGTACACAATAATCTCGTCCTTACCCAATAATCTCGCCCTTATCCAATATCTCGTCCTTACCCAATAATCTCGCCTTACCCTATAATCTCGTACCCAGTACAACGAGAGTTACGTCGGGCAGGAGTACGTGCGCGGCAAACTGACCAACCACTGGCAGAACTGCATGTACATCGCCGAAACCAACCAGACCTACCTCCTCGACTACTTCTTTACACTTCCGGGTCAGAAGACCGCAGGGGGCGGAGATCAGATCCCGGTCAGAGCTATCATGAACGGCACAGGTGGGCCCACGCCTCAAAGTACTACATCATTAGGTGGCCATTTGCAATTAAATCAAATGCTGGCCCCGAGGATTTATACAAAAGCGGTGTATGCCTAAAAAAAAATCTTTGTAAATTGAAATTACCCCAGAAAGCCCTTTCCCTAAAATCTAGCAGAATTGTCCCTACGGCGGACTACTCATGAATATTAATGAGTCAGATGAAATGAGACTCTTTCGGTATTTGTTTCCATGTTGTCGTGTCTTGACCGTGAACTAGAAATAGCTTGCGTGGTTAAGTCGCTGCCCGGTAAGCAGTAGATTGCAGGTTCAAATCCCGTCTGGTTCCAAGATTTTTTGGTCTGACTTGTTTTTCATTTATTACATGATGGAGCACGCTATCCTTACTACTGGGTGTATGCCTTAAAAAATTCTTTGTAAATTGAAATAACCCCAGAAAGCCCTATCACTAAAGTCTAGCCAAAAGCGGTAGAATTTGGTTAGAGTAATGAAGAGTAGGCTATACCCTCAAACTTGCTTTAGCTACCAGCTGTGAATAAAGAACAAATGCAATGAAGGGACCACGTAAGGACCACATTTCCCCTGAATATTGGTCCTCATTGAAACATGTATGAAATAACCTGTTCAGAAAGACCACTTGCTTTTGAACACTATATTTCCTGTATTTCTTGAGCAATATTTCAATACAGGTTCCACTGTACTTCACATGTGGACGGTAATGTAACGAATTGTTATACCGCGTATACAGCGTATACTATTTTATGATCGATATTACCGATCGGGAAAACAAAACGTGATCACTCTAAGAATCTCGATCTGTCTTGAACATTTACACAGCCAATATTTAAGCTGAGTCAAAAACTAAATAACAAAATACGTTTGCAATAACATACGGCATGGCCGTGACAGGGGCAAACCGCTAATATGTGAACGAGTAGAGTACCGAAGTTGTGTCGTCATACCCATTGCTCTGGTGCTAAACAACATCAATCAAGTGAGACTTTCATTGGTCCGACACGGTCCAGTGGGCTAGTGTCGGGCGCTTCCAATAAGAGTCCTTTCTGTGATTACTGATGTTCACTCTACCTTCATAGTTTAGAACCAGTTGCTGTTGTTTTATTCATTCAATTATGAATATACAAAAAAATATACATGAACAAAGGAACAAATACATACATACATACATGCATACATCTATTTGAGAACGTCATAAAACATAATTATAACAATGAAATGAGAACTTGAAAAAGGCCATAGGGCCATGCAAGTAAATTCTCGGATCAGAATGTAATAATTTAGGCATAATTGATATAATGTTACTTATCAATCGAAACAAATACAACATAATCATAATAATAAAGTTCAACAGTATAACAATATAAGTAATTTTGTAAGTAATGGTGTTTCAGTGATTGTTTAAATAATCTCAAATTTAAATAAGAACGAATGTTTTTTGGTAATATGTTCCGAACAATCGGGAGATTAAACCGGACATTTAGAAAATGTTGTAGTGACTTTATACATATGAAAGGAAATACCTATGCGGGTCTTATATTTGTGAACATCTTTATTGAGACAAAACATCTCTAAAATATTTGAGGGTAATACATGCTGAAAGTAAAAGAAACCAAGTCTTGACAACATGCTCATATGACGTCACACTTTGGTACTCTATCCCTAGTGAAAGTTGGCGTAAACACCTGCTCATTGGTTCCTCCCTCACAGGGCAAACCTACGTGCCCGGCCCCGGTGGAGTACCCGTGCCCCTCCCAGAGAGACACAGCTTCTACCACGTCTATGATTTCTTTGATATGGTCCCCGGCCCTGTGGAGGAGGAAAGGGCTTTCGAGGTAAAATACTTCTCTACATCTCCTGTCGTCGTCTTATTCCTCTCCTCTTTTAAATTGTGTCTTGCCGATTGTCTTTCATCGTGATGAGGCTTTGTCTCTTTAGTAGGATTTCGTTTCATATATTATCTTTCACCGATGCATCAATTTATATATAATATATAAGACACACCTCCCAATATGACGTCATACTTCTTTATCTTATCATCGGGCATTAGATGACGTGTTGTGTTCCGTTTTCGCAAAGAATGTCCTTTTGATGAATATGATGCTGATAATGAAATTGATTATTTTTATTTTAGTGGTGATCTATATAACGGTGATTAGTGGTGATGATATGTATGATGAAAATGAAAACGATATTGGTGATAATTATAACGATTTCTATTATTGATACAAATGGTGATGACATGATAAATATTGATAAGTTATGACGAAAAAAATGGTCCTGATTCTGATGACGATGTGATGTCACTTTCTGTTTTACGGCCTTTGTTAGGATTTGTAACCGAAAACAAGATGTTATGCCCGAGAATACTATGGCGATGACAATGGTGATGGTGGTGCTATAGCTGATGCTGATAACGATGGTGATGATGATTCTGATGACAGTTTGGGAAATGAGTGGTTTATGCCGATGTTTATAATCATGTCACTCTCTGTTAAACAGCCTCCTCTAGGGTTTGTCTGTGAGAATCGAATCAGCGAGCAACCGTTCCCAGAACTCTATGATATGGACGTCTTCCAAGTAGGCGTGGAGTTGGCCATCCCAGAACCAAAACGGATCTACACATTATATGTAAGAACACGGACACTCACTTCGCTTTCCCTCGCTCCCTCTTTCCCACTATCTCCGTTTCTATTCCTCACCCTGTCTCTCTCTTTCTCCTTTCGCTCTCTCTCTCCCTCTTTCTCTTTTCTCTTTTTGTCACGCTCTGTCTCCCACTATTATTCTCCTCTCCCGCTCCTCTCTCTCTCTCTCTCTCTCTCTCTCTCTATCTCTCTCTCTCTCTCTCTCTCTCTCTCTCTCTCTCTCATTCTCTCCCCCTCTATCTATCTATATAAATATTGTCCTGTCATTACATTCAATGAACCATGGGGGAAATAAGTTTTAAATGTATATTCCCTAAAATTGTTTCGTGTATTTCTTTTGGCACCACGATGTCTCCCCAGCATGATCGTGATCATATGTCTTTGATTCCCTTCTCAGGAATACTATAACTACAAGGCGAATGTGGTTTCACTCCAGTATCAGCCATGGGGGCGTGGTGAGCCCGGGGACCCGCTGAAAGAGGTGCATGACTACAATCTGGGTAAGCCCCACAGCTATCACGTAGCTGTAAGAGATGTCAAAATAACATTTGACACTTTTACAAATTAATAACAAAAAAGTTCCAACTCAAATAAAATTAAACATTTAAGCATCATAAATTCGAGGGATGTTTTTTTTTTGTTTTGTTTTTTGTTTTGTTTTTTTTGGGGGCAGCAGGTTTTCCTAATATTTCATTCATTGGTGTTTTTGTAATAAGCTTTTGATTTGATATTTAATTCGGTGCTCACTTCAGATGTTCACTGACAAATCAAGACAAAATATGTATTACATAATGAAGTCGGAACACAACAATGCCCAATGTCCATCACACACGTCAATCCATTAGCAACGGTAATCACATCATGAATAATACACGATGCTATGTGCTTTGAAAAATATGAACACAAAGTTACAACTCGAATCAAGCTGATATTCATAAATCATAAAGTAAAATGATGTCAAATGTTTTAGAAGCACGTGTGTTAACATAGAGAACTAGAGTGGTGTCGTCATATAAGCATATTGTCCAGATAAATGGCTTAAACAAAATTGCTCAAGTTAACACATGCCAACCCACAACTTCTTTTCTGCCAGAAGCATCATACATTAGTAATGGAACTGTGATGGATGTTTGCAAGTGGATTAACAGGTGTGAAACACAATGGCCACTGTTGTGTTCTGAATTAATTATCTAATACACACAAATTTTGAGGTCCAAATTAGTCAAAAAGTGAAAATCTCACAATAAGGGATCACCACCCGTTTGTAAAGTCGTTCGTAGCTTACGAACATCTTGGTGGAACACCCCCAGCAATCACTTATAGATTCAGGGCGCATTCCATCCACTGAAATTGAATCACGAAATGCAGGTTATTGCGATGACGCGCGATAATAATAATAATAATAATAATATTCAATTCTTAGAGACGCATAATACCATTCAAATAGTCTCTATGCGTGTGAAAAAATTTATGATGCTTAGATTTAAGTTGTTAATACATTACGAAAACGGCTTATTCCAGTTTTCCCCTATCCTTCCTCTATCCTGATATTCCTTAATCTATTTGTTTTAATTAGAAAAAAATCGACAATGTACGATAATTCATGATTTATTACATGATTTATGACAATGTCATCATACCGCCTACGCCAGTCAGCAAAAGAATGACATTATGCATGTTATGTGTTTTTCGTCGAGTGTTTGGCAGCAATCAATGTTTATTTAAGGATATTTGAGTTATATGGAGTACCATTTGATCCGTTTGATTAATGCAGATTCATTTTACCCCTTTTTCTCCACTTACGTTCCGTCAGAAAGTTAATTCATATTCTATATCTACCTTAATGCAAAATAAATGACAAGTTGAAAACAGGATATTGGTGAACAGATTGGTACGGAGCAGTGCATAAATTTTGTATATTATCCTGCTTATTTCTACCTTTGATGATGTGACAAGAGGAATCTTGAGTTTGAGGATATTCTGGAGGCGGGGCTTATCAGTGCTGAGAAAATATATGAAGCTGTGTAGGTGTGTTATTTTACAGCGTGCCCATACCAATGTTCTTTCACGACCTTCTCAGAGCTGAATCGCTGTTGTCATATCTGCATTATAATAGGGATAAACGTGGTCCACTATCTATGGAATTTTCATTTTACTCTGTGAGTGGTACAGTAAGCCATGTTCGTATTAATTTATTTACAAGTTTCCCCCTAACTGAATAGTAACGAGTTATTACCATGATTACATTCACCTGTATATCGTAATTCAGGTCCAATGGGTGGAACGCAATCTGGATGTATTAGCTGTTGCTACTAGGGTTGCATTCAAGCGACCATCGCCAGAATCGCGTTTTGAATCATGATTCAAAACGTGATTCAAAACGCAAACATAAATCACGATAACGACAGAATCAGCGTCCAGACGACCTTCTCTCCAATCATGATTCGGGCCGATCCAGTGCGCATCGCAGTGCGCAGTTTGATCCAGGAAGTATAGGTCAGCTTTTACGCGCGCGTTTTCTGACTTTTACGTGGGCTGCTTGACTAGCACAGGAAATAGGCCGACACACTGACTTCATAAAATCATGATTCCAAACGCGTTTCTAAACGCGTTTCATGTTTGCGTTTTGAATCACGTTTATATTCAATTTCGTCTGAACACAATCGTGATTCTGCAGAAACGCGTTTTCAATCATGATTCTATTCACGATTCTAGGGCAAAAAAGTATTGCATGAACGCAACCTAGGACAAACCTCAGACAAGTGGTAAGGTTACCATTAGTAACGTATTGTTTGTACGACGTGAACATGCAGCATATAGCGTACGACCGATGCAGACCGATGCATGTTGTACCTTAAATGCACACTTTATCAGCTCAACGTGGCGTTTCTCTCTTACCCTACCCTTGCCTAGGCCTAAGCTTCCAGATCGACCTGGCCACGGGGGCGTGTGCCATCGGTCCTATCCCCCTCTACTCCGGGGAGGCGGGCAGCGACGACGGCGAGCTCGTCTATCTCCGCTCCATCTCCAACTTCTTGCAACTAGGCAAGGTCAACTGGGTCTACGAGGGACAGGTAACACTTGCAAGTTATTATCTACTCCATGTTTCTTAGTATTTACTTCAGACTCATGCAAAAAATAAATGACGCAAGTACACTCATGCACACTCATGCATTAATAAATACGTATAATACATAAAAGGGGGACTAACCAAAATTCAACGATATCAATAAAATGCTTGGGCCCCTCAGTGCAGTAATCATCAATACCTACCTGAAGACTATCTTGAGCTTTGCCTTAGGTTCTGTCTATAGGATTTAGTTCTATAAAACAGGTAGTGACAAGTACAATTACATCATAACTTACATCACAAACCTTACTACTGATTAATCAAACGCTTGCCAGAAGCATGGCCCGAATTAAAAACAAGACAAATCAGTTGTTGCTAGGTGAGGCACTTAATTCAGAAAGCTCAAGAACATATGTTGCTCCTAAACCATGCTTGGCTTATAGAGCTAATATGTGCTGAAAATCTGTCAGTATCGTAATAGCGCAAAATTGAGGACACTTTTGTTTCTTAGTGAATTGTAGATTTCAATCACTTTATCTTTGCTTAAATAAGGTTCTACTTCTTTCTCTTTTTCTCTTTTACGCGTATTGATACTCAACTGTAAAATTGCGCTATATAAGAATGGACTGTTATCATTATTATGGTAAATACCAGATTGCAACTTCGATACTACCTTAAAAACAGCTACATACTAATTATTTTTGGTATTGCCCGCTTCTAACTTCGCGAACAATATTTGTATTCATCCATACCGGCCTTTTTGTTTTAGATTCTTGCTTTAGGTGCTCTCCGTATAAAGAGCAGTAGTCATGGTAGTTGGTGTTTAGGGAGTCTATGAGGGTTATATATCAAAGTGTGCAAATGAAGGCTTGAACAGTATGATGATCGTTTTAGGAGCGTTTCAGTATCACATGAACACATAAAAGATATGACTTGCTTGGTGAATTTCTTGTTTTTTTTATTGGGGATCCTACTAACCAATGATTCCCCTCGAGAAAACTAAATGTTAAAAAATTGGGCACCGCTGGTTCCTTCAACTGGCTGCCGTGATGCGCGATACATACAGTAATTGTTCTTGTTGACGTGTCATATAAACATGTACAACCCCCCCCCCCCCCCCAACGATTCATTTTTTATTCATTTCAGAAAAAAAAAATCTATGATAACAATCAAAACATATCGAAAGAGCAACAGCAGACGAGAGCTACACCCTTTTCTCTCTACCCATAATCGCTTATTTCCCCTCTGACGCCAAAACGCTCTTCGGTTTAGAATAACCGCTTCCATAGATCGAGTGGTCCTCGAATTGAAATCAATTTCCATACAAGTGCTCTACCGGCAGTTCTGATCTGAAGGTCATCATTTTCTTTCTGAGGGCTCTCCCTGGTAATTGTGGCTCAGTCGAGGGTGGCGTGTTTAATCTCAGATTGATATTGTATATGCAAATATTCCGTCCTCGTGTACGTCTACGTTATGCCAATGTAAGCGAGTGTATTTGTTATATCGACATTTGGGTGTTCGTGTTGAAGGTGTAATCCCATCTTACTTTAAATTGAGGTTGAACGTGTCTTTATGCACCTTTAACGCATTTTGAGTCACTTTTTACACAAATGTGTTCTGCCTGACTTGCTAAATACCATAATAGATTTTCGTGAAATATGAGGAAGAATAAAATGTACACAGACGTGAAAACTTACTTAAATCGTCAATAACAGTGTAGGCCTACATGGTAGACAGGGATAGTAGATTGAATAAATCACTCGTGAAATATCATTAAAGTTACTTAAATGCATACAGGATGCGTAATAGATATATGGTATGGTTTGCTACTACACTATATTTTATTATGATGCTCATCAAAATAGGCTTGCTGTTTTAAACACAATTTATATGTAAATCTCATTAATACACACTCTGCTCCGTGAAAGGCCATAAGTCAACAATGAAGGCTTGCAATATGCTGTCACTAATTAGTTTACCACTACTCCCATTCTGCCTTATTCAGCTACATAATTTCTATTTACAGTTCATTATTTCTATATCGATTTTCGAGGTATGAACTATATCATTGATGCTAGCTGAGTTGCATTCCTAATCGAAAACATTGATTGGACCAATTGCACATGTCATTGACATCAATCATGAATAGATCACTACAGGTCTTGTTTATTATGTTTGATAAATCCTATACAGCAGTAAATTATAAATAGCTAAAAATCTTTGAATCCTTTGATTTATCTAGACCGCGCATATTGCAGCGTGCAAGTAGGTCTACCGTTGTAAGAATTGCTACACTTGCCGATTCCACCGTCTTGACTGTGAAATGTAGGTCTCTGAATGACACTGCCGAAAATCAATAGATTTCATCGGCGCAATTTTGACTCGAGTGTAAGCTTCAACAATAGCACGTGATATGTATTCAACCAACTACAGTACCCCAGTATCAATACCACCCCCTACACAATTCCCCTCCCCTGCCTTCTATTTCTTTCCAAAATCATTTCGAATACACGCAGCAAAACTTGATATTGCAGCCAGTTGATGCGATTGTTGGTGTTAAATCATGCATCTTTCTGAATTTTTCAAATACAATTTATTGCATGTCACTTAATGTTTTACTTTTAATAAGCATCACAACGAATTACAGTGTCTAATGATGGAGCCGTCCATCATCTCATTCGATTACCTGGCAGCACCTCTTCAGATAATTAAAAGCAAACATGCGTATTTCTGCTGTAAGGATCACGAGTGTTTACTTTTAATATATTGAGGGGGTGATCGGAGCAGATGGCGGACCTCCCTGTATGAAGACTTCAATCATCGTGATTTGTATTACAATGATTAATTACATTAAATAAAGATGTTGTTCAGCAATTTTGAATAAGACCTATATTTATTTCCTTTTTGGATAAGAGTACCGGTAGTAACCCTCAGTTTCTGCGCCGGACACATAGTTCCGGATAATGAAGCAGAATTAAAATATATCACCTAAAATTGTCTTTATATCTTTTCAAATCTTTCTGGAAAACGCGTTACTTTACAAACATATTATAGACCTGGTAAATTGCTTTTTTTCATGTTGAGTAATGCACGGTGTACGTCTTCCCATAAAAAGTTCCCCATCCAATGATTGTGACATCGATATTGTTTATTTTGGAATACCTGAAAAATTGAATGATGGTTTCTACTAACATCTACAATGTTATTTGTGTTACAATTGGGAATAAAACTGGACGATCTCATAGACAACGTCTTCAGTTCATCGATTGTATTATGTTCCGTATCATTACTTCTTTCGAAACTTAAGACAAGTCCAATCTCGCTACGAAGAATGGAGTAGGTTGTCGCCATGTAAATATCTTCTAACCACTATGTGGTCCTCCATGGTTCTACCGACTCTGGGAGTGTTTCACCAAGCTGTTCGTAAGCTACGAACGACTTTACGAACGACTGGTTACCCCTTCTTGTGCTAAATCACATTCTCAATCACTTTGATTCCCGTCAGCTTAAGTTCAAATCTGATGTTTATAAATGAAAATTCTTGTTGTTAACAAGTGTCTGAATACAAAGCTTATGATCTGTCAAATTTGATTAGGATTGTTGGAAATAAACTCCCAATACGTTAAAACAGGAACAAAGTGTGGTATCGCATTTAGCACAAGAAGGGACAACCAGTCGTTCGTAAAGTGGCTCGTAGCTTACGAACAGCTTGGTGACCATTCCCCCCCCCCCCCCCCCCCCAATGCTTGCTTTTCAATCAGGGTGTATGCCTACAATTTTCTTTTTAAAACATTCGACATCGTTTTCATTTAAAATGTCGTTTCTTTTTCACTCACTTGTTTTCCGTAAACCTCGATTCATAGAGCTAATGACACTACCATTAGAATTTTGTCTTTTAGTTACATATATACATGTACATTCTCTATAGTTTTCTATTTTCACACCGAAACACAAAAAACGCAACAAGAGAAGACAAAAAAAAAACGCAATAGGAATCATCAGAATGCGCCTCTAATGCAGAATCTTGAGAACCAATCTATTCAGACAGAACTATACGAACGAAAAGAGAAACGATACACAAACTCATCATAACCCGCAATACGTCAAAACAAGATATATATTCCGTTCAGGATGCACAGTTGGCAGGTGAGAGCGGGTTGTAAGATAAAACAGTGGAAGCGAAAACTGGCAAAAACTGCTGTATGTTGTCAAGCATACTCAGCCTTTGCAGGCACAAATATGGCGGTGCACAGAAGACTGTCACAATGTATACATACAGTTTACATAATGCCCTCCATCTATTTGCATACACATTTTGCAAACCATTTTAAAAATCAATATCTAAAATAGGCAATGAAGATTAAAAAAAGGGGGGGGGAATACACAGCATTGAAACACGATGTATATGTTATCCTTTTTTCCAATACAATTTTGTTTTTTATTTTAAAGTACTTAGTTATCATTTTGGCATGTACAAACGTTAAAAAGTTTCGTCAATAAGTCACCGTTTCAATCAGTGAGATAATGTTAATACAAGTTACAGCCCATTATATGGTTTAGCCATTAATAACGTCATGGATCAGTGATATCGGAATTCTTTCTACGTGATTAATTACAAAAGAAAGTTAATTAACATATTGAAAAAGAGGTTATGCTTCGTCACTGCCATATCTATTATACATATTGACTTCAGATACTGCATAATGTTTGTGATATCACTGCAGTACAGCTGCAAACGCACATAACACTATATACACTAATAGGGGAAAGAGTCCAAACGTCTACCGATATCAAGAGGAAAATAAAACACATCATACACCATATATCATACATCACATCAGGATGGGAGCGAAGTGTATTTTACACACCTTAATCATAACTGGATATGTCGCTATGATAACATGCCCCGCCTCATTCCGCAGGTAAAGATCGTGCCATCAGCTTCCATCTCGGTCATGCGAACAAACAGTGAAATATATACCAAACAAAAGTCCAGTTTCCCTGATTCTCCCTTGAACGTAAGCCACACTCAGCTCGTCTGAACTGCCGGGAATTCGTCGTTGCCACTTGGTGGCGACGTACAATCGATGTTTCTAGACAAAGAACCTAGATGGTTTGAGAGGGGGGTCCGCGAAGCAGTCTATTCACCGCGGAGAACCCCTCCCTCAACAAAGGAGGGGGGTTACGACACCAGTAATCCGAAAGATTCCTCGACGTCTCAAAGACATCGATTGTACGTCGCCACCAAGTGGCAACGACGAAATCCCGCCAGTTCAGACGAGCTGAAGAAGCGTCCCGGATCGGACGTGAAACTATTTATTCTCCGTTTCAAACCAGTCCAGATGATCAGATTCATTTCTATTCGTAATATGTATGTATTCATTAAGTCTGTTTTTTTTAAACAGGGTAGCTTCATCAGTGAGCTTGGCACTGTTCACCCTGGATGCCCTGCATGTGTACAAATAGCACACTAATACAGAGTAACATGAACATAGAGTACACAAACAAATGCTGTAAACCAAAATGCAACACAGATCAAGTGATATGGAACATAACATTTGCTTCTCATTGCCTCATGTATTTTTTGCCATGGTTAACAGTGTGGACGCGAGTAATAATATAACGGCTGAATACTCCCGAACACTGACCAACGTAAGAAAGAAAGAAAAAAAAACAGGTGGTTCGATTTCCTCCTGGCCATTTATTTCCAAGGGGTGGCGGATCAGTCTTGACCACATCCTTCAGCAACGGTCTACATACCGAATACAATGTTGTGAAATATTCGAACAATAAATCCTTCTTATTCGTGGTGCTATAATTATACATGTTAATTAATAGGACAAAACCGTTTCACTGGAAAGCGATATACAAAGAGACAGCAAGAAGTTTTGTTACGCAGACACGACAAATATTCAACTGATAACAAGACTGGATGTTTAAAGGCCTCCTTTCCGAATTTGGTGCACGAGATATGAATCCTATTAAGTTGTTGACAGAAAATCTGAAGAATTTTTCATCAAAACTATTTTTCTTCTCTTTTTTTCCTTAGATGTGATACGCCAAATAATAGACAGCTTTCGCTGCATATTTAGCTTTTCGTACATTTTCCGAGTGAACTCCAATTTTCGTCATATCCCCCCAGTAGAGCTGCGCACAAATGCTATGCCAGGAGAAATGAATAATAAAATATAAATTTATCAAGTTTAATTTTAACAAAACACGAATTCACCCTGTTCTACCATATGCTGATACCCTTAATGCCAACATCTAATTTCCCACTGCTTATCAGCTCTCTGTCATTAACCACATATTGGCTTAACCGTGGGTCCGATCGAAGCATCTTTTTGCTGGAGGTGTGATCGTATTGTATGCACAAATTTAGTCCTCTTGTGTGAAGGAAAATGTTGTTCTGTGTGATTCGTGTGCATTACCGGTGAAAGAATATAAACTGACGGATCCACACTAACAATTCATTATCGTCAAATCGCAATGATATATGTCAGAGTCCGTTTTTATGATAGCAACCACCACTGTTTATATCATAAATATAGATTCTACGAAATCGCGTTCAAAATATTCCATTTACTAAAACTACATCGAAATATATATTTTGAAATTACCTTTGATACATCTTTAAAAAAAAAACATACATTATGGCAAAACATGAAATACCAGTATTTACAAATCAATGTTATAGGATTGCACTCAATTTGAAAATATTATTTCTACATGCAGCATAGCGTACACGAGCACAATAATTTATTTACATTAAAAAAAAAACACATTTTATATCATTTTGTGAAAAACGTAATAAGCACTAGGTTAGCTCTCGCAAGATCACCGACGAAAACAATATTCGTGGGTCTGATTTTGCCGGGACCATAAACTGACGTGTAATTTATTTCGCATTTTCTGACACACGTGATCAAGCGAAGTAAAGATATGAATAGATATGTGCGTACCACCGCCACTACCTAAAGAGTATTCGCTATGAATGCCAATGGTAGCCTATCCATTTAGCAGGCCCCATATAGAGAGTGGTGTAATTACCACGATATATAGTACTAGCACGTGTTTAAAAAGTCCATTTCCACTTCTGAACGACACCTGCGTAGGCTAAAAAAAACAGTTCAAGAACTACCCCCCAGAATATGAATACTCAAAAGTATTTAGTAATGAATGTATCTTGCCCTTAACTATTTATAGAGAATTGGGAGTAAGGTCGTATATGCTCTCGTATCTGCAGACCATTGCACTGACAATATAGGCCTTTGAATAATCAGAATCGATGCAGCTCAACAAAATGATCATCATGCAGTTGCAAGGCGACTGTCTTGATGGAATGTACATTCCCATCAAATTAAGCTTATTATGATTTTTAATAGTACTGTTCAGTGGAATGATAATTTAGCGTCATTTTGATATTATGTACACGATCGCATTAAAATGAAGTTTATCTTAGGCGAATATTATAACAACTGCTTGTGGTAACAATGCCTACAAGAAATCTGATTTGTTTATTCATAAATAAAAACAAAACGAGAATGAAAGCTCATACAATTTCACGTTCGTAAGATAACTTTTTCATGATGTCCCTGCATTTCGTTTCAATTTCTTGCATCTTCGGCTTAGCCAAGGTGTCCTTCCACGAGTTCAGCACTTTTTGTGTGTCCCGTGTTCGTGAGAAAGGATCGGTTAAATTGCGGGCGGTTGGCTTCTTCGTGTTCTTCTCGATCCAGTCCACCACACTCTGGTGCATTTTAATCCCGAGTTGGCTGTAAATCCGCCTTGTCTCTGACACGGGATCCTTGGCCACGTCTTCGAATCGCACTAGCACGTACCTCCCCTTGAGCCAGGCGGGAAGGTGATCCCCGTACTTCACGTTTCGAGTCATGTGCTCGCACAAATCCTTGATCTCGTCAGCGTGCCGACCCTTGCGCCGAATAAGGTCGCTGTTTAGTTCATTCAGTTTGATCCGCGAGTTCATCACCGCACGTGGATCACGAACTAGATGGAGAATCTTGACATTCAGAGTGGGATCCTCTAAAAAGGGCTTCAGCTCTTGAATGTCCATCACTCGAATAGTCTTCAGCACAGTGTAAGGGCGATCCGAACACAGGCGAGATATCAGCCTACCAACTTTCGATGTGGGAATCTTCCTTTTAGGACATAGTGAGGGTGTCTCCTTTAAAGCTTTTGTTGTACCGCACGAATCTAAGTTCCCTCGTCTTAGCCATTGCGACGAACGATGAGTACTGTAGTTGCAACGAAGGGTGTGGTTCCAGATGTTCCGCGCCTCAATACTGGCTTTACTGTTTTCAAGACGGTGTTTTAGTACGTCAAATGTTATTCTAAATAAAGGTTCGTACATGTAGAAAATATCGCTGTTTGAGTTAAATAGTTCTCCTACGAAAGATGATCCTGAACGTTTGGTTGTTACAATAATGATCTGGCCTCCAGAACTGGCTCCATTCCCCTGTGGAGTGCTAGTTTGAGTCGCATCGTGGGCGAGACTCAAACCCGTCGGTTTCTCATTTGAAATCTTATCCATTTGATTACTTTCAATTGACAGATTACTACCGTGTTCCTGGTTGATCATTAAACCAAAGCGAGTTATATTTTGAACAGTATTATCAGCGTTATCCTGCGGTACAGTGTCCGCCGTAAGTATGGAAACGTTGTATGTCGAGCTGGTAACCTGTGGCGTAAGGTGTGTAGCGCTTTCCGTCCTATTGTCATCCCACCCCGATGAGCCAAGTGTGGAGGAAATGATGCTTGTTCTTCCTGCCACAGCTCGGGACATGCTGGCCCACGCAGTCCCTCCCCTCCCCAACCCAGATGCGAGCAGGCTTACGGGCAACGAGTATCCCTCTGAAAAGAAAGAAAAGAACATTCTTCTTTTAAACCTGTTAGAGTAACGTGATTGGCGTTTCCATACATGTCAAACATTGTATGTTATGTTATTTTGGGGTTTAATGATAGAGCCAAAGATGTGGTGATTAGTTGACCAGGGTGAAATAACAACAGACCACTCCAAGCTATTTATTCATCTTTATCAGTGTATATCGTGTGCAACATCTCTTTCCTTGCACAACACTTCTTGCATCTGACTTCATGGGCAATTGACATGTGTCGAGGTGAGGGGCATTTGGATTCCTTTCTCGCTAAATACAAGGGTCGATTTGGAGACAGACCTACACAGTTTTCTTTCAAATTAAAAAAAAACTACGTTTTCGAGATTCGTTGTCAGCTCTAGATGAGTTGCATAATGCATTTACAGTTTTGAAGGGGGAAAAATCCAATCGTTCTAATGTACAGTAGGTGACAGAGAATACTCCCAATGTTCCAACATGTAAACAATTATGACCATGTCCTATCCTGCGGGCACACATCTTTGTTAATCTGCCTGTCAAACAATCATTGAGTCTAAATTTGGAGAATACACATAGGTATTACCATATACAATGTACACCCATCGAGTCAATGACACCACTAGCAAATTAGATTGTAGTTAGATGTGACCATATCGATTTGCAATATAGTTGACATCAAGTCTGTTTCTGCAGACTACACTGCTACACGGCCATTTGTCTTGTTTGCTGGGATTTGGTACTCCCATAATCGTTATACCGTTGGAGTATTAATCAAACACAAATCACGGGGCATTCATCGATTTTTTATGTTGACATTCACCAACAATAACACATAAGCTATAGGTACACGGTGAGAAACTAACATACGATAGCCAAAGTCGTGTAGACAAAGCGATCAGGTAGGACATGCTAATTTTAATCAGGGAGATTTTAATTATCGAGATAATATAGGTAAAAGGTGAGAACAACAGACTGCCTCCAAAGCCAATAGACAAAGTCATTCAGGCATCAACATCCCAGTCTCAATCAGGGAGATGTGAGTATTAGACATCTCCCTGATTCAATCATGTTAAGCGCTGAATGCTTGACATTGGTTCAAGAAGACATTTATGCCACTAGATACCCAGGGGGGGGGGGGGGGTCATAAGTTTCGTAAGTTACGCAGGACTTTACACACGACCAAATCAGACTCTCAATGATTCTGATTTCCATCAGTTAAAGTTGAAATCTAATCTTTGCAGATTAAACATTTCTGGTTGTTAACAAGCATCTGAATATAAAGTCTATAATTTGACAAATTTGATTAGGGTTATTGGAACAGGTCATCAGTCACGCGTAACTTACGAACATCTTGGCGAAACACCCCTGGTATCATATTTACTCCTAAATACAAATAACTGAGAGAAAGCATCACGACTCAATCGTATTACCTCGAAGAGCAACAGGAAAACAAGGCTTAAATAATCATGAAAACTGTTAGTGTCATGTAATCCATGTAATTTGCACTACTTAAACCAGGGAGGTGTTACGAAGGAGTAGAAACTCGAGCATAATACATTCAAACATCTGTATGGGTTGTAAAGCGTGCTCATGAATGTCAAAAGCATTCCATAATCATGACAATGCTTTGATGTTCCATGTGCCGGGCCGACATTTAGCTGATGTCAACTTGAAAAGAAATTTCTTTAATTTCCCATTTGTCTGTAGACGTTTTGTTTTTGACAAATTCGTTTGCAAACTGTAATGACGTTAACGGCAGATAATGACAGATCCTTTACTATGCTTTTGTTTCGTTAAGTATTGAGGAATCATTAAAAATCGGACATATAAGCTATTTGTATTACTTACAAAATTGACCAATTTCTTCACTTGCCGACATCTTGTGCATTTGGGGGATTCAACCACTCTCAAAATGATATATTAAGCTGTGTACTATCATTAACGGCGTTTGTGTGTGTTTGCGTGCAACAGAGATATTTCATTTTATTTGTGTTTGCTGATACCTGTTATGCTCATGGAAGTATTACTGCCATTAACAGAACGGGACAAGCGAAATGAGACTGTTCTTTTGTTCTCTCTGAGAAGCCGTTGCCATACAATCGTGTTCATAATTGTTCAAACACCTGAATAGCACCTGCCGAGAACACCATAACTTTTCAGCGGCTTGGCACATGGGTTCAAAGAAAGAGAGTTGCTTCATATCCTTCCATAACACCTACCACACCTTTGTTCATACCCTGGATAATAAAGTACATCAACCGCTATACCTGGTATGACCCGCCCCGGAAACAACCATATACAGCCATACCGTCTAAAACATTAGTTGGAAACAGAACGTCTTTGTGAAAACATTCAGTATACCACAACCAATAGATCATTACTGATCGCGGGCATACGAATTATTACAGTAAAGTATACTAAAAGTCATTCAGTTTTAACTTTGGACTCGACAGCAGTTTAACCCCCAATTGACCGCTTCAAAACAGCGTATTTCCTGCCATGAGAAGGGAAGCAAATCACATCAAGGTCATGCGCCTACAAATGAACATAACCATGCTAAACATGTATTATCGATATCATCAGTGTCAAACTTTTGAACAAGAATCGCTTGAAAGCTCCACTGTTCGTCTTTTAAAATACTGAAATCATTTTCTATGATCATGATGATCATGAGCGCAAGTACACTGCCACAACATAAAGCTATATTCAATATGCGCACCCCACGGAAGAGCTAGGTGAACAGCCAATGATATTACCAGACTCTGTATACCCCACTGCTTGATATGTATGTCCTTTCCAGCCCCCCTCCTTCCTTCTGGGCAAGAGACATTGCTCGATATAGGGTTATGGGTATTCTTGGCGCCAAAGTGTGTCTGTAACCGCTTGAAAATGAAGGTCAGATGGACTCACCCCATGATTGGAGGAAGACGAAGATCAGCGAGAAAAAGCTGACGATGAGGATCGTGTTGAAGCAGCGTTTCTTGGAACTGGTTGCCATCTTCAATCCTCACTCAGCCATGCCCAGCTCATTAAACCAGGGGTGACGATGTAGATCCAAACTTCTCTCCTCATCCGCAGTTAAGGCTGATCCGACGTGGTCTAGATCAGACATGCATCTCTCTCACGTCAACAACCCACTACCGATGTTGCCGTACCTGCATGCATTTATTTTGGGGCGCCGTGAGCTGGGTAACGTCGGTTGTACGTGATTGGAGGACATGTTCAGTGACGTGTCGGCGTGGAATATGCCTTGGCAACCTGCATTGTTTGGTGTAGGAAAAGGGGCGGAGTGGAGTCGGGTGATGAGTGCCAATTAATTTATGCTGTATTAATATAATGATTGTCTGTTGGAGTATAAGAACAACTGATCACCGGCGCTTGCTGAAATGATGATTTTAAAACATTGAGATAATTAGTAGATATACCATCAATGTTGATAACAATCTAATCAATCATTCATATTACAATAGCAAATAGCATTAAGATTACATACATAAATCATTAAAGTATAATATATCCAGCATAACTTTACTACATGAATATAGCTAGAGGAAGAGAGAGTTACATAGAGTTAAATAGAGTGCTGCTCGATACATGATAAAGGATTATGTTAAGTATCGTATTAAAATATTCCAGTGAGGTGTGTATTTTTGTGTATTGCACATTGAGATCTTGTAAATGCGGATATGTTTTGAGCTGTCTGTCGTACGTATCTGTTTTCAACAGGCTTTCCACTGTATTCGACAGAATCAGTTTCTAACTGTAACCAATGTAGATATGACGAGTGGTGCGAGTGTTCATTTTTACTTTTTAATGCTTGTTAGCTAAGATTGTAGAGGCAACCCGAACTCAAGATCTCCATTTTGGGGTAGCTATGAAAGAGACATAAGCTTTTAAATTTGTATTTGTACATAATGATACGTGTTCCGTCATACTGTATGCCACGATGTGAGCTAAATAAGATCACCATGGAAATATTTTTTTACACCTGGTAATTGGATGAGTTTTGTAGTCACATTGTGTGTGCGCGTTACGAAAATTCACAAACAGGTACACGAATAAAGTAGATTTATAATCATCAACCACATATTTTTTCCTAATGGGAGCTTGAATTTAGCGAAAAAACATATCCTCACTAGTAATGTAGACCAAACAACTCACAAACTTTCAGAATGGAGGCGGCGATTTATAACACATTTGTGCTAGCGTTACTCCCTCCAAGTGTTTTCTGAGGAGACAGATCTATCGAGGAAGAAAACATTTCCTTTCCAGTCACGGATGAACCAAATAGAAATCCCTAGTAATCCTGGCTATTAATTTCATTCATTTTGCAAAACATCTGTCAAATTTGCATCCCCAATAATTGTGTTGCAAGAAATGACCATGGAAATAACCAATTATCAGTATAGCCAATATACTCGATTCAAATCTTTCTTATTTTTGGCTCAAATCTGTATATGATGACCATCCCCGATGATTACAATATTTAATTGCGTGCGGTTTGGACGATGACTGCCATATTCTTCCGAGGCACAATGCCAGAAGACCCAATATCAAGAACACCTTTGGAAATACCAGTTAAAACATGTGCCAAATGCGGTGCTTTTTCACAAAACCGAACAATGAGCCCATTAAATCCGCTGACCACCGTTATATTCAATGGAGACACTTTTCAGGGGCATTCATGAAAGCGCACACCCAAATTGTCTCAATTCAAGTCATGCTACGTAGTAGGCCTGCCTGTCACGGAAAATTACATCAAAGAAAATTGTTCAGAAAATCATACTAGGTTATTATTTCTTTATTGATTTACAAATAGGGATATGTTATGTTCCATGTTTCATTATTATATAGTTATGAGAATTATGATAATTTCAACTTGATATGTTACGACAAGGAACTATTAGCATTATTACCCTTCTCATATTCCTGCGCCTTTTTATATTTATGTTGTTTCTACTACCTCGCCTTTATCAGTATAACTACTATCATCAACATAACTACCACCATCACCACTCGTAATAGTATTACTATACTACTATCATGGCTGCTGTTGCTAGTACTCCTACTCCTCCTAAGAATAATATTACTACATGTACTGCTGCTAGTAACACTAACAATAGTGATACATTGCGACTTCTTATCTAACTAGTACTATTATTACTACCACTGCCAATACTACATCTCCTACTTACACACACTTCTTAGTCCAGCTAGAAAACACATTGCATCTATTTGTGTGTGTGTGTGTGTGTGTGTGTGTGTGTGTGTGTGTGTGTGTGTGTATGTGTGTGTGTGTGTGTGTGGATTGTTTCGATAGTGTAGATTATTGAGTTAAATCACAAGGCACGCATATAATGTGAGCACTGTTTGAGACTTGCGAGAGAGAGTCAAAATCACACCTCGGTTATTTTATAATTATAAACTAATTCTCATATCCGAGAGTAGTGAAGTGGCTGCCCCCCCCCCCCCCCCCCCCCCTCTATCCGCGTTTTTTCTCCTCTGGTTGTGAGGCCAAAGTGTTTCACTAATGTTGTGCCCCCCCCCCCTTCTCCCTCTCCCTCTCCCAATTCCCCCTCCCCCTCCCCCACGAACACCCACCACAAAACACACACACACACCCTTCTACACAACTCAAGTGGTCCTCGTGTGGGGTTCATTTCACTTGTGATATTTTCCTGGTTGCTGTGTACACACCAAGGCCATCTAATTTACACACATTTAGCACAATATTTCTTGTCATGTATCATCATGGTGTTTACATATGCCTGCGACAGCTGCCAAATGCAACTCGCACATACTCGTGCGTGTAGTGTCTGATCTTCGGTCTTGAAATCATTACTGCGTGCATTCTTCGTGCTCGATTTACGTTCGATGTATACATACACGATCAAATTTAGTTTGCTTTAAGCAAGAGCCTATTTCTGAATGTAAGGCACACTTCATTAAAATATGGAGCTTGCTTGGTGATATCCTGACTGCGCTCATATCACGTGACATGTATTCATTCTTCTTTCAGTTCTTTGTACAAGGTAGTACATCAGTAGGCTTTTGTAAAAAGAAGAGTTATTTTGCTTTGTTTAATCCATTAACACAGAGTGGAAAGAAAGGGGCGAGTACATCAAATGAAGAGAGAAGGAAGAAGGGAAATGAAACTACGCTCGTATGGGGTTTTTCGTGAGCGTAAAATAGCAATTTAGATTTGATCAGACTTAATGAGTGCTGGGATATTTATGCTTCGACCAGAGAGTTCTACATGCATGTACCGTTTAATTATGTCCTTATAGTGAATATACCCTAGAGACATAACATGAACTTGCTTGTACTTGACCTTGTTCATCATGCGTTTGCAGCATTGCTGTCAAATTACTAACTTCCTACTCGAAAGGGGACGACGTCGAAGAAAACAATGCTATCGAACGTGATGACTTAATTGAAAGATTTAGTAGTTAATTCAATTTTCCGACATGAATAGGAACTGCTGACCAGATAAGTGGATGTTGGCCGCAATAGTTTATGAATGACTAGAATTTATTGCGATATGATTTTGGAAAGAAAAACCTCATTGTCTAGTCGTGGCTTACAGTCCTTGAATAATTGCCAGTTTTAAGAAGGTCTCGTGCTTCTAGCATGTGTAGTGTCCTCAAACTTCACCAAATCTGTGTTATTCACGTCAGCTGCTTGACAGCTAGTTTGACGTCAGTATTTATCTCTGCTCTATCTGTTCATATTCTAACCACATTACATAAGTCTTTGAGCTATTTGTTTTGCTTTTTCTGTGTTCAAGTTTTCGTCCATATTCAAAAAATGTATTGTTACTATGTGCATGTACATGTAAAGATAGAGTCCACACAGAGCTTGGGGGACTAACGAACTTGTATTCAACATTAAGCCTACTCATTCAAGTAGACTTGCCCACACTATCGTAGCCAGAGAGAAAGAAGGGGGCAGCCTTGAACGGGCATAGGAACATAGGTACATCGATGTAATAAGTGAAATCATATATTTTACATTAATTTTGTTTGTATACGCGTATGATATACACAGGCGTACACACACACTATATATATATAAATCATGTCGCATTTCACTCAACAGTTTTCTCAAGTGAGCTTCTCGCTCGCAAAGATTAATAATGGAATAATTTATACTACGCGCAAAAAACGGTGAAAATACAACTATGATCGTAATTACGTGCCCTCGTTTAGGATATACCTGTCTTCGCTTACAGTATAATATATGTGCATTATATATGTACACTCACACAAACAAACCCACACTGTCTCACTTGACTAGGTTTCCTCTAGACATGCTATAGAGCTGTTCGCTCGCAAAACAATTAACAATATACAAAGCAACAAAAAAGCCGGTATAAATTAAACTACGATGGCAGTTATGTGGCCTCACGTAGTATGAACACCATTTTATCACCGCAGCCTTAAATGCTAGTTATTAAATGTTTTCGAGCTCGTCGCTTGCTTCTCACAAATAGATTTATTCAGGTATATATTGAACTTGTTTTCAAATATGCTTTTTGCGGGGGAAATGCAATAGCACATGAAGCTATACCTACAACCGTTGTACGATTTTCACAGTACATGGTAATTCACCCGCGTTGCTCTTGATATTAAGAGTCGGGCCTAAAGTAGTAGTCTACCCGCAGACGCTTTCATCGTTGGGTCAATTACTGCGCAGTATTTACTTACCATTTGAGCCATGATAACAATCCTAAATGCAAATGAATTTTTGGTTGATAAGTATAGATAAGATCAATACGTTTCATTTTAACTACAAGAAATTAAGTGATCATGTCGTAAAAGTTGATATATTCAAAATATTAGAAGTTGAAAACCCACGGTTACATATTGAAGCATTATAGTAAAAAAAAAATATTGATAATATCAATTATTGCTATCGATGCAGTTAAAATTCATTTATCGCGAAAGAACGTTAAAATGAGTAAATTTCACCTCAAAGCAACGTGTGATAATATAAAAATAAAAAAGATATAAAAAAAAAAATACGATCTTACCTTCAGTAGCTCACGTAGATCATGTAAACATTGATGTGTCGTTTTCCTGAGTATTAGATAGAGCAGACATTGCAGCTCCGCGACATGAATCATTTTCATAAAAGTCACTCCCGAATCCAAAATGTATTCCCTTTTGGAGTACCGATATAGTACTTGCCTCCTCCATCGACAAGTTATAATAAGTAAGATTTCCGGTACCACAAATTCAATTTTCGCTGGAAAGTGATTTTCATACACCTTTGGCGTTCGGCCCTGGGCTCAGGCCATCTCCTTTGCTCAGGCACATGAGTTTGTGCACAGACTGGGGAAGAATGGTAAACTCGACTCAACCCCCTCCCTTCACCACAACCAAGACAACGTCATCAGAATAATGGCTACTAGCAGCTAGAACAGCTGTTGTGTACACATCTTTATTTGCGTTCAGCGCGGAAAATCGCTCGACAAATGTTGAACCATATTCACGACAGAAAATAAAAAAAAAACAGCAAACAAATGGGTAATGAGTATGGTTATGTAATGTTCGCTTGCTTAGGCTCCTGTGTGGAGTTAAGCATTATGATTTGGTGGGGCGAGACAACGGTAAGAGCCAGGTGTTTCAGAAGGGTAATCGTCATGTCATTATGCGCTTTCGTTCCTCCCCGAGCAGGACAATACCCGCAGTTCAAGACCCGAAAATTCCTGATAATTATATCATGCATCCACACATCCCCGGAGTGGATTTACATGATATAGTTCTCATAGTTGCGAGTTGGCATTGTTCAATGTGATAGAAGTTCTCGTGATTAGCTCTCACACTTAAAATATCCCAACGACACTAGAAAAATACCCTTTGCCTTGAGAATGATCCTACTAAACATGCTAAAACTTTTTTTTTCACATGTGTAAAATAACGAGTCAAAAAATACCACGTATGCTTTATGATCAGAGAGGTCTGAACGCTTCTATTTAGAATAACTGTGATATGTCCTAACCACAATGTTTTCTCAAATTATTGAGATTTTTTTTAAAATGTTTATGTAATTATGATAAAAAAAAACATAATTTGCTATCACATATATAGTTTGGGTCATGCTGGTCGACAAAGTTGCCACATGCCGAACTTTATGAACCTTATCATATTGCTAGACTCCTGTCTAAAGATTTAGGTCTTATAAAACATGACATGTTGGTTTACAGGATAGACCACAGTGCACATGTTTTTTGAAAATGTCGCAATATGAGTATTGTCCAGTGAGTCACAAGAGTCTGTAATGGGACCGCTTGTATTTCCATTTTGAATATTTGTTACTCGAATTGTAGATGCCGGTTCATTTTTGCTAACGATACCAATATCACCATTTCACATAAAAATTGTAATCAACGAATTGAATCAAATCAATGAGCAACTTTCCATATAGTTTCAAAGCAATAAATGGTTAGTGAGTAACAGAAAATTGAAAATATCAGTATATTTATACTTGAAAAACGCAGTCCATTTGACCGAATTCTCTCTTTTTAAAAATGATCTGTTTTGTGTATGTTTGTAGCAATTTTGTTAATGTTTAGTCGTTAATGTTTTAGTCGTTATAGGAAGTGCCTATACAAAGCTCATTTGCTGTTCATTGTTGTATCGTTAAGTGTAGTTTTTATTTACGTGTGTGTGTGCGTGTGCATGTGCGTGTGCGTGCGTCATTTTACTTGTAAATTGAAATTAAACGGGAAAATGGAAATGAAAAGAGCGTTACTTACGGGCGGACTTTCCAATGGATAGCAAGCGAGATTTAAATTCAAACGTTAAAAATCAAACGTATAACAGGATCGGTATCTGTTTTGTCTCGCTAGTAAAGCCTAGACCAGTTTGATTTATGATATACTTTATAGTGTCCAAGATTGTGAGAATTAAAATTGTGTTAACAGTAGGTTGTAGGCTATGTCTTTCGGAAAGCTCCAATAATATTTTTTGTGTACAGTCGTACTCATACAGTAATTGCTGATGATACGCCGGAACTATAAAAACTACCAGCAAAGATTATTGAGATGAAATATGAAACCACATAATGAGTGTTTGTTTTAATGGTGCTAATATCATAAACAGACACAGGAAGAGAACTGAAATGAGGGTACGAGCGTTTAAGGCAATTTCGTGATATGGAAAACAGTTGCTATGGTGATGGATTTTGTGTTGTGCCACCCTTCCAAACTCCGTCTACAGAAGGGGTTGGGGGAGAGAAGTGAAAGTATGTAAATTCGTGCAACAGTAAGTCTGCTATTTTCACATATGAGTATGCGTTGAGTGTGCATAGCAGGAAGTCTCTTTTGAGGCAGGACGGTTTATGTATTAAACAATCGGGTGTGTGGGTTTTAGCTGGTAGCATCATTGGGCTAACATTTTCTTCTTTCAAGCGGTTAAATTGCATGCTGCTATGAATGACGTCGCTTTCCCCTCCTATGGAGCTAGTTGTTAACATTTTAATTCCCCTGCCAATTATTGGTCTATCTACCCATACACTTTGAAGTGATCAAAATCATTCAACAATGAAACCAGTAACGTGGCAATTCAAGATATTTAAACTATCGATGTGATATAACAAATATGTATTAGTTTATTTAAAGACCCTAGTAATGCAATTCGGCAGGAATCAGCTGTATATCGTAACGTTAGCGTGTGTGAATCCAACAGTCATATCTTCACGCACATTTTTAGGAAAAGTGGCAGATTATCCTTGCTTATGTTTGAAACGCACTGATGATAGCCTACATTCATAATCGTATCAGCACTGTCAGCACGCGATGCGGGCAATGCTCCCATTGAACGCATGCACTGTGGAGCGGACTGGCCGCCCAAAACCTCTTCAAAATCTAGCGATCGCTTCAATTTTGTTTTAAGTCAGTTTCCAGGTTTATTATTTGGAGGGAAGTTCTGATACAGTATTTTTTTCCATTTTACGTGATTTTTTACATGTATTCATGTATTACTTCTTGATAACACAGTTTCAAAATAAATGTAAAAAAAATATGAAAATACAAATATTTCAAAAGTTGCGATGGCATATGGCACGTTGTTGAAAGTGTTTTGTCATTTTTGCTTGTATGTGATACACAAACTAAAAGTTGACATTCGTCTAAACCCTATTCGTTAAGTTTTTCTAAAGAAATGCGTGTATGTGTTGGACAAAATTGCGATCGACTGAGGACATACGTGATTAATAAAATAACGCTATTTTTAATTTGAAATCGATATGCGCGAACGTTTAAGTCTATCAACATTAAGTTTATATTTGAACATGCACGTTCATCTGTTTGGTTCTCTAAATAATCCTAAACGACTAAAATTCTCACCAAACTACACTGAATCCCTCCCACCTATGCAGGGTGGATAGCCAGAATAGGCCCGTGGTCATTGCAATACCCACAGAAAATATATATAAATGTACTTACTCGTGATGGCAGAGTCGATATCCGTCTCCGTTTGTACTATTCGCCGTCGCCCTTAACGCCCTTCTTCTACATCATGGTTGAAGAGTTGGGTGGGTAGATCTTCTCATTGCTCGTTCTCATTTGAACTTTAGCACTGTTGATGCAAACACTTGATATATCAAGGGTATCCAGTTAAACAGTTGTTTAACGCCACAATCACACCTGTAATGCCCGCAAAAGACTTGGGTACATTTATATGTAGGCCTACTACCATCGTCATTTCATCATTTACCCACGGAAAGACTTTCATTCTGTTGTTTTATTGCCCATTGTGTGCCATTATGATATCAATAAGTATCAAATTCATATTGTTTCAGCAAGAAGACACGACATAACATGTAAAGGTCAAATTCCATGGATATTTACATAGGCATGTGTGTTCGTATCAATACCAATGGAGCTATTAATACCTTCATATTTTAGCTAACAACGATCATTGAAAAAAAAACACTTTAGCAGCCACAACCAAAACGATAATAATACTGGGCTCTATCACTCTACCTGATAGGACGCCATCTGACGGCGCGCTATCAACAGGTTCCTTTCCAGCATACTGCATCATAGGAAAGTGTATAATGTATTATCTTTTTCTTTTCCTTTTTCTCTTCATCTCATCATCGTAACAACCTTGCATTGCGCGCCCTCAACCGGCGACAACCATCCAGTCAACAAGAAGGAAGATACCCGTGGAATCCTGGATCGCAAGAATCGAAGATTATCAAATAACGCCTGAATCTAAGGCTAACATGACGCTGGAATATTTCTTTGCAAATGTAAGAATATGGATTGCTTATGAGCGACAGCTCGATAATAGTGCTGTCGAATAAAACGTTGTTACTGCTGAACACAATGCAATCATAAATAAATGCTGGTAGCCAAAAGTTGATTTGAGGAACGCAGCTCTTAATTAAAAAGATTATGGCTAACTTTACGATTAAATGTTCCATTATCCGTTTTTTTGGATAGTCTGCTTTCCACTATTGTTGAATACTATGATGTCGATAGAGAACATAAACCATGACAATGGGGAAACATTCAATTTAGCTCAATAATGCAATTTTATTTTTGTTATTAATCTTTTTATAAGGGTAATAGCTTGGAAGGTGAATCTAAGTCGATGAAATACCATACACAGAAACAGATTAAAAGGAGAAGCCTAACATTCGTCATAAAAATAATCAGTGATGACCCATGAATATCATTATAGAGTACCGTTACGGGTATGGAGATGTGATGATGGCTGTGTTACCATGGTTCCCATTTGTAACAGGAGAGTTGGAGTTCTGCTGCCAAGTTTCATCATGCTGTAAACCACATACCCGTCGCCCTGGATGTTTCCTTCACAATGAGGGTGAGAATCAAGTCAATAGGCAATTGTCGTTATGCATGACAATGTTATTACATAATCATAATAATGATAATAATAAAATATATTTCTATAACGCTTTACATAGGAGATTTGAAGCAAAGCGCTTTCTTCTGCACATCATACTTTTCTATTGGTAACTCTTAAGCTTGTCCAACTAGCAACAACTCATATATTCAGAGTGCATTTCATCCGATTGAAACTGAACCAATAGGTACAGGTGAATAGAATGCTGTGTTTTCATGTACCTATATAGTAGAAAGTTGTGCAACGTTAGGAAAACTGGATATTAAACCAATTTCACTTATTTCACTTTCCTTTAATCTGGCCCGGGCAACACGAATATGTGGTTTTGGTGCTGTGACTTTACATAACATGCATTCAATGTGAAAGGGATTCGTCATATGAAGGAACATGCACAAGGTGAATCATTGTTCGTTGTTTGGTGATATGTATCATTATTACGGAAAATAACAGCAAAACAAATATTATATCACTTCAATCTTATTAATTAATATCTTAATTGTCCAATCTACCAGGCGGTCACTGCGAATAGTTCCCGTGACCATTTTGTTTATTTTACCAGGGCGATAAGGGCTTCCCCATCACGTCGTCGGTGTCGCAGAATTTCTTTGGTCTAAATTACGACTCGTTCAACCCTTACATGACTGACGTTAGCATCTGCTACGACTCGTCAGATAGCAAGGAGCTGGCCATTGATATGGAGGATAAATGTAAGATGATCACTTTATCCCTTTCCCGTGCGACTTCCTCTTTTTTCTCCTCCTCCTACCATTTATTCTTCGTTCTTTCAATTCTTGTTGTTATTTCTCTCCTGCCTTTTTCCTTTGTCTCTTCTTTACAACACTATAGCCCTATTCTTCTACTTTTCTTCTTCTTTTAGTATTTAAGCTTTTTATCTTACATAATTATCGTCCGCTTTCTCATGTCCGTCTCCCACTTAGTTATGAGATACTGATCTTACTGTTTACGTTCTGCTTCTCCTCCTTCTATTCGTACGTTTTATTTCTCCTCTCGTATGACGAATGAGCACTATCTATCATTTGTGTTCTATTTCATACCACCCCTCCCCTCCGCTCTTCATTTTTCCATTCATCCATTATGTTGTCCATCGTTCTCAGAATAAATATTTTTTCAAGAAAATCATGACAGCCACTCGACATTATATTAGTCCTAAACACACACCCCCAATTATAATACAGATGTGTAATTATACGCCAACCATTGAAAATTACAGAAATAATATAGATGTGATTTTGACTCGACTTGTTTATGTCTGTGATTGACCTTGTCACTTCCCTGTAGACATCTTCGACACCTACGTACAGAACAGCACGACGTACTTCTACTTCGGCCTAGTCAACAGCCTAGCAGAAGCGGCTAACGTCACGGCCTCTAGAATCTCCAATCCAGTGGTAACATATTAATTTTCGCCTTATACAATTCTCACCATTAATTTCCATTTTTATGAATATGTCACAAATGTTTCGGTCGATTTTATTCGAAGATAGTATATCTTTAAGATCTTAAAGATCTCCTGAATCTACTCAGTGTAAACAACAAAGAGTACATTTATTTTACTGTTAAAATTTCCTTTTTTTCTCTCCTTTCTTTTCATCAGTTTATCCTTTCCCAAAGTTTAAGTTAACAAAGTAACTCAACGTTTCTACTTTTCTCTTCATTACAATGTATATGAAGATGTTTTGATTTAGCACTTTCCCCCTCTGCCACACTTTCTGTCTCTCTGTCTCTCTCTCTCTCTCTGTCTCTCTTTCTCCTTCTCTCTCACTCTCTCTTTCTTTCTCTCCCCTTCTCCCCCTGCCCCCCACCTCTATCTCTCTTTCTCCCCCTCCCTCTCTCTCTCTCTCTCTCTCTCTCTCTCTCTCTCTCTCTCTCTTTATCTCTCTCTCTCTCCCTCCCCCTTCTCTCTCTCTCTCTCTCTCCCTCTCTCTCTCTTTCTCCCCCTCTCCCCTCTCCCTTCTCTTCCTCTCTCTCTCTCTCTCTCTCTCTCTCTCTCTCTCTCTCTCTTTCCCCCCCCCTCTCCCCCTCCGTCCCTTCTTTTCTCTTTTCTCTCTCTCTCTCTCTCTCTCTCTCTCTCTCTCTCTCTCTCTCTCTCCATCTCTTTCCCTCCCTCTCTTCCTTCCCCAGGCCATTGAAGGGAGCGGAGGCCTGATGACGGTGTACTTCAAGCTGCTCGGCATCCCACCGGTAAAGGGCGACGCCGTGACCATGCCTCCTCAGCCCACACTCGATGAGTCGCACGATCACCTGGAGACCGCGATCAACAACGGGCTCATGATCGTCTTCAGGGGTCCGGAAGGGGTACGTCGGGGATAGAGAGTGGAGGACAGCGAAGCGGAGAGAGTGGGGAGGAGGAGGAGAAGGAGGAGGAGGAGGAGGAGGAGGAGGAGGAGGAGGAGGAGGAGAAGGAGGAGGAGGAGGAGGAGGAGGAGGAGGAGGAGGAGGAAGAGATGAAAGAGAAGGGGTGGGAGAGAGAAAAAAAGGAGAGAGAGGGGGAGGGACGGAGATAGAGAGAAAGAAGGAGAATGTTTGGGGAGGGGTAATAGAAGGGAAGGGACGATATTAAGGGAATGCATTATGTGTAGCGGACATAGTCGTTTCGTCATCACGTTAGAAAAAGAAAGGGCAGAAAAGATGGAGTCACATACGTACAGAGAGAGAGATATACGGGGAGGGCTAAGGGGGACAGAGGAACATGCGGGTAAGGATGATGAAAGAATATTACAGGAAGCATTAAGACATTTTCAGGACAATTTCGTCACCCCGTCAAATGTAAATATATCAGAAATGATAAAGAGAGGGTGTGAGTGTACAAAGAGTAAATGAGAAACGAATACATTAGACCTGACGCAATGGTGGTAACTTAATATTTCATAGAATGTGTTTTTGTCTGTAAGAGGGATGCATTATCTTAAATCCTTTGAACAAAAAACAAATTTTAAGCCTCTTGTATTTTGTCTCTTGCTAGATGGTTAGCCTGCCCGTGGCCACCAAAAGTCTGCGAGCTGATTTCGCCCCTTCGGAAGGGTCTTCGAGTGGCTTTTCAGTTGGTGAGCTAAAGCACATACATGTACTTAACTTGTCGCCGTCCTCTTTAAGCAGTCGCGTCAGTGACTTCGCCATTTCTGTTTGACAAAAGGTCACCTTTTAGATGAACAATCACAATATAAACGTTTCTACTAGATCCCATTGTTCCTGTCACTCACTGCCTGGACAATCATGGTAGTGATAGGCGTGTGTGTTCCCACTGCAGCATAGCAAAGAAAGTGCGACGCGCAGTGAATCTTAACCCTTGACATGCAAGGCAAACGCATGCTGCTTCGTGTGGTTTGTGTGTATTGATGGGGAAATAATCCACACGTGGCCTGTTATGGGTTAAAGGGATAGCTCACCCTGAAATTATTTTTCTATCAATAAAAGCAGACACATGAAAGAAACATAAAAGTGAAGATTTGATAAAAGTCCGTCAAAGGATAAGAAAGTAATGAGTTTTTAAAGTTTTGATTATGTGACGCCACGTGCGAGGTGCTCTCCAATATGTTGTGTACAATTATTTTCGAATATGCACATTTTCTCCAAAAAAATATGCATCATTTACCTGTTCATTTAATACTTCATCAGAAATACGTTTTTACATACATACTTGTATGGAAAAAAAACAACATCCCGTTAAAAACAGAAAAAGAGCAATTTATGTACTGTCATGACTGTATTCAACATTATGGAAGAGCGCCTCGCATGTGACGTCACTAAAATAGAAAATTTAAAATCTAATGACTTTCTTTTCCTTTGACCAATTTTCGTCAAACCTTCACTAATGTATTCTTTCGTGTTTCTACTTTGACTGAAACCCACTTATCTTCAGGATGAACTATCCCTTTGATATACATATTATAGATTACAGATAATACAGACCGTCTTCGTTATGTGTGAACGTACTTCGGAAGACGAAAGATAATCAGAAGACGTGGTGGGAATATATAAAGAAAGTGGTCATGTGCGTTGCATTGAGTTGGGGACCAAGGTGTATGATTACAGAATCTGGACTGTTTCATCCTGATTACAGTGTAGCACTTGATGCTGCTGCTCGAGAGAGGGCGGTGCAATGATTATTTTTCACGGATGTACTATCTACTAGGTGTTTAATAAAAATGTTGACACTTTTGAAAAATAATTTAGAATAAGTTCCAACTCGAATCAAGTTGAAATTAATGCATTATTAAGTCAAGGGATGACATTTATTTGGAATAAGATTGTTTGACATTTTATTGATCACTTTTTGTAATAATCATATGAATATTTAATGAGATTTCGCTTTTGGACAAATTAGGACACATGTCAGCCCACAACTTCTTTTCTGCCAGATGCATCATGTATTATTGATGACACTGGGATGGCAGTTGCTAGTAGATGGACAGGTGCCATAACACTAGAACTAGGTGTTTTAACTCCTTGTACTACCTATAAGCACACGCTTTAATCAACCCTCCCTATGCCAGATGAAATGCTACTCGAATAGATGTGGGCTCATTATTGGTGTTCAAACGTACACCTAACACACAAAGAGGTAAATGGTTATTGTAATATATAGTGTTGGAGTTTGTTCTGAGGGTTCTAGATAGGTTTACTGAATTTTAAAGGGTAGTTTCGAAACGATGGAATAAATGAAATGGGAAGTAGACCATGTCGTTTATACACCGGGCCTCCTGTATGTTGTTTAAGATTTGTAATAAAAAAAATAATGGGAAGGTGCCGGCGGTTCCGGTACCTTCGGAACGCAGCTTACGATATAAAAGACGCGCGCGGTGACGATTGTCCACTTTGCCTGACAAAGACTTGCAGAAACGGTCGTAAATTCGCAATCTTATCGTGAGACAACAGATTACTATTCTAGCGAAAAAAAAAATAATGTTGTTAAATTCATTAGAATCTTGTAGTAGGAACAAAAGCATGTGCATAGCAAGTTCCCAATTTTGTTCTTCTTATCCTTCTCTTCATCCTTCATCTCCCCCCCCCCCCCCCCCCCCCTCTGCAGGTGCTCTGGTTGGCATGGGGATCGGCATGTTCGTACTGGGATGCCTGATTGCTGTGGGCGTGGTCTTTGGAATGTCCCGGATGTCGAAGGGCCCCTTCTCGTACAAGACTCAGGAATGAGAGTGTAATAATTAAGATTTGGGGGAAAATATATACCAATCTGAAGAAAGGCGATCAAAGGAGAATGGAAAGAAATATATCAGAAAGCAATATCGTATTGTTCTTTAAAAATATTATACTCAACATGCGTAATACATTGTTTGTATTAAAACGTGCTGAGAATGAAACATGAAGTTTAGATTTGTGATATTATGTGAAAATATCCATATTGGCAATAAAGTTGTATCTCCTCAAATGAAAGGTATAAAAATGATCCTCTCTATAAAAGAAAAATGTGTAAAGAAATATAACAGCATACATATACTAAGTATTCATAGATCTACTCGTTATATCTTGTTTTGATATATTTTGTGTACGTAAATGATACTTTGAAACATTTTACAGAATAAGATATGTTGGTCACTCGTAGCTTAGTAATAGTGTAAACAGAATAGTTGGCGAAACGTTAGAATTGTTAGTTGTTGATATGTGAATAAGAATTGTCCATGATATAAAGCCCTCAAATGGAAAAGAAGTTTGGAAAATATATTGTTGAAAAAAGTAACTTTTGAAACATTCAATCTCATGTGTTATGAAAGTATGGATCAGCATCATTGTCTGAACAAGGTTTATTTGAAAGAAAGTCAATATTTAAAATGAAAATCATTTTTATAGAGAGTGTTATATTTCAAAGACAAGTGCAACAGTATAAGTTCTGGTTTTATAAGTGTGAACACGATAAATTGATTTGGAATAAAGTAGATTTATAGATTGTATTTATCAGTACTTACATTTTCGTTACAAATTTCCTGTTTTGGAGAAGATGTAAATAATGAATTTGACTTTAGTTAAGGATAATCGACTTTTCGATGCAGAGGCAAAGCCGATATATCACTTTTTGATGACTGATTAATATTAAACAATTTTTAGAATTTGAAATGTAAATTTCGTATGACCAGTCCTTTGTTATTGCAATTCGATTTTCAGATGCAACTTTATGCGCTATTTGTACCCTGTTAGCATTTTATACTTTTTAAAATGACATATGTACACTTTTATGCGAGTTTGAATGAATAATTTGAAAATAAGCACGATTGCTTCACTTTATGAGGAGGTTGGTGAATATCAAAAATTAGCAGCGAGCTATAGGGATCGAGAGGGAGAGGGGGCGGATGGTGACAGAAAGAGAGGGAAGGGAGAGGGATAGAAAGAGAAGAAGAGAAAGAGGGGGATATATTTAAGACGATAAAGCGTATTTCAGGTCTCAGTAATAAAAAAAAAGAGTGATTCGTAGGCATTAAAACATACATTAAAAATACAACCTGTATTTAAGGCGGGTTCCTCACCTGGATATTTTCACCTGCGTCAGGCTTGCAAACCCATAAATCTCCATTAGAAACACTCAGCTCTTTACCAAACATTATCATGATGATAAAGACAAGCAACAAAAAAAATATGGGAGAAATGTGGATACAATGAAGAGACATACTTAATAAACGGTTTTGCGTGTTAAACATGTGGCAGAGGAACAGAAATGTACAAAAAGCGGCTTTGGCTAACATCAAGGGATGGACTTTAAATTACTATAACTTCATATCAAGATAAGCACTGTAATTGATTTTTGCACATCGTATAGGACAGATGCTTGGACAGTTTTCTAACAAGTTTCATCTCGTAATGAATAAATTATCAGAAATATGAAGGAATTTGTATCACCCTGAAATTAAAATCTTTTGAAAATATGGTTAAAAATTCACGTTCTTTGCCCCGAACTTTTATGAAAATAACCCCAAAGCTTAACAAATGTGGTATCATCTTGTAGGAAATTTTATCTTCTTTATTATGACACCTCATATGATGTGGGAAAATTTTCCATTCAAATGTTATCTTAAATAGTGGTCAATACTACATTTCCACGGCGGCCATTTTGAAAACATGGCTGCCATTTCTTTCCAGTAGCATATCGCAAAGGAAGTCCACATAGAAAATGTGCAGACACATTGATATCAAACAACCTTTCACAACAGCCCATGACATGTAAACCTGTCTTGCTCCCCGGGTACTCTCCTATTCACGTACACAAACACACACACACACACACACACACACACACAAACACACACACATTCCACCATTATGTTTATTGTCTATCCTCCTTTCCTTATGCGAGAGATGAATGTTCACGGGCGTCAAGAATGGAACGGTGCATGTCAACCCTACAACCCCACCGCCATAATGAAACAGCCGTCGGCAAATAAGAGTTGAACAACAGCGCGATGATTGCAAACTGACAATGACACCAATTCCTATTATATAACAAGATGTTGATTGATATGAATGTGATCTCATCTCTTTTCGGGATTTTCTTCATCTGGGTTGTAGTCAGTTGTATTAGCGTATTCCCAAGGTCTCTAAACATCGTAATCTCCCTTAATTTTAAAACTGACGTCAACCTCCTCACAAATAATCACAAAAACACACAAGCGCACACACACACACACACACACATATTACACACACGCGCACTTATCTCCACGACTGCTGTGGTCAGGCAATTCATTTACTGTACGACTTGTCCCTACGTTTATCATTGACAGTGAGTGAAGGGCGGATTCCTGAATTAATCTCTGACCAGGTAAACAGATCAGCAATGATAACGGATCTGTATTTCTTTTGATATGTAGAAACGATTGTCTACCTACAGGCGTAACAGGAAACTATTGTGAACACATTTGCAAAACTATGTATGTGACATGTTTCTTTTTGTAAATATTGTGATTTTTGATGATTCACTTTAATAAATACTTAAATATTGAACGACCGGAACACCATAATATCTAGCATTTGATTTAATGAGAATATTATACGGAAGCGAATTACAATAATCAGATTACGTTGTCGTCATTCCAACTCGACCCCCCCCCTCCCCCCACCCACCCCACTCACACACACATAAATCCAAGGAGATCCTTAAATGTTGCCACCAAAGATCATATTTCACATGTAATAAGGCCTAATATGACGCCAAGCACCACCCGCCCTTTTGTTCTCCTTTACACGAATGTCTAAGCTACAAATCGATCATAGAATGTCAAACCATTCCCTTACAACAAACACACTGAGAACAAATACTAATGTTTTTTAAAGATAAGATTGTTGAATATTGTTTTCGATTCATACCGCTGACATTTCTTCTTATATCGTCCAGGCTTGTCAATATTTGCATACAAATAACGGGAAATTAAACAACACAAGTATCATGCATTGTGTCATGCAAAGTGTGAAGATCAGAAGCAAAAAGATAAATCAAGCGTTTACCACAGATGAGAAGCGTGCAAATCTGATCGATTATCAACCTCGACCTTATCAGCTTCAAGAGCAAAGTCCACAAGGTACTATGAGCATGGTTCCATAAGAAGCCTACCTTTACCAACTACCTCTATACCTCTACCAGGTACTTATATTTGAAACAACCTATATCAACTGAACTCAGTATGCCCATGATAATGATGTGTTTGAGTGATTATACTCACCTCAATGTATATCAAACATCGAGCCTATACAACCAAACAAGCATATGGGTGAATACAAGTTGAAAATCCGAAATGATTACACAATTCATTTGGAATGTACTCCTTTGAGAGTATGAATTATGAATGACGCATGGAAAGGAGCAGATAGGTATTAAAACATGTAAAACGAAAGGTGTATGACCCTTTTCTCTGATTTTGTGGTGGTGTTGCAGGAAAGTCAGCAAAGATATTTTCCTCATATTTCTTGATCATGCTGATGGGGAAGTCATTTTTTACATGTCATTTGCATTCACGTACTTGTCAAGAAGGAAAATATTGTTTTCAGTTTGTGAGCACCACCTATCCCCCTCCCCCAGCGCCACCACCTCACACACACATACGTCACGGTTTCGTAATGTGTCTGATGTTATCTCGACTTGTGTAACACCAGATCTAAAGCCTTACTTTACAAACCGCACCCAGCGTGCACTGATAGGTGATCGACTTATCACATTATTTACATTTCTGTCCTGCGAGAGGAGACTACCCCGCAAAGCTCAACCATAAAATGAGCGGAAGTCATCGTGACTTGGCGTCCATCGTTACGGCTCTGTCCATGCACCTGTACCGCAAGGTGATATCAGAGAACAAGACGAAGAGACCAGGAGCAGGGAGCCAGAGAAGGAGGCAGGATCCAGTGAGGGACTCCACAAATAGGGAGCCAGAGGTGAGGTTTGTTGAAGCGTCCAGTGCCGGTAGGACGACTCGAGGACGCGGCTGACCCAACAGTAGCCTTCACTAATTCTTGTGAGAGACATATCTAATTTTACTGTATTATCAAAACATTGAAAGTAGGGAGAGTACTTCAAGGAAAAGGTGCTTCATTCATCTGTGAACTTCAAAAAGTTTATGTTATCATGGCGGAATCAACGTCGAAATCAGGAGAATCGGACTCGCTTGAGATGAGTGCGGTGAAACACGACGTCGCTGGGCACGAAGAGAGCCAGGACGATGACATCCAGAAACCCAAGAATAACAAGAACCTCTACTGGTTCACCTTCGCCCTCATCTTCGCCGTCGTAGCCGCTGCCATTGTCGGCATGGCCGTCTTCTTCACGAATCAGGACAATGACGAAGGGGGCTTTGAGCCCATCGTGGGGTCGTCACCCCTGCCCAAGGAGCCGACCACCGCCCCACCCGCCGACGAAACCACCACGACTATCCCGCCTGGTGAAGCCACTACCCTCCCTGACTTAGGTAAGCTTTAACCTTCTCAGTCCCGAACAATCGAAGCTCTATGTCAAATACAACGCATGGTATTGTACATTGCCCTGCCATGGTTATATCTGCACCTGAATCGTGTGAATTCAGTGTACCTGACACACATTATCACCCCAACACACCTCTATCGTCATGTGTTACGATATGTCATGCCTATTTGCGCTGTGAAATAAATAGCTCATAATTTTCACGTTTTTGGAGTTCGAGAGAACCCTAAACCCTATAAGCAAACAATACTGTATTAACAAAGGGTATACATTCGTAAAATATATTTTACTACCTAACACGGTCATCATCATTAGACGTTTGTGAGTGTTGAGCCCCCAATGTTTGCACCGAATGCGGAACCTGTTACTATTAATGCAAGATATATGAACTCGATTGTTTGATAGGTATATGCAGCTTGCCTCTGCGTCGGGGTCCGTGTGGAGAGACCTCGGTGCGATGGGGGTACGATCAGCAGAGCGCCTCTTGCGTGGAATTCATATTCGGAGGTTGCCTTGGCAACCAGAACAACTTCATGATGGAGGATGACTGTCAATCTATTTGTGGAGGTACGTTCCTGACATGAAGCTATAAAGCTATACGGTAGATATTCACAAGAATATTTCACTATTGCGCAGTGAAGGGCCCTCCCCATCTTTTACCACCCCGTACCAATACTAGGACAGCAAACAACACCAATGTTACGAAGAAGCTGACAGAAAGTGCAATTTGCACTTTTCATCAAAATTGTGTGTAGATTTTTGTTTCCATTTCAATACGGGTTTTATCAAAAGCATGTTTTGCAACCTTGGCTGAATGACACATATTTAAAATAAAAGATAAATACCGATTCCTAAAAATATTTAGTACAAACGCTATTATATTTCTTAAACAATATCAGGGGTTATCCATAGTTAGGTTACTCTTAGCAATTAAATCGATACCCTAGTCACACTAGAGGCGGAATAAGCCGGAATGCCGTCGGAATGAAAATTCTTGGCACATTCCTGGATATTCGAAGTGCATTCTGACTGCATTATGAGTGCATTCCGAATATTCGGGTCCATTCTTGTGTCCTGCATGCCCTAATGTTTTGCTCATGCTCAAAACTTTCGAGGTGCATTCGAACTGGAAAAATATCGAACGGCATTCGAAGTACAGTCCAACAGCACTCTGACTGCATTCCAAATGTTCCGACTGCATTCTAACTGCATTCTAAATATTCTTCTGTGTTCCAACTACAATCGAGCTGCATTCGAGAGCCAAACCCGGAATGTGCAAGAATCTTTCGAGATGGGTTTGAAAGACATTCTAAGTATTCGAATGGCATTTTTACATATTTAGCTCAATTCAAAATTCCCTCCCGAATGTGGCTCGAATTTTGAAAAATTTTCATTCCGGCTGGTTCTGCTTGCTTCCTGCTGATTCCGAATAAATATGACGGGGGCTTAACAGGTAAAACAGCCATTCTGAGATTCGTATGTACACCAAAACCACGATTCTTCGATGTCATGTATGCCATTATGAAATTCAAATAGTGTAACATCTCTAATTATTCTAAAGAGTAAGTAAGATCGTAATTTGAATATTACATTAAGAAAAGGACGAGTTTTTACATGTACACATTTTGATATTGTGTATTGCTCGTGTAAAAAGAAATGTATCTGAGGATTTTATTCAAAACGTGCACGTTTGTATGATCACAAGAGAAAGAGTCTATATTGCAGCATTTTTGGTATGACATTTTAAATGTGTAGACTCTAGGAATAAGAGAGATTAAACTATTTCTACATCCTACCCATCAGTTACACAGTAACCATTGTTTACTTATTGTCCAAAAACACACCCTGATCGGCCAAGGGTTGGCCGAATTACGTAAGTGCGGAGCTGTACATGAAACGGTGCTTAACAACATAATCCAATTGAATTTCTTTACAAATGTATTTCGTTTCTATATTTCCTTCTATTCCTTCTTCCATTGGTATTCTTGTCCTCTATCATCTTCTTTTTCTCCCCTTTGTTTTTTTTTTTCATTTGCCTACTTCTTGTTTGCTTTTATATGTTCTTCTTCCAACTTCATTCATTTCCTCTCTCTCAAATGTCTTCAACCCCTCCTCTCTCTCCTCCTCACACTGACCTTCTTCCCCCTCTGTCCACCTTCCGCACTTTTCTCCCCTCCCTACCGTCTTCGTCATCTTCCTTGGTTCCCCTCCCCTTCCTCCTTCACCCTCCCCCCCCCCCCCCACACACACACCTTCCTCCTCTCACAACCACCTTTACTCCCGCCCTTTGCGACCCAGATGCCGGAGGTCTGCCCAAGACTTGCGTACAACTTCAGGACACTCCCTTCGCCACTCTCGACGTGTCCGACATCTTCGGAACGTCGACCACCTTGCTAGACGTGGCCCCTCCTAGCGACAGGGTGGGGGATCTGCGTGATGCGGGGGCCCTCCCCACGGGGCACTTCGCCTGTAACCAGATCAACCATGGACCTCTCAGCCCCATCAGGCAGTTCCCGCATTCAGGTTCGTACATCACAACCGATACTCTTGTTACTATAATTATTCACTTATTATTTCTTTATCCGCCATTGCTGTATATTCAAACATGTCAAACATACATAATAGAGCAACATAATCCCGCTACAAGAATGGTTAACCTACTCTGTTCTAAGCCAAGAATTGGCTATTGATTTAACACACACTGTATACATTTAAAGTGATAATTAAAATGGTTAAGGCACAATCGTAGAATAACCATGGGAGTTGCATCCCTTTGTGTGGCAGCTACGATGGACACGACGGGCATCACCTACGAGGCCTACACTCTGGATCGATGGACCGACCCGGCCCGACAAGACCCGTTCTACCAGCTGACCCCCGGCAAAGAAGGGGAGCCTTGGGAGAAGATGCCGGGGCTAGGAGCCGGCATGAAGCAGATGGTCTCCGCCCCAGACAGCATGCCCTATTCCATCTTCTCAGGTAGGCTCGCTAGTTCATTTTGTTTCCTAGGTCTATGGCCGAGGAGCGTAGACTGCTCCACCATCATACACTGCTGCAGTCACAACTATATAGGCATGTGACCGGTCTTATAAAGACTTGCGATTGAATCGGTCGCGAGTCCGATCCCCTATCTCTAATGTATAACCTAAGACAGGACCCTGGTCTCGTAGACTTCTGCTGTTAGATGAATTATGAGTTGGACCCTATGACGGTGGTCCAAATAGCAATTCATTTTAAAGAGAAAAGAAGTCGATCATATGATAATGGTTCGCTCCATATAGCTTAAATCGTTGCAAATTGAAGGCTTTTTGACATGGAGATAAAGTCGAGTGCCTCCAGATGCTCCCATCGTGTTAATTACTGGAGACGATAATTTACACCGTAACATGATTGTCATTTTTTTATATGGAGCCCACCACGTGAGAATATCATACTTAACTACGTTGCACCGTTTCTAGATTGAAGGTTATACCCGCCGCATTACTTTTTTTCTACCTTCTGAACATTTGAGAACTATGCATTGTAAAACCTATCAACAAAACTATCAAGATGGTATTCTTAGAGGATGGTAGCGCCCAGCCAGAAAGGGCATATTATTGGTTACCAGACATATTTGTGAACAGACTCAGTTGTGAGCTCTCCACAGCCTATAACCTAGGCCAAGAGCAGGGGGTATTGATATTTCGCATCACTCTTTTGGTAGGGATGACTGGTATTCGCGTGGGTCTGAAGGACAACGTGAACGATCCTGTGATGACGGACTTTGGTGAGATGTATGCCAACTTCCTCTACACCGATGAGAACAACGGCACCATGGAGTTACCCATAGTGCGCGGGACGATGGCACTGACCCACCTCTTTACTGAAGCCACGCCCATCCTGACGCCATATTGTCTGACCGCCATTAATGGACAGCAGGTGTCTTTCGAGTGCCCGGAAGAAAAATCTGGTGAGAGAGCGTTTGGGGTTAATGATCGCAATTTACGTCTCGACAAAGTATTTTTGTGATGAATTCATTATTCTGAGAGGATGAAGTAGATTTGATTTTATCGGGAATATGTTTCGCTTTTCACAAAGTCAACGTGATTGCACAGCGACGAGATGAAAGGCCTCCTTAAACTAGTGAACGACAATGTGATATCGACTGTGACAATTAAATTAACGTTACGTTGCCAATAGTGTTACTGATATTCGAGTAGCGAATTCATCATTTTAAGTCTTGATAATTCATTAACAATCTTGAAATGTTTTGAGACAACGTATAAGTGTGTTCTGTGAATATCACTTGTTGCGTTTATATGTTTGTGGTAGTCAAAATAGTTGGTGCGGACATCAATATTACTCTTTGGTGAGGGATTCGTATAGTACATGTACCGTATCTGTTGCTATTCCCTTATCCTGGATTATTATCACCCAACATTGCAACAATACAAGAAGAAACATAACTAGCACATAGACCAGTGTCAGTCAATTCAGGGATTCACTCAAAAACATTGAACCATCTCTCCTCTATCATGTCTATCTACGCCACAGTTGAAGACGGTGGGAGTGGCTGGGTTGAGGCGTCTTGTAACTCTAGCTCCCAGACGGTCACCCTGGTCCTTCATCTCACCAAGCCTGTCAAACGGGTCAGTGAGGTACAGTGGGTGGCCAGCGAATCCACCGAGTAAGTTTGACACGAATTATAGGAATAGCTCACTCAAAATAAATGGTGTCGTCAATAAAAGCAGACAAAATGAGAAACATATCGGTTAAGTTTTTATCAAAAATCAGGGAAGATTTGCTTTAATAGCTAAAATTGGAGAGCTTTGTACGAGGCTTTAATTGTTTTTCTTGAGCATGGTTCTCTTTTTTGTTTGTGCGGAAATGTAAGAAATTTCCATATTTTCGACAAAATTGTTATCACTCAGTGTGTTCTTTGATACTAAGGAGGTGCTCCTCCACTTGATTGCCATATCTATGACAGAACTTGTGTTCTTGACAAATACTTCAGTTAGAGGGGATTTGAGCCATAACTTCGTCATTTCTTGTTCGATTTTGTTCACACTTTGACTGGCGGGTTATCTGCGTTGCTCTGCTTACTTTTCCAACAACTATGAACTACCCCTTTAAAACCTTGTCAAGCATTGGTCCTTACGTCTCCGTCATTAATACATGCAACACCCATAGATTAGGATTTGGTTTGGCGCGAAGGATTAAAGTTCCCATATACCACTTGAGGAAAAGTTGAGAGGATAAAGTTTAAAATGTTATGGTCATGTAAAACTACCATTAATTCTATTACTGCTACGCTTACGTGAGTACTATTACTACTACTATAACTACTATTACTACTATTACTACTACTACTACTACTACTACTACTACTACTACTACTACTACTACTACTACTACTACTTCTACTACTACCTACTACTATTACTACTACTACTACTACTACTACTACTACTACTACTACTACTACTACTACTACTACTACCACCACCACCACCACCACCACCACCACTACTACGTGTTCAACTGCTACTTCAGCGTGTACTGCTACTATACTTCTGATAATATGCTACTACTTCTGCGACGACGGCAGCGGCAACTATGACAGCAACGGTGACGAACACGATCGTGATCTTCTTTATCCTGTCCAAACAGGTGGGAGTCTGACAATGGTGGTTTCCGGACATGTGATGACAGCTGCTGCGACCTGTCCGCCGATGGCAAAACCGTGACCATCGACCTCGAAGGTGCCTTCACTTCCATCAGCTTTGCCGTCAACGTCCTGGGCAAGAAGTTCTTGATCCCCAAGCACGATTACGTCGGCTACTGGTACGCTAATCCGTTGAATGTGTCGTGCACCACGGCGGCCGATGTATCGCTGTCGAAGGGAGACCCCATGCCGTCGTGGTTCTACGGGAGTGCGACCATCGACTCGACGGGGTGTAATCGGGTCGGTCTTGGCGGAGAGTTCGAGGTTACCGTGATCATGAAGCTGTCCAGCCCCGCCGTCACTCTTAGAGAGGTAAATGCAATATCAATTGTGTTATAACATACTCTTGTCTCATAGCCAAGGAAATTGTTATACCTTCAGCCCATGGACGTCACTGTGACGTAAACTTAACAAAAAAATCATACAAACATGTACATACATGTACATACGAAATGTATACAATTCAATTCGCTGAAACCTCTTCTTGTAAATCTTGTAAATAGTTTCACTTTAATTCATTAATTATCCCCAATAAACTATCTAATGATTTAGTATACGACTGATATTCAAAATGAGGTTACCAGTACAAAGGTCTTCATGGAATAGACTATAATTGTGTTGACCCATCAAAATTCAATTTGCAATGGAAAGGTCAACAATGATTCTACTAAAAGTAAGTTTTCAGATTAATCTAAGGCAGTTTCGAAGTGTTATTTTCTTGTTATATGAATATTACTGTTGACACAGTATCATATGATCATGATGTGTGGCTTGCAAAAGGGAAACACCACTTTCAATGCATGAAGTTTATTGTGTTTGATCGACACAGGTCCAGTACATGGTGGCTGATCAAAGCGATGACTGGTCATCCATGTACGACTGGACGACGTGCAACGCGGACTACTGCACCTTGGAAGACGACGGCTTTACTGTGGCCATCGTCCTCCCCGTCAACGCCTCCATCGTTAACTTTGCCGCTAACGTGATCGGGCAATACGTCATCGAGATGGTGCCGTTTAACTGGCAAAGACAGCCGGAGAAGGTAACACCAAGAAGTGTGTTTGGGTTTTACTAGGGTGCTCCAGAGCAGTAATAGCAATAATATGGTTCACATTCACACAGGAAGGAGTAGGGTGGGAGCTAACTGCTGCAATGCAAAGTAGACCATCACCCCCCCCCCCCCCCCTCTCCCTCCCCCTTCCACACCCTTAACTGTAATTCAGGCACTGTTTATAATTCTTGTGAATAGGAATTATGTCAAGTTATCACGGGCAAATACATGAATTGCCTTTATAAGAGCAAGCATGTAATCCATAAATATTTAGTTTGTAATAATAATGACATTGATTAACTCTCAGAGCCCAATTGATATCTTGGGCAGTAAGATAGATATTGTAAATCCTTTTCTTCTATTTCAAAAAACAATGCCAATCAAATCATTTCATTCTTTGGAAATGACGTTGTGGCATTTATTTTTCTTGCATCAGTGGCTCAAAAAAGAGTTAGACAATTCAGTAAGTACTTGTGTCTGAAATTGAATATCATCCCTACTACTCAGATCTACTGTCCAGGGGCGATCGTGGTCGAGCCCGAGCCCGTCATCATTACCGACCAGAAGTTCCTCTTCGAGCTCGCCGAGCCCATCGATCTCGGGACGACGGTGTTGACGACGCGGAAGTACGCCGTGGTGTTCTCCGAGGAGATGACCATGACGCTCGACGCGGATGGAGCTACCTTCGAGCCCAGCGCCATCTTCGCCAACAAGTTCAGCGGCGTCATGCAACTCACGTATGCCGGAAGTGGTAGGTGCTAGTGAGCGATCGTGAATCAAACGCTGATAAGTTTGTATTATTGATTTGTTAAGTCTCCTTCATGTCGCATGGCCCAATAAGAAGGCTTGTATTGTTCTCCCTGTGGACATGTGAACAAATAATACAAGTACGTACATAATAACTTAAGCATTGTTTTCAAAACTATCTGCCTACTTATATTAAGGGTACATATCAGAAAGTTCGTTAAGTATCAACAAATCACTAGTCCTGAAATTATTCTCTATTATTTCAACGTTGATACGGGATGTTGTGCATGCTCTGAGTATTGCCTGTATGAACATTTCGATTAATTTACATGAGGACTCACGCCTAGAATGCCTCTTGAAATTGTTATCCCAGAAAGCTGATTAAATAAAAATCTGGCTTAAAATATTATAATGATGAAAATATGTTAAGGACAATATGATGATAACCTCAATAACAATGAATAATTATAAATATTACTTCATCTACCACTAATAATAATGTTTTCATTAATTGAGTTATAATAATATTGATGAAGAAGGAGAAGAAGAAGAAGTAGAAGAAGAAGAAGAAGAAGAAGAAGAAGAAGAAGAAGAAGAAGAAGAGGAAGAAGAAGAAGCAGGAGAAGAAGAAGAAGAAGAAGAAGAAGAAGAAGAAGAAGAAGAAGAAGAAGAAGAAGAAGAAGAAGAAGAAGAAGAAGAAGAGGAGGAAGAAGAAGAAGAGAGGAGGAGGAAGAAGAAGAAAAATAATACAAAAATAAATGTATGAACATATATTTGTTGTTGCTGTTGCATTCAAATATTCCTAGGTGCCCCAGGAAACGATACGTGGGCCAATGAATTGCTGCGTTACTCGGGCGCCTACTCGTATAAGCCCAAGACTCGGTTCTGTACTGAGGGGAACACGGGTTACATCAGTTTCGACTGGAACAAACGGGGAGAAGACTTCACTCAGCTGAACCCAGACCTCAACCTCCTCACTGTCGTTCTCCCTCACCAGGTAGACTCTACCTTTCCCTTTTTAACAGTATTTGTGTGCCACATACAGCAGCAATTTATCTGGCACACAAATGGTTACTTAGATGTCGCATTGGCACATTTAACATTTAGTATGGCACTTCAGCAGTTAATGGAAGCAATGGTTATTCTGTTTTCCTGACCTCATGATGACAGTTAATGATGCATAGATCGGAGTGTGTCGGTAGGGGCGTGAATTTGGTGTGAGAGATGTTGCCAACAATTTTGTTAGGGAGACTATTCCAAGTTCTAACAGCCAAATGTATGAAGCTCCTGTCCAATGAATAGGTTCTAGCATGAGGTGTAGTTAAGGCGTGATCCGACATGGATGTGCTGGATCGAGTCACACGTCGTCTTTCCATTGGCAGGGGAAGCATGCAAATTAGGTCTTTCGGGAAAGCTTGTGAGCTAATTCGTTATCGTTTGCATCTCTTCACAAACAAGCCTCGTGACCATGATGGCATCCTGTAGCCATAGTGACTAATCCTCTTCCCAATTGCCACTGTGCGTTACCACAGGAGTCTCTGCTGGAAGGGGGGTTTGTGGACACCCCTTACGGGTACAAGGGGTACGTCGGGGACTACTGGGTCATGGAGGAGGCCCTGCCTCCCGCTTCCATGGAGCCGGATGTGGATGCGGTGAACAGAATCAAGCAGGATCCAGTCAGGAACCAGGTGAGAAATGAGCAAGAAAATAATATGTCTAATTGATAAGGCATTCAAGATCAGTGTAAGACAATTAATATATCCATGGAAGAATGGAATACCACCACTCCAACACATGAAATAAACCCCAAAACAGAGAGTAATTTGTAGTATCAATTAAGTTTATCAACCCTTCATGTGCCAAATAAATTCCCACACAATGAGGGGGTGTGCATTTAGGCCACCGCAGATGACACGAGTTTGCCACGAGCCAAGAGCCAACGATCGGAAATACGACGTCATTGCACAAATCTAATGACCAGGTCCTGCGATTCAGCGAATCGCAGAGCCGTACGACTGATCGGATCGTGTCGTCTCCGTTCGTCTTTACCTGACTTGTGCATAACTGCATAAATGGCGCTTAAATTGTTGAGGGATTGGATCTAGCCTTGAAATGATAACGATGGTAGTGAGTGTGTATCCCCCATTGTGTATGATCTACAGCATATCATTGACGCCATCGAAAAAGACACGACGCAACAGACGTTGGAGGCCGACTGCACCACGCCATCCATCCACAGCTACGAGGCGGGGAAGAGCATCGGCATGGTGGCCCGCCTCGCCAGCATCTCCCGCGCCTTCGGAACCGAACACTACGTCCAGCTCGACCAGTCACTGCGGCGATGTCTCGATCTCTGGCTCGGGATCGTAGGCGGGATTGCCGAAGATAATGTCATCAGGTGAGTCGTGCTTCCCGTTAGTCAACTGGCACAAACCCACTTAGTCTGTCAAAGGGCAGACCATTGTTAAATGCCCATGAATATTGTTGAGAATTCAAGAACTGCTGCTCGGAAGGGTTAAGTATAGTGAAACCATGGACCTATCATGGATGGACTGCCCACGGATAGACTTCCTTTGATCTATGAGGTCCGCCGCCTCATAACAATTCAAGACATTCAGGTGTTTTAAACAATTAGCTGTATTTCTGATTAGGTAGTGCCTTCCTCTGAATAATAAAAGACAATCTGTTTTGAGAAGCATGTCAACCGTTCAGCCTTCGCTGGGAGCTCGTAGCTGATCTATTTACACACACTGTGAATTAGTTTTGGGGTGAGCGAAGGGAAATTTTGAAAAAAATTGTAGAAAGAATTTGGTCCGTAACTTTTCCGGACACCTCCGCACACGAAATTGAGATTGTTTCCATGAAAGATTAAACACTCAATAAACGATTTACAAGATATTTTTAAGGAAATATGATTCGGAAATGTGCGATATGGAGGCATTTCTCTGGCATGTTTTCTACAGTATTCTCATTTTATCACAAAAACGAAGCAACAATATAATCTGAAATTCACAGAATCGTATCTTTATAAGATGTAATACTACTGCACATGCACTTCAGCTCATGAAGTGGTTCTGAAATCTTCTGCGCATACAGAATATATATTCCTCAAAATGCATCCTACATTTTGTCATGCTTGTTTGGCGGCGGATCTCCCTCGATCAAAGAGCCAAACGCGTCAAATATTCCATTGTGATCTCAATGCACGCGACCGCTGTAGGAATAAATTACACTTCGTGCTGACTCCATTCCTTACACCTCTCTGGTGAAACATACTGCATGTCCCTTCCTTAAGCAATTATTGTTTCTTATATCTTTATGTTATTGCATTCCACTTCTTTAATACTGGTCTCTCACTTAACGTATTAAGGAAAACATGACTTTGCCAGTAATGAACCATGATCACTCATGTACACACAATACACTCGTGTTGTCGATAGTAACGACACATCACCTGTATGACCTGTGGCAGTGTATGAATCAGATGTAGAATGCCAGCCTTTCCCATGTTGCTGTTGTGCGCGTCTCTAGATACGACACGGTATGGGGTGGGCTGTGGATGCGTGGTGCGGGAGACAACGAGGAGCTGTTCCCGTGGACCAACTACGGCTTCATCAGCTACGCCGACCACCACTACCACTTCGGCTACTGGCTCTACGCCATAGCCTACTACGCCACCTATAACGAGGCATGGGCGCAGAAAGAAGGTAACACGATGTGGCCGCTATTTCAGCCTTTGCGTTGATTTATTTCTGTCTTTAATATGCATATACATGCACAGTGTAGTACATAATGTGTTAAGTATTTCTATCAGTTTACAATGATTTCTTTCTACGGGTTCATGCATGGTTTCTCAAAAAACAGGACAAAAATGCAACTTTTGAAACTCGAATAACAAGGCCTTTGAATGAAAAGTCAAAGTATTTAAAATCCTTCAAATCATATTTTTAAACAGTGTCATGATGATACAAGGTGTTCAACCGGGATTTTCGGCTCTTACAACCTTCTTTCACATGCCTTTGACAGATAACTTCAACCGCATCATGGCGATGGCCCGAGACGTGGGCAGCCCCAGCAAAGAGGACCCCTACTTCCCCACGGTCCGCCAGAAGGACTGGTACCTGGGCTCTTCCTGGGCCACGGGTATCGGGGGAGGGACCCGACAGGAGGAGGCTTCGGCAGAGGTAAGGACCCGAGGAGAGGAAGCCTTTACTCATGGCGGAGGGGAAAACATTTTCTTTGTTCTTTTTATCTCACTACGTTAAACGCAAGCAGTACTCCTGTGCAAAGAGTATCATCTTTGCCCTGTGATCGCGAGAGTGACGTTCTGCTTGCGTTTAGCATTATTAATGAATAAAGAACTCATTTAATAGCCAGCCCTATGCAGTGAGTAATTAAGACTACATTCAGACTGATTTCTCCATTGGCACGACGGCTGTCTCACACCCCTAAATATGTAAAATAGTGGAACACGAGGCAGTATAAATTTGGAGGAAAAGCCCGGTAAGGAAAGTGAAAAGAAAATATAATGCTTCAAAGACAATTCAGAAAACATGTTGAATGATTGATAGTAGTATATCAAAGGCCCAGGCATATTTTCTTTTCTTTTATTTCATTTCATTTTGGAGGTGACATTAAGAAACGTTACCAAATTGGCAGTTTAATGACAGGAGCATTCTTACATTTGCGCCCCTCTCTCTTTCTACGTACACCCCCCCCCCCCCCCCCAATATCTCTCTCTCTCTCTCTCTCTCTCTCTCTCTCTCTCTTTCTCTCTCTCTCTCTTTTCTCTTCTCTTCTCTTCTCTTCTTCTTTTTTCTCTCTCCGGCCTATCTGAATCATCCCCCCTTTCTGGTATGGTTCTCTCCATCCAGAGCATCAACTGCTACCACGCCCTTGCAGCCCTCGGCATGGCAATGGGCGACCCGGTGCTTCAGAGAATGGGACAACTAATGACAGCTACTGAGATCAGAGCTGCAAGGTGAACAGCCATTTAATCTCGAAGATAAAATTATTTATGAGACATTCACGCACGGATCTTTTTTCTTCATACTTCATGTAGTCGTGGAACAGGAAAATAGCTCAAATTGTACGACTTTACAAATGAACGTATTGCTTAGTTGATAAATACATCAATTATGTTGTTTCTATTTAAGACGATGCAACGAAGATCTCAATGAAAATATATGTTTATATAAGTTTTTCTTTTCTTAATTTAATGACAACAAACATCTTGGATTACATCTAGCAAAGAGTGAAGGGTTTATGGTGATTACATCAAGTGATACCGGATATTCAGCCATCAGACTGTATGTACCTCTTCAGACTCACGTTCTCTAAGGAGTACTTATAGTGACTCTTGAACAGTGCTAACGCAACCCAAGTGGTCTTGCGTCCTAGAGATTAACGTCGTATCAGAACTTTGTTTCAGAACGCTAATAAGAAGGGGAGGAAGAGGGGGGGGGGGTACATAATGTACATCGCCATGACAACCCCAAGATGTGACGGAATCGTAATAAAGCTACGACAGTGAAACCTGTGTAGAAGGACCGCTCAAGGGAGACAAGGCATGTCGTCTTTATGAGCAGGTGGTCTTTATGTCCAGACTCTTTTCATACGGGTTTTAATGATAAACAAGAGTATCCATAGATACAGGAGAATGTGGTCTTTACAGACAGATGGTCGCTCTATACAGGTGGTATTTAGAGCCGGTGTCACTTTATATCATTGTGTGCTTGTGTGGTTAGGAACTACTGGCACGTGCGTGAGGACAACCGGGACCTGTTCCCTTCGATCATCCAGGACTGGGGCGTGATCGGCCAGCTTCAGGAGGATGGCATCTTCTACTACACGCTCAATTGGGACTGCGAACCAAACCAATTCCCTCAGAGGCATGCGTGCATCGTGGGCATCCAGCTCATTCCCATCATCTCCGTCTCCTACCTCTATATGGACCAGGTACGCGATGTCTATATCTGGCTGTTTAGTTTTAAATCTAAATTACCATATCCTGTGACGTAGGCCATCATGAAGTGCCACAACTCTCGATCCATCTCTAAATCCATTACTATCTAGTCATAATTATATGTATAGGCCTATACCTCTATCTCGATCAGTATAATCTTATCTATACCTAGAATCTATAATAGAATGGGGTAGAATAATGTGAGTGCTGACTGAAAAAAAAACCTGATCATTATCATTTCCATCGTACTATAATCCAATTTTCCTTATCTAAACCTAGGAATGGGCGACGAATGTGTACGACGTGTGCAGCTACGCCATCGACCCCAGCTCCGCTCCGGGCGCCGACATGGTTGACACGGACTGGTACACGCTGGAACCGGTCACCACGCGGTGGTCATCCTTCTGCCAGTCCATCATGGCCAAGGTGGACGCCGACAAGCAGGCCGTGGCGGCAGACTACATCCGGTCACTGGAGACCACTCAGCTGGAACCCGGCACGGGTCTGGCCAGTACGCTGCTCTTCATCTATGAGTCTGCTTGATGAATGTTCAAGACTACGTCATGTTATGGACTCTGTTTTATCTATTATGAAGTATGTACATTCTCTCACTTCCTCCGAATTTTGTTTTTTAACGTTTTATACATACATGTACAAGAAGAATAATGTGAAGTACGTTCAGACAGAAGCCGTTTGCCGTTCAAACTTGCGAAAAATGACATAGGGCCGGTCTTCCAGAGGTTTTTCATTAACAATGCATGATGCTTCTAGCGGAAAAGAAGCTGCGGATTGGCATGTTTGGTGCACAATAACGCATCCCTTTCCTTACGTCAGACCTAAAGGCCGTTTCGGATGACAGAAGGGCAAGTTTGTCCCCGAGAATACGGTGACTGTTTTCACCCTAATTTCGCTTTTTGGAAAGTGATATGTTGTTTGAATGTCATCCGAGCTCATTGTATGGCTTATAAGTTTTCTGTAGATGAATATCTTCATATTTTTGGATTTTCTATGAATATCACCTTTAATATTTTGTTTGCCACATAAACTGATGGTATGTATGTGTACTGGTCGTGAGGCACCCAAATGGCTATTTGATAGCTCCATGGTTAATCTTACTACTCTAAAATATCTGCTGTTTTGCAACCTCTTACATGCCCTCTCACCTGTACGTTAACAAACTCACTCTAAATCAATAACCAGACGTCCTCGTTGTTTGTTTTATCCATGTATCAATATCAATGTACACACACATTTCCAGCCGTAATTACTTAATCATTTCGTATCTCTCGTATATCTTTTCGCTGTAATGATGAAATACAATGCAATTGAAACGTGCTTAGTCATTTCTGAACTTGTTGCCCTCATTTGGTAAGCCGATGTCAATTTGGTAACTGTCATTACATGTGAGGATTTGTGACTATGATGATGTGATATATAGTTGGATTAGATATGATAAAGACTGTTAACTCGAATTTGTCCTATCGTGCTTATGTATGTTAACTGTGATTTGAAGATATACATGTAGTGCATGTCGTAATATCAAAACAAATATTATATTTTGTCTAGTTTAGATGGTTCAGAATAGTGTAACATATTCATAGAGAGCAAGAGAGCAACCAAATGTGGGAGAGAGAGAAAAGGGAGGAGGGGGATATTAAAGACAGCCAGTCCCTTCGAAACCATCGAAACATTGGCAAAACATATAGAGAAGTGTTAGCAAGCTCTATATTCAAAATTTGAAACTGATATGTAGTGTAAAATTCAAATAATGCACGTAAACAACGTCTGATTAATAGTCTTTACCTCAGGCTCTTAGCAGTTTGTGCTGAAATATCTGCTTTATTGATTAATCTGTTAATTACATTCTAAAACGCATTATGAAAAAAAAATTGTTCTATGGAAGGAATCATCTCCAAATTCGGTAGTTACTCATAAAATTAGGATTTCACACACGCATAATAACCACATAAGTACTGTAACAAAGTCTAATACTTTTTTCGTAGCACGAAAAAAGTCGGTTTGAAATTTAACGGCTGAAATATTTTACTTATACAGAAAGCTTCAACATGCTATATTCTTAGAAATGGTCTTGAATCACACTTTCTTCAATTTACGATCGTGATAGACGATTTCAAATTTTAAGCTTGCAAAAGGGACGGACAATCTTTAAGGTAGGGGGTAGTAATTACTGGAGGCATGGGAGAGGGGGATAAAGAAAGAGAACGCGAATGGAAAAGATCATTTTAATTATTCTTACAAATAAAAGGTAACACACACACACACACACACACACACATACTATAAAATCTACACACACAAGTTACATATCAGGTATTCATAATCATACAAAATGTGCAAACACGGAGAAGAGAACAAACAAGACATATGAGACTATAGAACAATATAATCTGCAAGATATTCCCATAATTGTATTTCTTTCATATATACTTTCTGCACTTCCAGAAGAAATGCCCACATATACAAAATAGAAACATATATATATATATTACAATATATTGCGTCATAACGATTCAAAAACAGATCCACAGCTGGTTTGCTTCACGCTTGCAAGCCCCTCACTCATCATTTTGGAAATTACATGACAATTCTGTGAGTCAATAAAAGAGAACAGTTCAATATCATGAATATAACGAATTGATTCACATGGTGCAAGTGAAAACCTGATCATGAATAATGGCAGATAGCAGCTTTCAAGGGATAGCCAAAAAGTACACGCATAAAAATAGATGACTTGTACAGATACACTAAAAAACGTAGTGTAAAACTACTTGTTCATTAGTATATCAGCAAACGCAGCACAGTATGGCAGGAGTACCATCAATGAAAACCTGTAACAGCCATACGGTACAGTTAAATGCAGATATTCATTCAAGGGTTAACGAGTTGTAGCTCAAGAACAAGCTTAACTAGGACTGTAGTAAATACAGTCAGTGATATACGTGAGCACATGTATTGTAAATGGCATTGGTGAAAAGGGAATATGGACAATTAGTCCGTTTTCATCCCGCTATTCTACACCTGGGTAATTCGATGGTTTTAGTTAAGGTCATAATTATATCACGTGAGTAACCAAAGTTCTTTCCTTAATGTCTCTGTCATTGTGTTGCATCAATAGTGTTATCACTTGTTAAGGAGATACATGCGTACATCCCAGTTATTCCCTCTTGAAATATATGAAACATGAACTTTGCCGTTAATTACAACAAACAAAAAACTTGCTCCAAGCATGAATCACGGCAGTACATAACACCAACAACTTTGTGACTGAATTGAATCATATCAATGACAGCTTCATAACAATGAATCGATCAAGGTTATGTTGAACCATGGCCCCTATACTACAAGGTCCAAGGTTCGTGCCATCAACCTAGATATGCAGTGACATGCAGTTTTAGCACAGGCACAGTGCAGTGGAGGTTTCATCAAACTTTACTATGCACTTTGTATAGCAATCCTTTCTAGGATAACAAGGTTTCGTTAAAAAGAATAGCCTTTTCATGGATTGAATTTGAAATGATATATATTAGGTAAAATGTTACCTCAAAATCTGCTTGGCAAAAAATAAATTGGCCGAATCTAATTTGCCAAAAATGTATTTGACAATTATTTGAGTCCCCTATGCCTTGCAACACCAAATGCACAATTGGACTCAGTGTGAAACTGTGACTCGATGCAAATAATCACAGTTGTATTAATTTACAAACAATACCAAAGTGTGTAAAACATTACATGAACCATGCGAACAAAATATTTGCAGGTCTAAAATATGAAATATGATACTTAACAATGTCACAGGATTTCAATGATGCAATTAAATACACGTACATGTATGCATTAAATATCTATGAAAGAACATAATAGAAAACCCATGCCAGAAGCGTATCACACATATGAGCAAAGAACTACTATAACTCCTGCTAGATGTGGTTAAAAATCCTAGGAATAAAAAAGTTTATAAACATTTATAAAATGAGGTGTGTTTGAGGTGCAATGTTAGCCAAAGTTTGTAATATTTTAGCATACAAGATTCAAATATGCAATAGGTACTCACACAAGAACACAAAACATATAACACGCATTATTCACCATAAAATGTCAACAAGATATGGGATTAGATTGTACACATAATTGAACAAATTACCCAATACATGTACAGCAAGAACCGCATCAGCCATACTACTGTTTTATTCAGTATCATTGAATCTCTCAGTCCTTTCCCCAAAATTATAATTCCTTTATTTATCTTAGTGATACTTTGTGCAGAGAGAATAAACTCTCATTTTAATATGGTACTGTGACCGTCACACACATCAAACTATCATGCTTCATATATTAGTGTGAAATATCTATATTTGCATACAATGTTCTGTGTAAAGATCACATGGAACATCCAGCAACAAAAATATATTTTCCAACTACAAATGCTGTGAATGACTGGAAAATACATGTACAAGCAGATTACAGGCTTGTTCACGACCAACATGGAAACTTTGGTTTCATAACATTAAGTATGGCACATTTGTCTTAACAGCTCATTTGTATCTACATGTAAGGCGTTACTTAGTCCCCATTTGATAACAATCACCAAACTTAAAGTGGGGTGGCTAAGGTGAAGAATTGTGCACTTTTGTCTACAGGCACCAGATTTGGCACACATGTTCAATATTATAGTTGGAACAATATCAGATATAGAGGAATCTCAAAATAGCTTCAAGTTCGCCTGGGGGCAGCCCCAAAGTGCCCCATGGTTCTAAATATATTATTTTGTTTACTTCTTTTCCAAAATACATCGCCCGATTTTAACAAAACGTGATAGGAATCATCCTAAGGTGATACAGACCTAAGTTGTTAAAATGGTGGTACACAAGTGGCAAGGGGCCGGGAAGAGGTGGAAGTGTATCCCACAAAATTCCCCCCAGGGGCCAACTTTTTCTTATTTCTTTTTATTTTTCTTCAAGAATAAATTACTGGATTTTTTTTTTAATACAAAAATGAAGGGGCATTGGGCAGCCGTCAAAAGGACATTTTTTCCCAATTTTTTTTCAAAAATTAAATGATGGATTTCATCAAAACTTGACATAAATTATAAATTATTCTCAGGCAATGGGGAAAATTAATTACAATTATGACCCCATCCGACATGAGATAGCAAATCTAATTTTGCTTAGCATATAATTCAATATCTATGCACCAAATTTGGTGCACAAGAAGAACAGAATAAAGGTAAATACATTGCTTTGGCAGCCATTTTGGACGCCATATTGGAAAATGGCATCGCAAGTACAAATTTTTAAGTGCCTCTACATCCAATTTTTTAAGTTTACAATTTTACACATATGTACCAACTTTGGTGCTTGTAGACAATCTTTTCACCTTCCATAGTATGCAGGAAGTTCCTGTACAGCCCTGTCTCTATCATTTGCAAAATCCATGTCAGACTCTCTTGCTGATTTGGACCCAGGTTTTGCATAAAACAGACTTGCATTTTCTTGCCAGTGAAGGAAAACTTATGTCTCAGAATTGTTCAAACATGCATTTTATTATAGATACAAGTTTAACCAGCTCTTGGTATTGTACTCTACGCACAGCATAAAGTTGTACCCATAGCTGTCGCTTTTGGATGGGATCAAAAGTATATTCATCCTTTATCAACTGCTGGTCTAAAATAAAATATGATTCTGGTGCATTAAAATATCACCTTTTCTGAGAAATTATATTTCAGTAAATTACTTGATTCTGCACAGCAGTCCCAATCATGTAAAAACATTTCCCCCACAAATGAGCAAAATGTGGATTAAATTTTCTAAGTGACAGTGGGGAAATATATATTGAGTCTACATCGTTTTTGATGTTCACACAAAGTTTTTGTACCTTTACAACTTGGCAATGACCAAGGAGTTGATTTTAAAAGGCAATGTTGCAATCACATGAAAAAGGCCCAAATATTTAAACATAAGATAAAGATCTTTAAAGATGTGGTGTTCCTGAACAAAAATAAAATCTTCTTTGCAATCCATAAACTATAAAATATTAATCTTCAGGATGTTTCTTCTCTGTGTCTAAAGACAACAATCTTCTCTCCAAGTAATTAACACTGAAAACTAAATATTTATGATATTATATTTATCAGACTCAAATCGTGTGTTATTTTCAGTATGAACAACATTAAACTTCTGTTATCTTCCAGTGAATGAGAATGAATTTTCATTCCCACACTTGTTTGTTTTGTGCACATTTCACTTTTAGTTTTCCCAACACCAAAAATAAAATCATAAAACACTTTTAAAAATAACATATGGTAATAATCATGGCAGAAAAAGATATGGCAACATTTTCTGAGCAATAGGAATATCAGAGTGATCTACCGTAAACGTGGTATATTTCTTGTACAGATATCATTTAATTTCGCGAAATGCAATCACTTAATTTCACGGGCTCATCCCAGGCCCAACACACAGGCCTACAAAATGACAAATAACAAAAAGTCACAACGCATTGTACTAGCATCTTTGAAGAGACGCACTGCGCCTAGAAGTAGCTATCTAACGTTGATCATGGGGCTTAAAATGATAGCGCATATTGTAGGCCGTCCAGTCATTGCACGTTGCAGCTAACAGCACTCGAGCACATGCGCGCACTCCAGGATAGAACCATCAATAATCATTTGGCAACGTTTTGAATAATCATTCAGCTCACTGGAAGAAATCAAAACACCACGGAATATACCACGTTTCCAGTGTGGGAAGTATGAATCATAAAGCAGAAGCATACACCAAGCTTGCAGCACCAATCATCCTTGACATTTCCTATCTACTGCGCTATACCCAATGATACCTACTACGATGAGGTCAGTCGATGAGGTCAGTCTATGAGATGAAAGCTGTCTGCAAGCTCCTTCCGTAGGCTGAGTCTCTTGATGGTTTCATAGCCAAGCACGATGATGAGACTGGTGGGGATGGTGGAGAGCAGGCGAGCGGTCAGTCCTTTGGTCAGACCCCCAATGCCCTCTTCCTTCATCAGGGTGTTGAAGGTCCGAGAGATGGACTTCTCTCCAGTGACCTACATAGACATGACAGTTTGCGTACCATGAAGACACAAAAATAAAATAATTTGTATTTACATGAAGCGCACACAGAAACACAATCAAACATACATATGTAAGACTTACATGTATGCCTTGCCCAAACCCCTTACCACACATACATATACACACAAACGTACATACACAGCACATGCATTTCAAGATAAACAAGAGTGCAATCACCCACACACATGTACATACAATGTATTACAATTTCATTTAAATGCAACGTTATACATGAAACAAACACATTAAATGATTGCACCTTTGCTTAAATATTCCCACATTATTGAAAAAAGTTTCATAATTTTTGTTATGATACATAATTGCTGGAAATGATAAAAATTGGACAATGATTATTTTCACAGGAGCTAGATTGCCATGCAAGTATGCAACCCCAATGTATTTTTCTCAGTGCTTTTGACCGCTTGTTTTACAGATCTGACATTTTGATTATATTGTGAGGCAACAATGACCTAAACATGCTGCTGTGGATGATGATTAATTGTTGGGTTCTTTGTCATCATTTGACGGGAGTGAAACTACGCTCAGTTCCTAACACTTCCGCTGCCTTCATGAACCTTCACAAGCCCTTCCTTAACAGTCCTTTTCAGGACTCGCTCAGAAAGATTACCAACAGTCCTTTTCAGGACTCCCACAGTCCTTTTTAGGACTCTCCTAGAAGGAATACCCAGTCCTTTTCAGGACTGCTCCCCAACAGTCCTTTTTAGAAATTCCTAGAAAGAATCCAATCCCTCCCATTCTCACATGGTGCACTGCAAATTTATAAGATATTGTCTACACCACCATAGAAGCCAATATTTATAAGCATAATCTCAATATGGTCTTTATGTACTGATTTCTTTAAAACAGTATTCAATCAGAAACATTGCTCCAGGGAAACAGCAATATATGGGCAAGTGTGCTTTCTATGCAGGTGGTCTCTACAGCATTGACTGAACCAGTGTGCCCACTCACCTGCAGTCTGGTCCTAACGGTATCCATGGGGTTGGTGATGAAGGCAGAGCTGCAGCCAGCCAGCGGCCCTGACAGAGCCTGGATGAGTAGTGTTGGCACTTGCAGTTGTAGTCCGTTGTGGAGAAAGGAGGCAATCAACTCTGTGGAGCATAAAGAAGAATAGAACCATTTGACAGTGTGATTAAAGGAAGGTGTTTTTCATGTGCAAAATACAAACAAAATTAAGACATGTCCAAGACATTCAATCCATGGGCTAATTTACAGATGCAACACTTGCCCACTGGACTAAAATTCATTTAAGAAAAAAAAACATCATTCACATAATTTTTATGGCTTTTTGACATTCTTAAGTTTATATTTGCATTTATACTTTTATTCGAACATGTAAAAAGTTTTTGTAAGTGAGGAATTTATTTATGTTTACTTATTTATCAAGTAAATTATATTTTACATTCATGTTACTAGTACCTGGTGTATCATTTTCATTTGCAGCATAAAACTTCATTTTAAGACATGGACTTCATACAAAAGAAAATTGTCTTCCACAAAATTGATTCAGAGTCAGCATCATCATGTAACTCTGAAATGCTCTTTACCTGTGTAGTTATGATAGAAGGTCCACCACAATGCACTATTTGGAACGAACGTGAGCAGTGACGCTACATATCCCCTGTAGAACCCAAAGAATCCCTGCGAGTGGTATGTGTGCTGAACTAGCTGAAATACATCCCTGAACGTCACACGGTGCGTCTGAGTCTGTGCATCTACAGCTAATCCCAGCATCATGGTCTTCTGCGATATCACGTCAATAGGAACGCGAATAGTTTGTGACACCAAAGAGGCAAACGCCCCTGATATGAAGGTCCGAGGCGTGTTATCCATGTGTTCACATGCTTTCCTCATCATTTCATAGCTGAGGATATACATTTGTTCTGAGCCGATGGCAATGATGCTCACTCCAAAGCCTTTGTACAGTCCCCGCACCCCCTCGTACTTGACAATCTTCTTCATAGCATCCCACGTTCCCTTATAGAGGCTATTGTGACGCTGCATCTGGAGCCTGGTCTTAATGAGATGAGATGGATACACAGTAGTCCGCACTGCACAGGACAGCATGGCTCCGCATCCAAAGAACCTCTTCTTGTCCATATCATCCCACTCAATAATCTTCACCACCCTCTCCTTTGAAGCCATAGCGCACGTCTGCTAGTAGGCAGGAGCTGAGAAGTCAGTGACAAGATAGATCTGCCCCTTTCCTAGCTCCAGTCATTCAGCACTATTGTGCATGGTTTCAGTTGGTCCTGCAATAATATAATAATGGGGGTCGAGTGAAAATGGGGCGGGGTTTTTTGGGAGCATTAAAAGTGTAAAAGAAATTTAAAAATAAGGCATTATCATAAGGTATTTATTGAATGTGTTAATTCTTCAATGTCGTAGATGGCGTTATCATGATTTACTCAGACGGCCGGTAAATGTAAGTTTAACAACCCTAAACCTAATTTTTATTACTTCCCCCAACTAATCTTTTCTTTCTTTTTTTTTTTAGTAGAGGGTGCATATGGAACTCTTACCGCAACAACCACCAATGATGATTGTACGTTATCGACAAATACAGAAACAAAAGTTAGTAGATCTAGTTACAATGGTTAGATCTAGATCTATTTATATGACCATGTAGACTCTATCAAGTATCATGTCTATTGTTTGTTAGACTACAAAAAAACTAGCATCAAGTCTACTTACATATATATCTATATATGGGCACACTATATACGAGAATATGCCGGATTCATTCTATAACTACGGTCCATACTAGTGTAAGTATTTAACAATCCCGAGTACACTCCTTCATAAAAATCAACTAAATGAAAGAGTAACATTTGATAGACAATATATAAATAAATCAAGACAATAGGCTAAACGTTTCAGTCAAACATTACCCTGAAAAAATACGTCGTCAATCTGACACTGCCGTTAAATAATTTCCTTCTCAGCTGCCGGTATGTAGCCTTTCGTCAAGTCTGTGAGAATGATCTGGTGACGCAATGCCATGGCGGAACTCTCCGTCCTTGTGATGCATGAATCGTTTCTAGTAAGGTCGAGCGTACCGGTGGGTGCCAACATACTTTCGGGTAGCACTACTGCCTTAAAAGACTACTCGCTGGCGGGGCGCGGGTGGCGGTACGTGGCTCACGCTGATGTAAGTGAGCGGCTGCGTCCGTCCGTCCGTCCGGGTTGCGCGATGTTAGATTCATTGATTGATTTGTTTATTACCATCATCATCGTCATTGCCAAGAAAATATTAAAAAAAATACTCAACAAAATACATTTATATTAACAAGATTACATGCATAAATGTCGCAAATTTTCAAGCTAATTGATAACTAGGCCGAGTGGTAACATAGTGTCAGGTAAAGCACATTATGCTGGTCTAGCCTGACCAAACTGTCGAAAAAGATTAAAAGTTTATAAGCAAAGAAAAAGCTTTAAACAAGAAGTGTATAAGGTCTTTTTCATTTCATGGAAATGTTTCATGATCACAAAATTCAACAGTAATTTATATGAAGTAACACGATTATATGAACGACTACTACGAAAAGATGTTGCACTTCAAGATATTTACATATGCCAAATTATGAAAGGAACAAAAATAGATGATTCAATAACGAAACTACATATACTCGGATTTTATTAGTTCTCATAGAGCAGCATTGTACATGACCCTGACAGGAGCTTGGTTCAATTTCTCATGACACCATCGAATCCACAAATTATAATGTTCAGCTGTTCACCAAGTAGGGATTATATCACAGTACAGTCAATGTTTAATTCAAACGTATCAAGGCAACCACAATAATTGAATCATTGTTAACGTGCTTGAGCAAATCTATCCAAGTCTGACTTCAATTATTCATACCAAGTCTAATGGAGATGAACATTCACGGTTGATAGCCTATGGCAAGTTTGCACTGTTTTCACTTTTAAAAACACATGTTCCGTTAAGGACTTGCTATGGAGACTTTGTTTACGCAGTATCTTACTAAGTTGTGTCAGAAGTGTGCCACACCTCCCTAGTGTAAGGAAGTTGACACCTGTACATCATGTGCAAGCTCCTTGAAAAATCCATGATTAACCACAAATTACAATGATGCATGCATACTGGTAAACATAGACATATGAAATAAAAATGCATTGTAAATCGTTATCATGATTGTAGGCAGTACCAATTACGAAAAGTACAAAAGAATGATATTTAATATAAACAAGTTGGAATTTGGCAGGTGGCATTCTACACAATATCAATTTCAATGTACCTGTGAATCCGTATATCCATTCACATTTCTCGTTGTAAAATATGATTTTTACTCCATATATGCATCGGGGTGTATCAAGATCCCAATCCCAAATCCAAATCATTTTGGACCCTGTTGTTAACATCTAAAGCATAAAATAATAAACAGCAATTAGAGATTCCACGTTTACACATGTATATACAGTATATGTATATGTAGTCATTTATGAGTCCAAGCGAGTCCATTGCTTTATACCAGGCACCGATTTTCAATCATGTTTATGGAACGATTTTTGTTTGCATTTCAGGAGAGAATGCCATTGATTTCTCCAAACACGTCACCATCAATGACGAAGTCTTTGAGCTAAGGCTGATGATCACGGTGGTCGTCTAGCTTGAACTCAACGGCTTTCGAGCCAATATTACGTCGTACCAAAACGTCAGTTGGAAAGACGGCTCGACTTCTGCGTCTTCCCCATCTCTCTTTACAGCTGGTAGGACGGAGCGCAAACTAAAGATAACAGACAAGCCAACTAGAGTCATACACATCAAACTAATACAAGATGTAAATAGGAGACTGGTCATAATGGAAACAAATGAAGATGACGGAGCTTCAGGATTAACTGACCAAAACAAAATTATGAAATAGACAGAGCAGTGCAGTATTTTACGTTACATAGGCCTAGTGCACATGTAGGCCTACTAGGCATAGTGGTAGTGGTAGAAGTATTAGTAGTAGTAGTAGTAGTAGTAGTAGTAGTAGTAGTAGTAGTAGTAGTAGTAGTAGTAATAGTAGTAGTAGTAGAAGTAGTAGTAGTAGTAGTAGTAGTAGTAGTAGTAGTAGTAGTTTATAGTAATACCATTAACTACGCTAAGAATGATAACACAAATATGCATGACGGCAATATCAATAATAATAACTACGATGATGATGATGATGATGGTAATGATGATGATGATGATGATGATAACGATAATAGAAAGATTGCTTTTAGAAACGAATTTTTGTCGAAGTTAAAGGGTTATCTTGTAATAAAATAATGAATTGTAGAATTGCAGTTTAAATGTAATGAAACATCAAAAGTCAATTCAATATTTCATTGAATAAAAATTCTTCAACTCTATACCAACAATATATAAGCCAAAATCTACTGTAGTTGTATTTTTTTTAGTGAAGGACGTCCATGTACTCGTAAAAGAAAGACTAGACGTATTTCTCTCACAAAATAATGTCATGCATGAGTTTATCTACGCCCCTCCCCCCTCCCCCATCACCCCATTCCTTGTACGATTACAATGACTATCGTTGACATGGTTATGTCTCGACAGACCCTTATCTCGTCAACTCTCTGTATGAATACTGATAAGCCACACACTGTTATTACTGCCCTACTTATCGAATTACTAGTTCTTAACTAGCATGGAATATAATTATCTGAGAGCACTTGAGTGTTATTTAAACGAGTGTACCTTTTCTCGTATTCGTTGAAAAACGTATCGTCAGGATTCTTCTCTGTGTATTTCAAGGAGTATGAAATCGTTCGCACATATTTGATGTAGTCAGCGGCTGTATAGTTCATCTCTACCCCTATTGAATCTCTGCGGAAACAAAGATAGCGTTGAAATATAAACAGTCCTGAATCATAATTGATTTAACGACAATGGAATATTCAAAACCACTCCTGATGAAGGTAATGTAATGATAGACGGATGAAATTAATCAAAGAGTGTTTAATGTATTCCTGAGCACAAGCATTGATTCATGTACTCACAATAATCAAGACATTTTGGTGTATAGCTAAACGTTCACTAGTTTGGAATCTATATTGGACGTAAATATATTCTTCATGATACTATACGCCTATTGCTGCTGTAATTATGATGTGTAAAATCATCAAGGAAGTAAAAACAAATGGGACTTGTTGGATATCACATTACCTCTTCATTTCAAAGCCAGGAAAATCCAGAGCTTCATAAATGTTCAGTCCATTTTTCTCGTTGATTACCCGATATTCATCGAGTGTCTGCATCTATGTGGGTTATATGAGTGAAATATGAAAATTTCATATGCAAAGAGACGAAAAAAATCAATAAAAGATAATGTATTTCCTTACTCTGAAGAGGAAACTGTGTCTCTGTGAATTGCCACGCTTAATCAACTTGAAGGGATAGTTCACCCTGAAATTCATTTGGTTTCAATGAAATCAAAATATGTGAAAGAAACGTCTCAGTGAAGGATAAGAAAGTTATGATCTGTTTTTCAATTTTGTGACGTGTTTTCCCATGTGTTGTGTTCTGTAAGATTCCATAAGTTGCCCTGTTTCTGTTTTTGACAATGGAATACAACGTTTTCGTAGAGGTATGTTTGCAAAAACGTGTTTCTAATGATATTCCAAATGCACACAATCATGATATGATGCATATCTTTTTGAGAAAATTGACATTTTCAAAAAAAAATTGTACACAACATACGGGGAGAGCACCTCGCACGTGACATCACAATATCAAATCTTTAAAGGATTATAAGTTTCTAATCATTTGATGGATTTTCATCAAACATTCACTAATATGTTTCTTTCTTGTGTCTACTATAATTGAATCTTACTTAATTTCTCTTCTAATGATATAGTTTTTTCCTAATTCAATTGTTCTTTTGTCTTTTCAGGAACCCATCAGAAGCCTTATGTAGCTATAACGTCATTATTGATATCATGTCTGTTATTCCCATTACCCTTCTTCTCCTTCCCTTCCTTTGTTTTCCATAAGAGCAGACACATGAAAGAAACATATTAGTGAAAGTTTGATGAAAATCCGTCAAAGGATAAGAAATTCATAATCTCCTCATTATCATTGTTATCATTACACATTTGGCTCGGCATTCCCTGAGCCTGTCTGTGGTCTGCTGGTCAGCATGGTGTAGAGTCTTTCTGAACGTCCCCAGGATGGCGACACAGCCCCCTGGCCTGAGGACACGTTCTACCTCCCGGATGAAGGCGGGGATATCGAACCAGTGAGCCGCAGAGGAGGCGGTCACCAAATCCACTGAACCGTCCTGGACGGGCAGGGCCTCGGCGCCAAAGACTCTACCAAATCATGGCGAAATGATGAGAGAATTATTCACAGATGAAATCAAAAGAATAATGAATATGGGAATGAATGAATATCGTGTCGGTATACTTGTCAAGGTTCACTATGTAGTCTAAGAAGACGATTTTATTTCTCTCAAAAAAAATAATCATAGACGCGTGCTGTGACACTAAACGTAATAACAATTAAACTATTAATCGACATTGCTTCGGTAACAGCAATAACCAATATCTAGGCAACGTCATTGTTAACCAATGATGTAGAACGATATCTGTTTGTCTTAAAGGTGTATTGATGTAGAACAATAATTGTGGTGGCTTATTTTCAAACCACCTTCCACGAAAGTAAGAAATATACCCTCCCGCCTGAAGGAGATACATAAATTTAAAAATATAAGCGCTCACCCATATTCAACATGTTTATGCCGATTCCTTTGTTTAGCAAGCTTGATTTGTGCTTCACTGACGTCGAAGCCCAAAACTCGGTTAAAGTGGCTCGCTAGACCCTGGGTGAACTGTCCAGATCCACAGCCAACGTCAACCACCAAGGGGAGTTCTTCCCGCGGCTCCTGTAGTAATGGAAAGTGTAATATATTCATCTTATGAGGCCACCGAAGACCACGCGATTTTTCAGTCGTAAGGGCCTATGATTGAACGTCACCTACTTGTGACGTCACCTACTTGCACAAATCTCATGACCCATGTCTTATTTTGACACACTCAACGAGCCGGGTTGCATAATAATAGTTGATATTCAAACAAACACGCGATGCAATATAAGAAGATTCATACAAATGGGAATGAACTTGGCAAAATTACCGTGATTACAAATTCGTCTTCAGTTCTTGTAGTTCGTCTTCAGTTCTTCTAAATAAGTAGTTGTGTATAAATATGTAATGCATTAGGAGTGTCATTATGGCAAACAAGCGACAAATCACTTTCGTCTAAATTACCATTACTTACATCTTTATGGCAAACAAAGTCCATGACTTCTTGCATGACACGATCGGGGACACTTGGTCGATACCGGGCATAGTCCTCGGCGATTTCAGCCCCTTCAAATACTCTCTGAGACATTTTCTCTGTTCAAAGATAATGGCACAACGAAAAATAATTAGTATTGAGCGAAGCGGCATGACGGTCACCTCATACGACACGACTCTGCACGACTCTGCGACTGCCTGAATCGCATGACCCGGCAATACTAACATATTAAAATTCTATGCATACCAGTCTAACAAAGGTTGCCCCTGACAACCGGAAAGCTTGCCAGAGGTTTGCCCGACATAGCAGCAACTAATGTATGGAAAGTGGATTCCAAGTACTGAAATACCATTGTTAGGTACAGGTTAATGGAATAACTCGTTACAAGGCCCCGAGGGAAGAAACACCCATAAATTTGACTACATTAGTAAATCGGTCTTTAGGATTAATACTGTGCGGAGGTGACATCACATTTTCAGTCGTACGACCTTACAATTGTAGAATCGTGTTAAAATCGTGTCGACTGAGGTGGCCTTTACTGATTGCAACAAAAGTGTTTTCGTGTTAACACCCAATGACACTTCTTATGCATTATATATCTGTGTATTTTGTATTGTTGATTCCGGGAAACGACACACACAACATCGCGTTCGACCCACAACTATAAAGCCGGCGTGTACATCGAGTACATCGAGCGCTTTCATTCACACCAACAACAACAACAACCCTTGGTGTAAACAAAATGATACCACATTGATTGAATTTTACACCAATGTTGTCCAATGTAAGACCAAAACAATGTTCAATGAATACAAGGTAATGGTGTTGATTACTTCTGCCTTGGCGTTGATTTCAACGGTCATGAGTTTGTAATCAATTACTCGAGGAATCAGATTTTAAACTCCAAGGATTCCATTAAATGTCCCACTTTTCTATACACATGTATATAACAATACCAGCTGGGGTTAATTTGTACCATTGTTAGGTAAGTCCATTATTTTTGCAATGTAACTACCTAAAATCACTGATTGATACAGACAAGAAGCTCATTTTAATATCGAACCGATCTTGGTTGGATTCCCGCTTTCAATACAATTCAATACAAATTGAGGGTGGGGGGGGGGGGGTGCTTCTCCGATCACCAATTCCCGTTGTGAACGTTATAATACAGTAACTTATATACACAAACGTTATGTCTTGACAAGCAATGCAATCCAACAATAAGTGTTGTGCACACTATAGGACACTGCAGGTCAACCAATTGACTTAGATTTCCGCTTTATAACCATGATAACCATGAACAATGCTTTCTTGATAATTGAGTGCAAAATGTACAGTGGGCATATACTTACGTATTCGATTAGAGTAACGCACAGTGGAGACTATAATGAAGTTGTACAGAGTCAGAAAATAACACTGAGAATATACTAGACTACGGTCTGGAGATAAACAAGAGCTCAGAGGTGACGGATAAAGCGTGTGTGTCTCGGAAGACGCTGTTTTAAAGTCCAAACCGTCCTTTGCCCCAACCTCTTTCCTGCAGTATCTGCAAGACCACACGGGCTCGCTATCATGAGTAGGACCGGATATACACCCGCGTCGATAGAAACCAGTCTTTATGTCGGAAATTTGTTTTCCTGCTTCTTTTTGTCACCCCCCCCCCCGACCTAACCACCCCTCCCCGCCCTTCCACACCCATCTATAATCGTATTGATTTGCCTTACGAATTATATCACTAAACATAAAGACTACTTACGGCAACTGCTAGATCCTATCCGTGCATTCTTCTTAAGCCGAATGAAGGTTGAATAGTATTGCAGTTGGCGGCTAGTCATATTGGTATGATCGTGAGCAAAACATTAAGTAGGCCTTAGTTCATTTTGACATCGCAATGTTTCTGGAGAGGTGCGAGCTTCCATCCACTTCGAACTGAATCTTCTTTCTCGCCCCCGTAGCTGTGAGATTCAGTCTTCTCCTTTTCTGCCCATTTATGTCATGCTCCAACGGCCCCCAACGCTCAGGCTCAGTCCACCAACTCTGATAAAAATGTGATTTCGACTGATCATTAATGAAGATCAGAAAATACAAACACACATTTTGATTTAATGGTGGGAACAAATATGATCGTATGAAAGAGTACAGTAAAGGGGTTCAAAACGTTAAATACTAACTAAACAATATTTGAATTTTGATGTGGCTCGATGGTGCCATTTTGGTTATGTTTGACTTCTGTATAAAGCACTTTGCGCAAGGACTATTAGGCCACTCAATGACAATTGAGGTTTTCATACACAATAACTAGTGAGATCCTGACCGACACAGATCGAAACATCCATGAATAAATTTCACTTTTTTTAGTGGACAATGAAAAGTGGACGAAATTGGCATATGTACTGTACTGGGAAGACAAAAAAAAGTCTTCAAAAGTGATGCTGAGCAATCTTCTTGCCAATTAATGGTCTCAAATTCATGTATTGTCCATTTTAGAAACTGGCTGAAAATTATTTGTCCTCAAATGATCCACATACTTGTGGAGTAATTAGTGATTATATCACAAATCCTTAATTCGTTCGGGCCGAACATTTTCAGGACTTGTGATTTAATCACTAATTACTCCACAGTCAGTACGCACAATATTCATGTTACGTAACGATCAGGCGACATTTAATTATGACGGAATGAAACTTTTTATAATCCAAACTAAGCAATAGTCTAGGGGATAAACATCTGGTACCGCGTGTCAGGCTCAATCCAAACCCTGGGTTTGGATTGAGCCCCTGCACATATACCCATAACCTGCACACCGCCCTCGATTCTCGTTCCACTATTTCTGCCGCCGCCCCCCCCCCCCCCCCCCACCCCCAACCCATCCCACCCAATCCCCATTCCTCTCTCATTAGGTCTGCCCTAACACAAGGTAAATACTAAAAAGATCACCCTATTTTGCGCTCTGTGCGGTACACATGCTAGTCATGCATGATGCAATCACAGAAATTGGACTTTGGTTCATGATCGAGCGTGATGAGTCTGGGCAATGATTACGAATCGAGGACATCTTTGCCTTAGGCCGTGTTTAACAACTTTTCAGAAATTTAAACGCGTTCCCAAAAGTCTAATCACGGAGCTTGGTTGATAGCTCTATGGTCTGATGAGTATTATCTGTTCTACCTGTACGAACCTTTTATGATGAGTTAGTATATACTTCCCGGGTACGGGAACTAGATTGGTCTTTCAATATCCGGGTTCAATATCATGAACGGAAAATGCAATATTGTACGCCTACGCGTATCATGCACTAACTGATTGCACGGGGATACTCGCAGTATAGCCGATACGCAAAACGCATAACGCATATAGCTGGTATACACAACGCGCCTAAAATCTCCGATCAACAAAAGCAACGCATACTGAAGACTATTGTTTTACGGTACGGAGAGGGACGGTAGTGAAATTTAGACTCTCCTATAAATCCACGTAAGTATATCGACATTGTAACGTGAAATCATATTTGTGTATGTTGACCTGGTATTATAAATTTCGGAGGATAGATTTTTTGTATTGACTACTGTTATTGGAGGCGCACTTTCGCTGTATGCACCAACCCTCCGCCTCCGTGACCCTTGTCGGTCGAAAATGAATTCTTTGCCTAACTGGTACGTCATTTCATAATATTATGACTATTTATGTATAACTGGTGTTTAAATGCATCATTGGCGCGTAAAGAGTTAATTGGTGTGAAATTAAGGGAATGTGGCGGTGAAGCGGGGTAGGTGGAATGGCTAGAGTGGATAAGAGGAGTTGAGATGGCATTTTGGTGAAATGGGTAGGTGGAGTAAAGGAGTTGAGATGGCGTTGGTGGAATGGCTAGAGTGGAGTAGAGGAGTTGAGATGGCGTTGGTGGAATGGGTGGAGTGGAGTAGAGGAGTTGAGATGGCGTTGGTGGAATGGGTAGAGTGGAGTAGAGGAGTTGAGATGGCGTTGTTGGAATGGGTGGGTGGAGTAAAGGAGTTGAGATGGCGTTGGTGGAATGGGTGGAGTGGAGTAGAGGAGTTGAGATGGCGTTGGTGGAATGGGTGGAGTGGAGTAGAGGAATTGAGATGGCGTTGGTGGAATGGTTGGGTGGAGTAGAGGAGTTGAGATGGCGTTGGTGGAATGGTTGGGTGGAGAAGAGGAGTTGAGATGGCGTTGGTGGAATGGTTGGGTGGAGTAGAGGAGTTGAGATGGCGTTGGTGGAATGGGTGAAGTGGAGTAGAGGATTTGAGATGGCGTTGGTGGAATGGCTGGGGTGGAGTAGAGGAATTGAGATGGCGTTGGTGGAATGGGTGCAGTGGAGTAGAGGAGTTGAGATGGCGTTGGTGGAATGGGTAGAGTGGAGTAGAGGAGTTGAGATGGCGTTGGTGGAATGGTTGGGTGGAGTAGAGGAGTTGAGGTGGCGTTGGTGGAATGGGTGAAGTGGAGTAGAGGGGTTGAGATGGCATTGGTGGAATGGGTAGAGGAGTAGAGGAGTTGAGATGGCGTTGGTGGAATAGGTGGAGTGGAGTTGAGGAGTTGAGATGGCGTTGGTGGAATGGGTGGAGTGGAGTAGAGGAGTTGAGATGGTGTTGGTGGAATGGGTGGGTGGAGTAGAGGAGTTGAGATGGCGTTGGTGGAATGGGTGGGTGGAGTAGAGGAGTTGAGATGGTGTTGGTGGAATGGGTGGAGTGGAGTAAAGGAGTCGAGATGGCGTTGGTGGAATGGGTAGAGTGGAGTAGAGGAGTTGAGATGGCATTGGTGGGGTCGGCATTAGGGGGTGGCGTTGGTGGAGTGGGCGTTACTGGGGTGGCGTTAGTGGGGTGGCGTTAGGGCGGTGGCATAAGTAGGGTGGCGTTAGGGGGATGGCGGTAGGGGGGGGGGGTGGCGTGAGTGGGTTGGCCTTAGTGGGTGGACTAGGTAGAGTGTAGGGTGACGCAGAATGGGATCATAATGGAGGTGGAGTGCAAACCAGACTATACATTTTTGCTACCTCTTCATCCCTTCACCCTTCCTGTCATGGGTTCTCGACTGTGTTGAGTGTTGACAGCTCTTCTATCTCTTTCTCTCCAAACCAGGCCCATGTGGACCAGCTTTGCTCTCCTTAATCGCAGACCGCTATACACGACCATGTCTAAGAGGGTCTTCGAAGGCACATCATTGGCAGAGCAATACGAACGGCACCGGCCAAAAGTTCCTGAGGGTGTTATTCAAGCTGTCACGGACTTTGTATTTAGTAAATATGTAAGTCAAAATACAAGTAGTAACAGATATGGGAGATACAGTTACATTCAACAATGTACAAATGTATTATGTATATAACGTCGTTGCGCCTTCTGCCCTGCTCACAGTGTCACGTGCCGTCAGCGAGATACCATCAACAGTAATGATCAACATGATCAACGTCAATCACTGACATGACTTATTTTAAGCGTAATCAAACTTTGTATCCACCGTAAATGTTCATCTGAACATCCAAATAAGATATACTCGTGTATTATTGATGGCTAAAGGCCGCCGCAGACCACACGAATTTGAAGTCGTAAGGGTCTACGGCTAGGAAAGTGACGTCACCATCTTGTCAAAATTCAGGGACTGGGCCCTGAGTTCAGTCAGTCGGAGAGTCGTACGACTGATCGGATCGTGTCGTCTGCGGTGGCCTAAATATTGCAATCATAACTGCACGTCCTCCAGAATATCAGTCATTCTTCCACCCACCTCCCAGAGCTCCCGGCATGACGTCGCGTTGGTGGTCGACGTGGGCTGTGGATCTGGGCAATTCACTCGGGGACTAGCGAGCCACTTCGATCGAGTCTTGGGATTCGACGTCAGTGAAGGACAGATCCAGCGCGCCAAGGAAACAAATCGATTAGATCACGTTGAATACGGGTAACGGTATCTTCTACTTTGTCTGATTGGATATGGGAACAAAAGAACGATCGTTTTTTATTACATCACCTACAAAAAATAAAACATGTTGCTTTGTTTAAAAAAATATATTTTGAGGATAATAATTGCTTTACACGCATTATCATTACTAAATTCATTAAATTAAATTTTTCGTCTATTTCGATTTCGCTCAAGACTTTTGGAGAGTTTGCCTGATAATCCCACGTTCTAGGCGGGTTGTTACAAGTTCTGAGGATGAATGAAGTACTTCTCTGTGGCGAAAAAAGGCTCAAGGCAATCTACAGCAGTGAGCAATGAGCGGAGTGCAGCTGTGTGAAAGTACATTCTCATTGGTTTCTTACCCTAATCATGGCAATGCGATGAACGTCCGGTGATAGAAAAGTTGTTTGTCATTTTAATGCGGAAGGATGGCACACTCAAGTTCTCTGAAATACTTTCGCCTGTAGGGCTTCCTATTATTTTAGAACAGTATTGTAATGACGATAATCACTGCCTTTGGTATGATTTAACCATAGAGCTATATCTCTATGGATTTGAATCATTGATAAATCGAGCTTTCTTGGTTCAGTTTGGTTTCATATGTTCTATCATCTGTGCTTTGTAGCGTCTCGAGAGCCGAGGCCCTGCCCGTCCAGGATGGTTCAGTGGATGTGCTGACCGTCTCGTCTGCAACTCACTGGTTCGATGGCCCCGCCTTCGCGCGTGAAGTAGACCGTGTCTTGAGACCTGGTGGTTGCCTCGCCCTGGTGGATCCCTTGAAGAAGGAAATCAACCATGCAGATCCTCAGACCCAAGAGAGGCTCAGAGAATGCCGTACAAAAAGTGTAATGATGCCTGAACGGCGTTTGATATCATGTAAATTATATCTTTACTGTGATGTGATAACTGCATGCTACAGCCTGTATACTTCTTCGTCTATTTATGCACGTTTTTTTTTTATTGAAGGGAAGTGCCATTTAGAACAACGGAGACCTGATAGATAGTAATGTGGCATGCTGCGCTTGTTTAAGAAATGCGCTAGAGAATTAAACCAGTCGGAACTCAAATAGCAATAATCGAAAAGTCAAAAACTGCACCATGGAGCGCACGGTGCGGACCACATATCGCACAGCAGTCTCCGGTCTCTACGCTATTACTGATCGCTATAATTTCGATTAAAGTCAGTAACTTCCAGAGGGAAGTTCTTCTTCTTTTTCATGTCTCCGCCACGAAGTGGCCGGAGGCATTATGTTTTCGAATTGTCCGTCCGTCCGTCCGTACGTCTGTCCGTCCAGAATCCGTTTAGGCAATATATTGAGAACCGTGAACCAGATTTAATTCCAACCTGGTGCATGTGTGTATTGCATAAAACCAATGAAGTGTATAAAATTGGGGTCAATTCTGATTGAGGTCAAAGGTCAATGAACTTTGGGAAAATTGCCCCAAATTGGCCTTTTTCACATTAAATCCATATCCAAGGATGCAGTTCTCGTTAAACATGGTACAGAGATGGATCACTACTTGGAGATAGACTGGTGACATTTTGGTAAAATTCCTGAGAGGTCAGAGGTCAACGAACTTTGCCAAGAATTACCTAAAAATTGCCCCCAAAGTGATATTTTTCAAAGTAAATCCAAATCCAATGGTGCATTACCAACCAAACACTGTGCAAAGATGGACACTACTTGGGGGTAGACTGATAACATTTTTGGTGACATTTCTCAAAGGTCAATGAAGTTTGCCAAAATTGGCTTTTTTTCACATTGAATCCAAATCTAATGATTCAATCCCAACAAAACATGGTACACAGATGTGTCACTTCATGGAGGTAGACTGGTGAAAGTTTGGGTAAAATTTCTGAAAGGTCAGAGGTCAAAGATCTTTGAACTTTGCCAAAATTTGCTGAAAATTGCCCCCAATTTGATATTTTTTCACAATAAATCCCAATCCAATTATGCATTTCAAGAAATCATGGTACATAGATGAATCACAAGGATACAAGGATGGATTTAGACAGACTGGTTAGATTGGAAGTCAAAGAAGTAAGAGGTTAAAGGTCAAATGAACATTGCCAAATCTCGCTAAACATGGAAGAACAGAATATGATATTTTCATTTCACATAGAAATTCACTGGAACATTTCCAACCAAACATGCAGATTTTCTGATAATAAATCTAAATAGAGCTAGCAAAGAGGCGGAGGCATATTTATCGACTACTTGGCAGTCGAATTGCTCTAGTTTAACCTGCAAAAGGGACGCCCTGTCTTTAATGTGCCACTAAGTCGTTTAGTTGTTACTACAGTCCTGATACACATACGTCATCCCAAAGAGCTGCAGTCTGTCTGGCACGAACATAGATGACCTATAAGCAGGTGTCGCCCTGAATACAAAAAGATGAAGCTAAATAAATGTTTCCGTTTAATGTATTACACTCCTTTCCTGGTTTATTCGTTGCTTGTCTCTCTCACACAGATTCGTGATCTTGAGGAGTATAGAATATGTTCCCTGAAAAATTTGACACAAATTTTGGAAGAAGATGTGAAGTTACCTGGATATGACATGAAGGGGTATGTATCCAAATGTGGTCATTGTTTATTGCATCGTTCATTTCATTATGATATTATGTTTGTAGTTTGTGTGTTTATATTCATGTGTGTGTGTGTGTGTGTGTGTGTGTGTGTGTGTGTGTGTGTGTGTGTGAGTGTGAAAAAAAATCAGAGGGCGAGCGAAAGATAGATACAGATGAAGAGGAGGAGACACGACAGAAAGAGAGAGAGGGGGAGAGAGAGAGAGAGAGAGAGAGAGAGAGAGAGAGAGAGAGAAAGAGCGAGAGAGTGAGAGTGAGAGAGGGGAGAGGGGTGGGCGGGAATGAAAGAAAAAGAGACAGACATAGACAGAGGCTGGGGGAGAGCTATAGAGAAACAGACTACAGTGATGGATTGGGAATCAGAGAAACATAAAGAAGGAGAGATTTTGGATGGAGCGATTGGAGTTACACTTTACTCCAAAGAGGTCGGGAGGCCGCTGCAATTCCTGTCCCTATCCAGCATTTTCGTCCCTTTCTATGATGAATGATAATTTATAATTGGACTTACAATGAAGAATATTCACTATCCTCCTGTGAATGCTTCGTATCATTTTTCCAGGAGTGTAATAGGGAAAGAGATTAGCTACACGGCAGCTGAATTCATCCGGTATACGCGCACTCAGTCATTGGCCTTGAACTACTTGAAGCATCACCCGGACTCTACATTTTACGACGACTACGAGAAAAGGTATACAGAGTTGTTATTTGATAGACTCCTTATAAAGCATTTATACAAGCAGAATTTTCTCATCATTGCACGTGATTTGCCCTTTATGTACCAGACCAACTGCTGCTTTACGTGTTTTGTTTGTATAACTTGTGCAGAATGCCGCGAAGGCACATAAAGGATTAATATTCACATAATGACGCGTCTATATATACAGATACCTAAGTGTGTACAGTTATGTGGTCTTTAATTTTCTTTTTCTGAAACGACATATTGTTCCATGCATTAAGTATGTATAAACTCATCCACGCCGTCATTCATCATTCTCATTATGTTTTATTTCTTTGTTGATTGTTATCATGACAATGGTCATCATCGTAATTAATATTTTTGCAGCGGCTTACGGATAAATACTTTCACTATTCGCCTCCTTTGGGTTTGGTATAATGTTTCGAGAGCGTCACCGATATCCACTTTATCCATATCATTATGTCCGGTTTATTGACATCGCATTGTTTTTTGTTTGTAATCTTTTCCAGTTTGCGGTCCATCCTCCAACAAGCTGGTGGGTCAAAGGGCACCGTAGAAACAGCAGAGGCAGAGCCGACTTTCCGGGTCATGTTTTGGTATGACGTCATGCTAGGTCGGAAACCGATAGCGACATCCTAATCCCACTTCTTCCAAAAAATTTGGATTTGCGTCTTCACGTCAAAGATTATATATTTTTTTTAATTAAACCTTCACTGAGATGCCTCCGTCGTCTAATGCTCTCCATTGCAATGGAGTAGTATTTCTGAGTATTTTTCTGTTGTGTTGTTGATCTTGTAAGAGATATTGATATCTGAATAAGATCTGTATTTATCATTGTAGAAATCCAATGCCTTAACCACTTCGCAAAATTTACATATAGATGACAATAAACAGGAATACAGATATGAAAGAATATGAATCAATGTTTTTTGTTAATTTGAACCCATGCTTGACACCGCCGAAAAGTTACGTGTTCTCAGCCAATGCTTTTCAGGTGTTTTAACAATTACGAACATGATTGTGTGGCAACAGGTTCTCAGAGAGAACAACAGTAATGGAGAGTCTCATTTCGCTTGTCCAGTTCTGTTTATTTGCATCAGTGCTTTAGTGAGCATATCAGGTATCAGAACACAAAAGTAATATTTCACAGCTGCACGCAAATACCCGCAAACACTGTTAATGATAATACAAAGCTTAATATATCATTTGTACAATAATTGAATCCCACAATAATTGCATAAAAATGCCGAAAGGGAAGAAATTATTCAAATATGTAAGTGCATGATAAAGACAGAATATACCTATTTATTCATTATTCCTCAATACTTTAGAAGAAAGCCGAATACAGGATCTCAAATGGCGTTGCACGTACCTTCCTTCAAAATTTCAATATAATGTGATAAAAACGAAGCTTCTAGAGAAATAGGAAATTGAAGACATTTCTTTCCAAGTTGAAAGCCGCTAAAATGTCAGTGTTGAGCATAGGACATCAACGAATTGTCACGATTGTGGAATACATTTGACATTCATTTACGCTTTAGTATAAATGCAGATGTTTGAATGTGTTATCCTCAAGTTTCTTCTCCTTCCTAACACCTCCCTGATGTAAGTATGTTTAGTTATAACCAAGTTCACGTCTGTTGTGTATCAACGTAACAAATTGTTATTGTCCATGTTATATTTTCATCATCTAGCTGCAGATTAGTATCGCTATGCAGAGAAGAAAGAAAATGATTTTTTAAATCTCTCAAAGGAAACTTAAACATGTAAAATTACATATACATATGGGCCATATAGCTGCAAAAGACTGGACGCTGAGGGCTATAAGAATGGTATTCAAATGACTTTCGAAAATCGGATGTCACCAATTACACACGGGTAAGTTCATGAATGTAGCGTCTTGTTCGGTTCAAATCAATTTACACGATTTAATGTAGGCTAAGTATTTTGAATCTCTAAAATTCTATAATCAGTTGTAAAACTGTAAACGTGTTGCCCCTGTGGGGAGGTCTCGGTTGGAAGATATATTTTGAGGCACAAGGGTTTATAAAGCAATATCAGAGTATTCCTTTGTTATGTTTCAAATGTATGTTGTACCTGTTAAATATAAAAGGGTCTGTGTCGAATTCTGTGATTGTGAAAGGGTGGTTGTGTGTTGGTATAAAGAAGGATGTTGTTCTGGAAACATATTCTTTTCCATAGAAAGTCAATTGTGAAGAGATAATTTTCTTGTATATATAGCCATGATATGCCTATTGTTGATCTTCTCACATCTCTTGATGGAATACACAAAGTCGTGTAATGATATTACATAACACTAATTGAATTCCTTGGGAATTTGATATTAGCCACAAAAGAAACAGAAGTGAAGATTATGGTCATTGATATTTCGGTACTAATCTTCACCATTGCATTTTTGCTATAAACTGATGAATGTTTATGCCATATTCAAGACCTACTATATTTCGAATACATGTATTACACAACACTCCTTGAAGGAAAAGGAAAGAACACATATCTTAGGTCATGAATTGGACGATTGACACTTTGATCACTCCGTGGGCAAAATTATTGCAATTTTTTTTTTTGCCAAATTTTTCGAAGAGAATATTATAAGCATTTTTGTCAGCGCAATAAACAACTTATAAAATTTACTTCGCTCATTGATTGAATAAGTGTCACACGGGTGTATGATGTAGCCTGTTGCAAACCGAGCACGGAGCTACGCCCCCCCCCCCCCCCCCCCGACGCTAAGTTGTTGAAAAGGCAGTGCATGTGTGTGCGTGTGTGAGTGATTATATGCGTGTGTGTGTCTGTGTCTACCAGTCTGTCTAGATGCGTGTGTACGCTTGTGTAGGTGCGTGTGTGTGTGGGGGGGGGGGGGGGGGGTGGTGTGCGTTTCAGAGAGAGAGAGAGAGAGGGGGGAGAGAGAGATACAGAGCTACAGAGAGAAAGGGAGTAATATTTAAAGGGGTAGTTCACGCCAATCAAACAAATATTGCCACTAAAAGCAACAAAGAGAAAATAGGTTTGAGTAAAATCAGACAAGAACAACAAGAGTAAATACAGTGTAAATTACAAAGTCAAGTACAATGAGGACTGCGGTATTTTAATCAATATGCACAACATTTGGAAAACTGGTATTGGATTGACCACTGTCCATGTCAGCTCGTTAGACCTTAGCCTACTTAGAAGGCTGTGAGGTGCATGGATACAATTGATGTCTGGTAGGTCCATGGTAATACAGGCTATAGGCCTACCCTAACCCCATCCTGGCTCTTTCTCTGAGAGGAGAAGGAGCCTACAGGATGGGATTAGTGCGTAGTCTGTGTCACCAGACATAGTTGTTGATAGACTCAGTTATTGTGTTCATGCACCTGGCAGCCTTGTAACTAGTCTAGTAAAAGGCCTATGTGTGCGAACATTGACTCTCTCTCTCTCTCTCTCTCTCTCTCTCTCTCTCTCTCTCTCTCTCTCTCTCTCTCTCTCTTTTTACATTATCATTGACTGTGACACACAGTCATATCCAATAAAGCAGCAATGTATCTGTCCATAAGCGCTTCTTTGAGAATAAGCCCATCCCTGACATTGTTCATGAAATTATCTGTTCCTTTAATTGAGCTATAGGGGCTTTGATGACGCTCAGTGGTGTGATCTGGGGGAAGGTGACTCCCTCCCTGTGATAGAAAGGAAAAAATTAAATGATATTTTTTGAAATCATAATGCTGTTGTGAATCATGAGGTGCATGCTTTTGGGTGCTTCACTATTATAGGCTATGTATGCCTATGGAGGCGTAGGCCTATATCAGAGGCGCGCTAAGCAATTTTCCAAAGACTATTCCGCCAATGCGCCATTGGAAAATAGTTAATAATTTTTCTTTATGATGATTTATGGTTATTTCAATTACATTTTATATAATAGTTTTATGTATCTGTCGCCTAATAATCATTGTTATGAATTCATTTTACGTTGTTGTTTTAAGGCCGAGGCCTATTAATAATGATTAAATCACCATCATAATTATGAGAATTATTAAACATTTTCGTTATCATGATTATAATCACAACAATGATTTTTCAACTTGGATTACATTTGGTTTATTCATGTCGCTTTCCTAAGCAGTCCCTCTCCTATGGCTAAAGCGCGAGTTGGTATTCCTCGAGTTGGGTCATTGCGCATGCGCACAAGTTCCGAATCCAGCCATTTTGCGCTACTCATGTGTAGGAATGAACATGTTGGGATGACGAACAGAAACTTCATCTAGATTCAAGTTAAAGTGTTGCGTTTAACGATTACATTGAGTGATCTATTACATATATAATTCAATTTTCGTAGTCAAAGTGATAATACTCATTCGTCAGAATGGCTACGAAAGCAGTGAAAGATGTGGAAATGAAAGACGAATCTGAAAAAACTCCAGACGCCGTTGACGGGAAAACGGCCACCGGCAAGAAAGAAAGCGATTTGATCACTTTGGAAGGTGATGTATTACTTCTAATCTGTTTAAAATAAGCTAAAACATTACGTTTTGACGTTGAAAGTTTGTGTATACCTACTTGAGATACAAACTAATTGGAATTTTAAAGTTTGAGTGTTTTTAAAGTATCTTATCAAGTCGAATTCACGAGTTTAATCTGTCTAGTGATATTGCTGATTCATTGTGAATTGAACGGACACTCGACATGCCCGTGAAGCTAGCAGCCCGGGAGCTCGAGATAGCCCCGGTGCGGGCCGGGTTCCCCCCGCGCCGCGTGCCGCTCAGGCTGCACTGCGGCGATGGCTCGATTTCGCACAATTGTCATAGCCTGGCAAGCAGGCACCTGAAGTTTTTTTACCGGTTACTTAAGCTTTAGGACAGTTTACCCTATTACCGACCAGTTAAGACTTTGCCTTTTCAGTTTCCAAAACAATATTTAAAATCCTATATTCTTCATTGTCATTTGCTAGTTATTGCTCACAATATAGGCAATAAACAACGATCTGTCCCTGAATCAGTGAATGGAATAAACTCTCAAACCAAATAAATAGTTGATGCAGCTTCACTTGACAACTTCCAAGTTCTCTTGTGAAACCATTTAGAAAATACCCCTCACTCCTCATAACACGCATCCACATTTAACTTCATCTTCAATATGAAGAGCCCTTTGAAGATTGTAGAAGAAGAAGAAACATGCAGTAACAATTATACGGCGATCCGACGTATGGTTTCAAAACAGTGGCAAAATAAATCGACCTGTCTTAAATGTCAGCACACAAATGCGGGGACTTCTGTAATACCTCACACGCAACCATTTTATTTAATTGCGCACACATCATTCCAAATTGGATTCCCAGTGCTTTACTAGCTATGGGCATGTCACGTCAGCTCGACACCTGTGCATGGTGTCAAAACAGTAGAACCTTACACACTTTGATTGCGTGTTGGTGGAATCAATACCAATTGAAAAGATCGATCAAGATGAATTGATAATTTTCTGGCTTATAAATAGTATTAGATCACTGCATATTTTTCTGAATAACTTTGTTCAATTTGACTGCAAATAATGAGTTACTTAAGACTCGAGAATCTTTATAAAGATTACAAACAAATCTTTAAAAAAAATGGAATATTTCCAAAAATGTTGAGAAATATCACTATTTTAAATATCTAAGTAAATATCTACAAATTTTGCAGCTCCGAAATGTGCACCAATTTACTTTATGGAACGAAAACCTTGACTGATCGCTAATATGTATCGGTCAGTAACTAATAGGTTCCTTGGCTATACACCCTCCTGTACCCCTATAACTTTCAAATCCCTGTAATCAATACAAAGTAACTTGTTCCCAACATTTCCCTAATGAACACTGTGAAAATTGTGTGTTTGCGACTGTTGCAACAGATAGCAATTGACAGCCTGTAAGATAACACAAATGCAGAGTAGACTATTTATTGCCACTTTCACCCAACTGTGATTTAGAATATTGATTGTTCAGATGGCGTATGCACTTTTCTTCTTTTGATATTTCTTCTTCCGTTTTTTTTTTTACATCATGGTATTGCGGCAGAGGCACAACTTTAATTTGTTTTCAACTTTTTTTGTTGTTGGTTTGCTCAAACCTCAGGAGAACAAGCAGTAATGAATGGCTCCTCTGTACATTGTGGAGCTTAGAGCATGGGCACTACTACAGGGTCCATGATAAGTGTCCAACTAATGATCAAAGAATATATTAATGAAGGATATAAAACAAATATTTTCTGATCTCGGTGAACTAGAGGGCGTAGTACTCCTCGCCCTCCACTTTATCACAGGACCTAATAGATTTCACAAGATGATCTTTAAATATTTGTATACTCTTCAATATTTTGGTTCTCTGCTTCTCTATGGCACATAAGCTCAGCAACAGTGCACAGTGTTCAAACACAGTTAAATGAATTTTGTGCATTTGTGAGTGTGCGTCATCAATGTGCGAAATCAATTATGATTGGAAAGATCCATGAGTTTAGAGCCTCATCAATTTCTGCATCAGAAAAGTATTGAATTAGGTATTTTTTTTTCATGATTTTCTGTGTTAAACTTGCCTACAATTGTTGTCATAGTAAATTTGAGACTCAATTAGATCTAAGAACTTCAAAATATTTTCATTTGGGGAAATAAAGAGCAGAATAAAATTCTTACAACAACAAGTTTTCTTTTGGCTATCACTACTACCTCGAGTTGTGCTTTGATATCCTTGGCACAGAACCATTGTTGATATCTGGTGATATGTTCGGTAATACTGATATGGTCCTTCAGTACAGCAGGACTGGACATTGATATTTTTGCTCCATGAAGAAAGATGATGCACGATTTGGAACAGCATTGATGACAAATGAAAGATGAAACTTGTTGAAATCTATTGAGATATCTATAATGGTAGTATTCTCCCCAACTATTATCAATTCATTCCCTCCATACCAAATAGAGCCCTACAGCCTTAGAGCTGAATTGGTTTCATTCCTGGTATTACTGCCAGAATGACAACTGATACCATCATTGCAACCAGGGCGACAATGTTGCATGCTAATGGATCGGTGCAGTCATGCAGGTTAAGTTTAACGGAAAAAAATTACCTGTAGCATCCTGCCCAACAAGTATGACTTAGTCACTTACTGTGCACATCTCTTAATCTTTTTTCTTCATGCAGATTTTAAGGAGCATGTCAAGCACATAGAGAAGGCTGTGTCTTCAAAGGAGAAGAATTACATGGCCAGAGTGATCCGTGCTCTAACCTCCTCTCGACGCAAGCTCAACCACACTGTCTTACGCAAGCTCATCACTGGCTATATCCCCAATGGAAACATCAGTAAAGGCACCTTGCTCACCTTTCTTGATGAGGTAAAGACACCTGTTACACTTTTAAAATTCTTAACATGTGAGGTATAAATTATAATATTTTCATGTACTGATGTGATTTTTAGGAAGTTTGTTCTTCATTCCCAAGAATTTAAGGATATTAACAGTAGTGGTATACCCCTGTACCTCATGTCAATGCCCTATATGGTACATTTAATATCCTGTTTGTTCTATGTCAAAATTCCCCCCCCCCCCCCTCCCCCAATTAAAGTTCACTTTAACAGGGCAGATGGGTATGGGTAGCCTTCTTTACAGACTGTTAATACCTAAATCAAAGCATTGAGAAATATTTTTGCTATTTCTTGCATGCATTTTTAATAGTTTTGAAATAGTTTGTATGGATAATGTTTTGATATTGCTAATGTCCACACAATGTGAAGAATGTCCTAGATGAAAGTATCACTAAACTACTCACTGCTTTGTTCAATCAGAATATCAGATTTCTCATTGTGTATGACTCTATATCACATTCTGTGTGCATATTCCCCTTCATATTCCCTTTTAAGCCAATGGAGACAGAAAACAACATTTTGTTCCGTCCGAGGACAGGCAAAGCAGCACACGCCCCCCTCCTCCCAGAACTGGATGTCTACCTTCACCTGCTTGTTGTGGTCCACCTGCTAGATTCAAAGAGATATGATGAGGTAAATGTCCCTACATTATATGTCCAGCTTACATGATCAGTGATGTTCTTGCATGAAAAAGTGCCCATCAAATTTTGATATTGATGAAGGCAATGATGATTTTGTTTTTAAGTCACATCTCATGTAAACTTGGGGAAGATGAGCAAGTATTTTTTGTGATATACAGGGAGGAACAATATTTCCAGTGAATTTGATGTCGTTTTGGGGGTGGGCATCCTTTGACCATTGGCCTATCATATAGCTTTGTATTAAAACCATCAATATTTTTATGTTTCATGTACTCTGCAGTGTGTGCAAGGGGAAAAAATCTACGTACAATGTTTTGTGAATGGAAATGTTGTGAACTGCTCGTGTGATTTATTGCAGGCTGTGAAGTGTTCAGATGTGCTGGTGAAAAAGTTAGATGCACAGAACCGGCGTTCACTCGACCAGCTATCAGCTAAGGCATACTTCTATCACTCAAGAGCATATGAGCTAATTGGTCAGCTAGACCAAATTAGGAGGTAAGTCCCTGTAACAGGCAATTGTCTTTCAACGTATGGAGTGAAAGTGGTAATACTACTTTCATTCTAAAGAACTCTTTATCAAGCCACTTGTTGCTTATAGGAATTAGATGACATAACTTTCCTGAAATATTGTAAATTAAAATTTGCACAGTAAGTCACAGTAGGATACGAGTACTGTGTCTTATCCCAAGTGAAAAATCATCATTAAGTACAGCTTACAATTGTCTCTGTACGATTAGTGTCAATTGATATTTAGGGTAATGCATCATATGTACAAATATTTTTTCTTTCAGTAGTAAAGTTGCCACTCTGTGAAGGTAGTGATAATTTAATATATTTGTATAGTGCAATTGCATGTTTTCGTGTTACCCTTGATTTAGCCAATCAGCCTTGTTCAGTGCTAGGTGCTAGTTGATCTGATTTGATCAGGAATAAATTTACCAGACTTCCATTTACTAAACCTGGGTTGAGGGGGACAAGCATGAGCAAAACACCTTGTCCAACGGTTACTCGATAATCTGAGCTAGGCTTTCTAACACACCACTATGCCTTCCCAAGGGAAATCACCGCAAGTATTTTACACATGGCTCAAAAGGGTAAAAATCCACTTTTTGTCAGATCTCTGTACTGGACGTGTAATCAGAATGATAAAATGACACTGATTCAACGCACAGTGCAGTATATAAACGGGTGGCCTACCACCTTTTTCTGGATCCTACATGAGGTATTTGCACCGCATGCTTTCGTCCCAGCCCTCACTATAATGTGCAAGCAATCCAGATGCCAATGAGCTTCCTACTTTGAATGTCCCCCTACAGCTTTCTCCATGCCAAGCTGAGGACAGCAACGTTACGGCACAACGTGGAAGCGCAGGCCACTCTACAGAACCTCCTGCTGCGCAACTACCTCCACTACAACCTGTATGACCAGGCCGACAAGCTGGTGGCCAAGTCAACGTTCCCTGAACAAGCCTCCAATCACGAGTGGGCAAGGTTTCTCTACTACCTAGGTATGTAGGCCAATAGCGATCATGTATTCGAGCTTTGCCCTTGGATAGCTGTCATTGTAGGTTGCAAGTGAAGAGATTTGTGTGACATTAACAAGAATTTTGTACAATTAATATTTCTAGTTTAGTGAATGAACCACTTTTTGTTTTTGTATTTTGCTTAATAAGGAAAAGTTACAATTTGTATATTGTGGGATTGGGTTTGCATCCTGATTATTCTTCCATATATTCTAGAAAGAAAGAGCAAAATTAGCAATTGTGTTTGAGGTCCATATTCAATTTATTCAAGTTTAATCATATATCTGCATACACGCATATGTCATTTGCATATAGCAATATTTTTCGGAAGAAACAATGCATCGCTTTGTATCAAATATGCTATACTGTTGTTTTGATGTAAAATACAAAATGTTCATACTAATATATTTTAGAAAGCACAGTAAGAACATGTATTTCTCAACATCTTCTCCATGGTACTTAATCTAAATGTTGTCTAAGAGATATCTGTGGGCTACAAACTTTCAGGTAGAATCAAGGCAATCCAGCTGGAGTATTCAGAAGCACACAAGAATCTCATCCAGGCTCTCCGTAAAGCACCGCAGTACACAGCCGTTGGCTTCAAGCAGACAGTGAGTTTCTATGTACAAGGCCCATTCATTCTCTCCCATGCCCTGAGCTGGATGTTCAGGAGCTCCACACACCCAAATGCCAGATGTCCGAGAGCCCAACATCTAAACACCCAACAATGCTCCATCCCGCATATGAGTGATTCCCATTATGCACGGCACAGCCACATTTAAATATTTGTCTCCACCATGTCTAGTGTGTGGTCTCACACACTAGTACACTTGACTGGAAGTGGACATGACTGCAGACAGAATCGGAATGTGGCTGAGCAGTATATCATGGAAAGACTATGCGATATGGAGAATTGTGTGGGGATCAGGCAGTGAGGGCACTAGGAACTTCATTTACAACACAGCCCTTCAGTGCTTTTGTGGACATTCAGTTACTATACTCGGACACTTGAAAACTTTGATTCATTTAAATTATTCAAAAAATGTACCAATTTTTTCAGGTATGGAGATGAGGTGGACACATGAAAAAGAAAACGTATGGATATCTCTGAAATTATTTTACATACTTAACATGTGCTATAATGCTGTTTACATGATATTTATTGATTTGACCACAAAGAACCTCATTCATGCGATGTGAGGCTATGACTTTACTAATGACATACTGACTGGATGAAATAGTGAAGGGAAATGCCTGAAAAAGAAAGTATCAATTGATGGGCAAAACAGTTTCCCAGTACATTACTCGCTAAAGATCTATCTTTGTTTTAGGTGGTAAGTGACCCAAAATGTAGTTAATTTGTTTGACACTAGCTTGCCAAGGTGAATATGGTATACATTAGTGCGGTGTAAAATAATTGCTATGGCGCATATGTGACACAATGAATTGCATTTTGGTGACAGAAAACGTTTTATTTTTGACCAGGTGCACAAGCTTGCCATAGTTGTGCAGCTTCTTCTAGGAGAGATCCCTGACCGAAGCATCTTCAGGCAGAGTGCTTACAAGAAGACATTAGAGCCCTACTTCCAACTGACCCAAGGTAAGCATCCCTACACTGATGGATCATCCTGGTATTCTTGTTTCTTGGGATTGAGTTAATGTTAAGTAGAATCCATTTTTAGATTGGAATATTTTTGTATTATTGTATTATATGAATTCTATAATCCCAAAGATATGTATTGAATTGTAGAATGATCTTACAATTCATAATTTTGTGTAAAGGAATAAATGGGATGTTTTATAAGTTTCCTTACCCTATACTCTGAAAACTAAAACATTGAATCTGTATGTAATTCAGCTGAGTAACAGCAAATGTTGTGCCTTACTTTCAGCTGTGAGGAGCGGTAACCTCGGCCTGTTCAACCAGACCCTGAAGGACTTTGCCACCAAGTTCCAGTCAGAGTTCACCTACACATTAATCATCAGACTGCACCACAATGTGATCAAGACCGGGGTGCGCATGATCAGCCTGTCCTACTCACGCATCTCCCTCTCAGACGTCGCCAGGAAGCTGCAGCTGGACAGCCCCGAGGACGCTGAGTTCATTGTTGCTAAGGTCAGTGGGGGTGGGATCTCAGGGAAGATATGGGTCATGTCTGTGTCATTCTATCATACAGTCAAACCTGCCTAGAAAGACCACCCAAGGGAGACAAGAAATGTGGTCTTTATGAGCAGGTGGTCTTTATGTACAGGTGGTCACTAAAGCTGGTTTCACAGTACTATGTTATTCATGTTGTTGAGATCATAGACGTAATTACTTGCAAGTTAACCTGTATTGCAACCTTATGTTTCACCTTTTTTTATGTTGTGATCATGGAAAGTGAGGGAAGGTGCTGTAATTTTTTGTTGCCTGTACATTGTACAGAATATCATCTAAACACTAATTATTGCACTCAATCGAAATATTGCAATGTGTGAAAAATAGAAAGAATTTTAATTTTTAAATGCTGTGATATAAATGCATTCTAACTTTGAGTTTGCACAATAACCCTGGAATGTTCAGCCTTCATTGGGTCAATAACTCTATCCTTGCTTTGATTTGTGCTACCCCCAGGCAATCAGGGATGGAGTGATTGAGGCGAGTATAGACCACGACAAGGGCTACGTCCAGTCCAAGGAGACAGTGGATGTCTACACAACCAGGGAACCCATGACTGCCTTCCACCAACGAATTAGCTTCTGCCTCGACATTCACAATCAGTCCGTCAAGGTGAGAAACCATTCATTTATCCTTATGAAACTGCTTTACGCTTATACCTGGATGAAATATGAATGCCATATTGCTTATTATTATGATTTCTGTATGTTTAATCGAAAGGAAGACTCTATATGGAAGTTTATCATGTTAGGCATATTTCAATCAAATTTAAATGAATGATATTAGCAACAGCAACTCCATAGAACTATGCTACCATAGTAATTAATATGTTAAACATGATAAATTTGCACATTTATAATGTAGTGTGACTAATTTAGAGGCTAATTCTGTATAGATCCCTCTCAGCGTTGAAGCGAAGCAACTTGTGAGGTGATAAGAATCAATTCTAACCCCTTTTACTTGTTTGTATCAATTTGCAGGCAATGAGGTTTCCACCCAAATCCTACAACAAGGATCTGGAATCAGCTGAGGTAAGCAGAGTTAAATATCTGAGGGCAAAATTAGATATGGAAACATACAAAAACATGCTTGTTTCAGCCGTAGGCCAATCTCTTTCTGAAATGGGTGCATTGAAATATTGAATGTACATTGTATGTAGGTATCACATATATCAAATGGCCTCACAGAATACGAAGTCACCTTGACCATTTTGCAAGATAGTGAGATTGTTGACCCATCTTTTATTGTATTTATTTGAATAGGATTATTTTTTTTATTTTTCTCTTTGTATCAGTACATTGTATATTGTACCCATGAAGGTAGCATGACCTTGTTACAATTGAATAACCAGTGTATGGACTATATGTCATTATTCAAGAGCTTGAATAATTATAGGTAGAAGTTTGACACAATTATGATTGATCTGTGAGGGATTTTTTTCAACTTTGAATTATAAATACAATTCTGTCTTGTAGATTATAATGCCTCAATGATATACCTCAATACTCTCGCAAGATAATTTTTTTTACTAGTCAAAATTGGATTTTGGAACATTGCTGAGTCCTGATGTAAATTTCATTTACATTTCTGAGCCATATTATTCCTTAGTTATTTCAATGATATAAAGCAATGTCAAAATTGCTTCATGGAGCCAAGTACATATTCTTGTTTCGTTTATGATCTATTTAGTTTGCCAATTGTATTTATTGTTCATATCTGTAGGATGTCATGTAGTAGAGGCATTTTGAATTAATTTTGATATACAAATCTCATTCTGGCGCAATGTGTTCATTTTGTTTTGCATAGCAGGACAGGAGAGAACGGGAGCAACAGGACTTTGAGCTGGCAAAGGAAATGGCTGAGGATGATGAGGAAGCATTTTAGAACCTGGATTCCACTGTATAGACAAGTGAACTTTCTAACTGTACTAATATGAACAGAAGGAAAAGAAGATGGAGGGAAGCCTATCTGCTTGAAAGATTTGGAAGCAAAGAGGATCGTTATACAACGTACCATGGATTGGCAGCCATCGTTTTCTAATTGTTGAGGTGCCATTGCTGCCCATGGCATTTCATATTCATAAGAAGATGTTGAAGGAGGTAAACAATGAGAGTTTACTTATTTTGTATTTTGTATTTCCTATCCTTATTTGACCATACAATGCAGGGGTTATTTATTAAAGCTTAAAGTGTTCCCTTTCTTTATGTCCTCACAGATATGCATGTCCTTTCATCCAACTTGAATTGATTTGATGTAATGAGAGACCAACACATGAATCCAGTACCGGTAAATAGCTGGTGTATGTAGAAGGTGCAGTAATGCAATTCTGACTGTAATGGACATTGCTACAGCATGACTTGGGGCTTACCATGATAAACAATCAGCCATGTTCAAAAACATCTTAATACTAGTGACGTAACATTATCTGTCCTTTGATATTTTATGATAATGTTGCCTGAAAAGCTCTCATATTTTTTGGTGAATAATTGATTATTTAGTAACAATTATACACAATGTACATGGGAATCTAGTGAACAAGTATAACATGCATGAGTTTCAGATCCATCGTAAATATATTTGATTGCTTGCACAATAGTGGTTTATGATATGAGCAGTTCCTATCTATCGCAACTCACACTTTGTGATACAGACCCTACGTCCTTTGCAGCATTTTATTAATGTACATTCTAATCTCTTCATATTCAGATTTCGGAACCTGATATTGCGAACTGTTGATTGCATGAATTACCACATGTATCGTGCACATGAACAATTTACACATTTTCATCATACTAGATCAATACTAGATCATACACATAGCTTTCTGTGTGAAGAAGGTTCAAATAGACTTCCATGACACCTCTTCAGATTCCAGGGTTAGAATTGCTTGTTAAAATTGTACCCATCTTATATCCGAGTGTCTTGGTGAAGTTTTCTTCACACTTGCTCAACTACAACAAGTATTCTGTCTTTCCCTGTCTCTAAGGGCTTTTTTTTCTAAGAAAGCTTTCTAAAATTGGTATGTTGTGAAATGTATGTTCAAAAGTTATGTCAGTATTTGTTGCAAACATACATAACTTTTGACTCCATCAACATTTCTTTGAATGTTCTTCACAAATGGCGAAAAATGTGGACAATATAGTCTCCAAAGCAGTTTTTCTGGAGTAAGGGTTTGTCTCTCAGTGTACCAGTTTTATTTGAGACTTCAGATAGTGACCTAAATGATGTGTACTATCATAGCCATAGACACATATTTGGTAAGATAGTGAGACCATGCAGTAACAAGAAGAGAATCTTTATGTCAATAATAGTGTAGCAGAATAGGATACTTGGATGTGTTGATGGAAAGGACAGGGATCTTTCAAGTATCCTACTAGCATGTCAGTATGATGCTATCCTTGTGCTATTTTTCCAGTCATGTATCAGTGAAGAGATATATTGTCAAATGTAAATGGAAATTAAAGACAAAAGGACATGCCTTTCTTTGTACTTTAAATGGATATAACATGCATTTTCAAAAGCCACCTTCTATAATAACTTGTTGTGATGTGCATACAAGCTGGATTGCATCAACTTTGAAAGATGACTACATACTGTAGTTTAACATGTGTGGAGCAGGAACTTGACATAGGATCAGCTTTCATGGGCAATCCATTTTCCCTGGCTTTGCAAGACAAAATGCCTGAATATTTATTTGCAAGATATAAGTGCAAGCTTCATAAGTCCCAAGTCTGTCATATGTTCAGATGTTCCACTGTTTTGACATGCTTGGCTGCTAATTATAGTGGATTTCTGCTTTTGGTACATGTTATAAATCACATATTATCTCATGAGACTGCACTCCTCTTTTTGTATGACATGAAAAAAAGTGAAGTCTATATTACATCAACTGCCTTGTCCCACCCATTTTTTTTTTTTTTTTTGGTTGATTAATTATTACCATGTACATGTATTGGTAATTGTAAATTTGAGATGAAATGTTTCTGTCAGCATCTCCTCCTATGAGAGGAAATGCGGACTTAAAATATTTAACCAGCTTGTGGGAGTTTTGAATATATGTGAATAGAAATGATGATAAATCAGAAACTGCTGTCTGGTTGATATGGCATGCGGCATGTAGTATGTGCAAAGAAAGGTGGCATTATCAACAAGTATGGTCATAGTGTCAGGAAAGCTTAACATTGATATTCCAAGGCAGAGCATTTTTTTCATGAGGTAATTGAACACTTTGTTCAATGTGTACTTCATTTTTTTCTCTAACATGTTTTGTACATGTGTATTTCCAAAGTTCAATAAAGAAATTGAAATCTAAGTCACAATGCAATCCCTGATAATTACGTGTTTGTGGCTTAAGCCTGTTGAAAGTAGGTGTGTGAATGATATGATCAACTGTTCAGTTATGTTCGTTTTTTTATTACAGCTTAACCAGACGTAATTCAAATTTATTTCAGTTAAGTGTCTACTTGAAGGAAGAACTCTGTTCTATTTGCAACCAGTAGTGGATATTAAACAGATATTGTTCAAGAGAAGCAGAGTGCACAGTAAATAAATGGTTTCAAAATCGTTTACTGTATGCATTAGAAAGCAAGGATCTTCCTTTCTGTTTTTGTGTGAAATAATTGGATGAGTGCTGACAAGATCAGTGAACAGTTCTTTTGAATAAAATACAATATGCAGGATGTTTCATCATCCTTGGGTTTCACAAATCTGGCAGCTCTTCCTTCAAGTTGATGACAATGAAAAATAGTGACTATTCGAGAAATAGTCAAATTTTCTGTACCATCTGTTTTTTGAAATGTTCAAGATATGAAAATATTAATTGAATAAATAATGTATTGAAAATAATGCTCTTCCAAATCGAATGTGGTTCTTCCAATACTGGTTCATTCTATCCTATCCCCTTTTCTAAGCTCCGAGAGCTATAATTGTGTACATGTATATTGACAAAGGAATGAGTCATGAAATCTAGCTAATGAGTATTCAACTGTATACCATTCTACTACAGTTCTACCCACTTGTCACTGGAAAAATTGTTGAAATAATTTGAAAATCTACCAACAGCCCAAGGAATGTTTTGAAATATTTAGGAAAAATGTACTAGCCCTTGTCTAACTTTTTCATTTCTCACACACACACACACACACACACACACACACACACACACACACACAAAACTAAGTTCTGTAGTCTTTCCAGTAAATATTAAGATCAGAACAAAATCATTCTCAAATCACAGTATTTCTGAAGTGTACACAAATCCCATGCAAATATCAATTCTTTTGTAAAGTGTATTTTATTTTATTTTATTATAAAAGAAACAACTTTGATGCAAAATCACAATCACTTTTTAACTAAGTAACACATATGAAGCAAATGAAACAAAACTGAAAGAAAATAAAATAAAACTACGTCATGTAATAAAATGGATATCAAATATGATAATTGTAAACATGCGCACAGAACTGTTAAGGGGGTTATGAAGTCAGTAGAATGAGGATTCAGCAAAAGAATGTTTCTGGCAAGCAGGCTCCAACTTTCATTGGCCAAAGCTCAATTATGTTATGCATCTTGGCATGTAGATCCATGACTGGTGTTCATTGACCAATCAAAGCTGACTTTGAAAACATTTAAATCTGGTACATATTGTATACACTAGAACAGTATACCACAAAATACATTGAAAACATTTCTCACAGGCGTAAGACTCGTTTGTACAAAACACTACATCAAATAGTATACATTTTTATATTGTTTAAATATCATTCATTTTGAATGGGCAGGGACATGTAAAAAAAAAAGCATTTTGGCACTTATCCACACATTTTTGCTTGTCAAGAAAGTGACAAGTTACTCCTTGAGTAAGATTAGTTTCCCTGACATCCTTATTCATTAGTCATCTAAACTTGTACATGTATTTGGGGTTAATTCTAATCACTAGATATACTTCGTTCTAGATCATATGTTAAATAATGCTGCAGGCATACTATATGTGACTAATTTTACACTACCATATGACATGTAAAAGTGGACACAAATTGTAATCTCAATCAAACTGGCTGCCTAAATGCTTTCCTAAAACTAGCTTGTACAAAACACATTCTTGAAATACTAAAACATAGTCTAGTAATCACAAAATCTTTAATATAGTATGGTTCATATTTGATTATTTTTTCTTCTCTATATATCATTCACCAACACCATTAATCAACATGCATCACATACAAAAATATAAATGTAATATACAATAAAAACTCTAATCTGAAAACATCTCATCTGAACAACTAAACCAAGAGAATAAAAATCTTCCAGACTGATTTTGTTTCACTTTAAAATGACACAGGAATCTGACACAAGCTGTCTCAGGATGACAAAATAAACAACTTTCACTGTATCTCTGACAGAGGAAGAGCAAACATTTCTTATGAATATTTTGAAGTTTGCCATTCACTTTCTCCAGCCATGAAATGTTGTGCAGAAAAAAAAAAATGTGCTTTCATTTCTCTCATTGAAATCTAGTTGTGAGCCTACATAAGGAAATCATTTTTATTACAAATACAGGAAGTGGTAATGATTATGGGCCGTAATCATGGTAGAACTGTTCACATTTTGCTTAATTTCAATTATTTAATAATTTTGAGAAGATTCCATCCTGGTATCCTGAAATCAAACTAGAATGGGATGATTGGGATCCATGGTCATAACAGACAGCATTCCACTGATTACAAGAACAGTAGTCTTTTCCACTTCTAACCCTTCTCCTCACCATACTGCTTCTCCTCATGAGATGAGCAATACTTTGACAATGTGGCATATTTTTTATAAAATCATCTCTCACACACTGATTATTGAATAAAAGCATGATGAGGTAAGTAACCTTGTAATCTGCAATTACACCATCTATCATTTTTAACTGGATTTTTCCATCAATAGAGCAGTATAAACACCTTATGACTACATTGCTACCAGATACTCTAACAGTTTGAGATCAGGAAAAATAGCCCTATTGAACAGATATTCCATTAACCCTCTATTTCACAGTGCTGTATGCTTGCACTTGAAGTAGGTACACAGAAATCACATATAGGACCATATTGTCTGCATGCTATTACTTAGTGAATAAAAAAGAATACTTTAGTTCTAGTTTTAACCCTGGAAAAAGAGTAAAGGAAACATATCTCAAAAGGAGGCACATCTCAAGGCAAAAGACAAGCTGCTCTCTGATTCGACTTTTGATATAAAATTTTGGTACAGCAGAGACTGAGCCACTTTGACAGAAATTACTTATTACATATTCATCGCATATATATTAGACATAAATAATACTGATTGATAAGAATACAAACTAAATCAGTACTTTTCACATGCACCTTTTTGACACATCAGAATGACAATACACACTAAAAACACCACTAATATATTACATGCTATATGTTCTAAAATCACACTATAGTAACCACATATCCTTTACAAGGGTTGCGACATGTATCTCTATCACCTAATGCTACAACACAGGTAACATACTACATTTTATCTAATGATGTGAAAATGCATCTTGTTTTGTAAGGAAAGCTTCATTGCAATTAAAGCACCTGAAATCCCTCTTATAGTACTGCTGGAGTTCTAGTTACACCACGCTCACTCCACTCCCACTTTCCACAGACTCTCCTCCCGACAGCCACCCTACATGGCATCAGTCTGATCTATGACTGTAAACAACCCTGAGTTGGAATCCTTGACCTCTGACTTCTCGCTCTTCCTGCCCTCATGCAGACTGACCAGGTCCGACCTGTCCAGCAGTCTGTCCAAGTCGCGGTCACTGATGCCCTTCTCCTGGCAGTTCTTGACCTCTCCGCTGTGGTCAGAGGATCTCAGCAGGGTCAGGAGCTCCTTAGGGTTGATCAGGGCTTTGTGGTCCTTGGCCAGGTTGCTCTTGCCACCCTTGAATTTACCTGGAAAAAATAAAGCCATAATCACAATCTAGGAACATTTTAATCATATTTCGTTTGGTATTGTCACAATATAATATAGCATTTTACGTACATTTGTATAGCTACACCTCACACAGAAATACACCCTCACATAACACCTGTATGTGTAAATTGCTGTGGCAGGCTCAAGATAATTCTTTCAAAATAGTATCAGGTTTTACATGCAAGATCCATACATGTGGATATCCATGTGGATATCCATTAGTAAGGCCAAGACAGATTAGGTATGCCACTCTCATTTGTACAACAAATATCAGTTATATCCTCACTAGATGCTTGCAGATAATGGCTTCTTACACATGCCTGTCTTGTTTTAGGATCAAAGCTGTTACAAACAATGATATCCCACACAGAGATATACCAGTAATCAACAAAGTAATATTTATTTGATACCAATTTCTCAAACATAGCAAAATCTAAGCAGTCTATTGTCAGACCACCAGTCGTTAATCAAAGTATTGATATGCATCTGAAATCGCAGATCATGACCGGGAACCTAGTTGACATACCTTGGTGAATGACCATCTTCTCCAGCTTGCGTTTGGCAGCTGCCCTCTCCACTACCTTCTGGTCGATGGTGTTGGAGGTGACCAGCCGGTAGATGACCACAGGTCTGCTCTGCCCAATGCGGTGACACCTGTCCTGGGCCTGAAGGTCACTTTGAGGGTTCTAGGAAGAGATGGCATACAGGAGGAATTAACAGAATGAACAGTTCATCATAAATAGGACCATGCTGTTTATACAGTGACTCAAATGTTCAAAAGCGTTTTGCATAAATGCAGGAGTTCATAAGTATCTTTGACTGTCACTGTTTAGTACACCTGTCCAGCATTTCCACTTATCAGAAACACTTCAGAAGCAAACTATTGTATAATTATGCATTACAAATTAAATTCATAATGAGCAATGCTTTGAACAACTCTAAACGCATTTCTATCCAAATCAGCAATTACATTGATCACAGGGTAAAATATAATTTCATGTCTGCACCATGTCACACAACTTTACAACTATTGCAGCTATGACAAACTGAAATTGCAATCAAAACATCAATGGAGCTCATAGTATTGGAACAGCAAGCAATTACAATACTTGTAAATCTATGAAAAATGACCCTGGAGGCCATCTTTTTTTGTAAGTGTCATTAATTGATATAGATCGCAAGTCAAGTTGCAATCAATCACATTCGTTGTAAGACAGGGCCTAGAATGCACAAGGAAGTATTTGCTTACCCAGTCACTATCATAGATGATGACTGTGTCAGCAGCAGTGAGGTTGATACCTAGACCACCAGCTCTCGTACTCAGCAAGAAGAGGAAGATGTTGGGATCAGAGTTGAACTCCTTCATCTGAGGTTGAAAGATTGTGGAGAGAATGATTATGAGAATGTGAAGAGAATGGCTATGGGAATGTTGAAGAGAATCTTAAGAGAATCTTGAGAGAATCATGAGAGAATCACAAGGGAATCAGAAGAGAATCATAAAAGATTCTGAAGACACTGTGAGAGGAATTTGTCATTTTCATTGTACGCTAACTGACTGACTTCCATGAAAACAAATATTAAGTCAAGTAGAGATTGTAAGAACACACTATCTCTGAAGGATTTCATATTTTGTATTCACTTTGTACATACTTTAAATGATATACAACTCATTCAACAACAAAAACTGACAAAATTTTGTTTATATACTTGAGTACAAATTGCAGGAGCCCTATCTTAACCTGAAGATAATACTTCTTTTACAAAGTACACCTTTTACTTTACTGGAGTGAAAAATAAAGCCATACTGTACTGACCCTGAGTTGGCGGTCCTCTATCTTAGTGGAGCCGTCCAGCCTGCAGTATTGGAAGCCCCTCAGGTGACAGTAGTCTTCTACGATGTCCAGCATGGTAGTCATCTGGGAGAACAGCAGCACCTACAACAGAGTGTCAAGAGTCTGAGTTATGATACAACCACAGCTGGCAAGCTATTGCTCCCCTGTGTCTACAACTGTGATTTTATAAAGCCTCTATAGCTTCCATCCATATCAGTGATATTGGAGCTTCTCCCTGACATCCCCCTATTGCATTAGCCTTAAGATTCCTTCTTTGATAATACCCTACTCCCATATCCTTAGCCTAATGATGAATTCCTTAATATGTTTAACCTTACCAATTTTTTCATTATCTAACTCGGCCATATCGATCACAGAGTATATGTATTCCCAACTTCCTTATGCCATACCATAAACCATCAGATGATGCAAATTGATGATTCCCCTTCCTCTATATTCTCAGCCTTGAAATTCTTTGTCCAATGATTCTAGTCCAACGCCATCCCAAGTCCTAAAATCCTGAAATCTTCAAGTCCTTCAACCGCCCTCAGTATTGCTGATGGTGAGGCCGCTTTAGTCATTGACTGAACCTTATACATAGTTTTTCCTCCCCTGTCACTCACCTTATGGCCCCCTTCCTTGAGAGCAGGCAGCAGACGGTCCACTACCATCATCTTGCCGCTCGATGAGACCAGCTCCTCATCCACCCGGTACTCCCCCGTGGCTTCATCCAGCGGGTATTCTAGGAGGTAGGGGTGGTTGCAGCACTTCCTCAGCTGCATCATCACGTTCATTAGCTTGATGTTCACCTCAGAGTCACCAGAACCCTTCTTGGACTTCTGAGTTTTCTCTTCCCTTCAATCAAGCAACAAGTTAGGAGAAAAAGAAGTTTTAAGAAACACTGATGGACTTAATAAAGCAGTTAAATCTCTAGTGTAGTGTATCGTCCTTTACTGTGTACTTTATCCTCTACAAATTACAGCGTTATGGACAGCTTTCACTCATACTCCTCATAAATTGTGATTTGTGAATCTTGTCATCATGGATTATAACATAATCTATTAAATGCATAGGATTGCTACAAATCAGTTTGACCCTTCAGTTATATATTCCACATAGAATTGTTACACTAATTGACATGTATCTCATTCAATTGCTATTCTACTACTTTCTGAAATCAGGTTCTTTCAGTGAAATTACCCGTGGTGGCAGGCTGATTTATAACAAGTTCCCAACTCACTTTTCTAGTTCCTTCTCCATCATCTCTGCCCACTGGATGATGTCGTTCTCTGACTCTCTCTTCCTGTTATCTTTCTTGGACTCCATCATGAGGGCATAATTGACCTGTTTGCCCCTTGACCGCCTCTTGGGACGTCCTGATGGCGTCAGCTCTACTGGGGTGATCTCTGCTGCCTCCTACAGCAAACAACAACAATTCACATACTTTGAAAGTAGCGTAAATCTTAAACAAAAGTCATGAAACTGAGCAGGTATCAGCAGTATACCCGAACAATAAGATGTATGAAATCTAAGACGTAGCTTCATTTCAGGAAAAGAGAAAAACTATTATTGATTACTATCTTTATTAACGTTTGAAACACCCATTCATTTCATTCATATATCGTATTGTATCTGTCAGCGCAGAGGTCAGCAGGCTCTGCTGACCTCAACGCATCACTGAGGTGCAGACAGCTGTGATATTACAGACAGTGGCTGTAACTGTCTTACCTTCCTCTCCTGGATCTTGGCCAGGATTGTCTTGTCCAGGGTGTACTTGTAGAAGTGCTCTTGTTTCTTGGTGAGAGGAGCGTGGACTAGGAGCTCCTTCTTAGGGGGGATGAGTAGATCCACATCAGCCTTCAAGCGTCGCAGGAGGAATGGGGTCAGGATCTACAATAGGAGGAAAAGCAACACATTTTGAACAATCATTACAACTTATGCTCAATGGGTCTATCCATTTGGGGATTCACAACTGCATGGGTATTCAGATAATGAACTCCTTCTCTGCTAGACTAGGTACTACCCTATGGGAATTGTGTGTATTACCAGTGCAAAATGCCTAAATGTCACACAAAGAGTGAATTGTTTTTTTCCTTTGTCTTGAAATTTGGTCTAGATATCTCAGCATATCATCCATATAAATATAATATGTTTGTAGGCCTGAACACAAATTCCAATAAAATCATAATTCCTTCTGAATGCAGTCTATGCACAATTCAAGGTAAGTACAAGAAAATAATTTGAAGGAAGTTTGGTTGCACCACAGTCCTCTAACTTTGTGTGTGAGCTTTTATAGTCGTCAGTCAACTGGTAATTTGCTTGACTTAATTCAGAGCATACATAAGAGATAAATGATCCTCAATGCTATATTACGAAACTTGCAAGAGGTGAATAGAAAAGGGGGATTAGACACTAACAAACGTTGTCTATTCATTACACTTCAGAAGCTTCTCTGACAAAATGAGGGAGAACTAATCATTGCCTTTTCAGAGTATAACAAAAAGATGTAGATCACAAAGAAATAGCCCGAAGACAACATTAAGGATTAACCACTGCACTGTCCTTTGAATAAGATAAATATAATGGGCTTAACTAAGCCAAGGATGGTCTGACACAAACATGGGTCTGATAGTGTAATGCTTTAAACAGAGCAGAAAAACATATGCTCACCAGCACAATGATAAAGCTACTTCAACGTTCAGGCATAGAATGAAAAAGCTATGATCTGGACAAACCTGATGGAGCATAGAGACAACATGCTGCTCTCTCTCTTGAGCTATGATAGCCTCATCACCACCCTCCTTGGAGAGAGAGGAGAAGTCAAACCATGACTGGAACCTGCACATAAAAGGAAACAAGAAGATTCAGTACACAATGCAGACTTCTTTCAAGCTTCTACACTGTAGGCACAGGAGCTCACTACCACATACTCAATGTTTTGCTGCTGTAATCCTTATCAATTGATGAAACTTGCTCTCTGAATTCAGCCATATTTATATAAACTATACTTGATGCAATCCTCAAAAGGTATGCATTTTGTGCAACAACAATTAAGATTTCAAAGAGGGAAGACATATTTTACACTTATTTCTTATTTTTTATTCAATTGAGCAGATAATGTTACTCACGTATTGAGATCATCAAAGACTTCCGGCAGGAGAAAGTTGAGCATGGACCAGAGCTCAGCCAAGTTGTTCTGAAGAGGCGTTCCAGTCAGGAGCAGTCGATTGGCTGTCTGGTACATCTTGAGCTCCCTGGAATAGACATGCATTCATAGCATTCAGCATTAACCTTTGTGTGCCGTACCAAATGCTCTTCTGTGTCTTATGTGTAATATTTGTGCAAAAATGCATTAACGATGCATAATCTATCATTGCTATTGAGGACTGCATCACCAACAACATCAACTCTGTGACCTTTGAAATCACACTGAGTGTAAAGAGAAAATACAATCGTGTTAAAAAATTATTAAATATGAGATAAAATGAATAAATGAAGAAACACACATTTCTACTCAAATGAAAACAAGTATGATACCCGTGATTTGAAATGCATTATCTGTGTCGCAAAAAAGATGCCATCATAATACCCATTTTATCTATATGAATTAGATTCTTTTTTCATCAAGAAACACTGATAAAAACACAGAAACAAATCACGATCATGTGCACTTCTTCACTCAATAAATGCACATATCTTATTTGGGAGAGCAATATATAGATAAACACATATGCATAGAAACTTGCAGGTTCTTTCTTATAACCCTTTGCTTTGCGCAGATTTAAAAAATCAAAATTCATATCATGAATATTAAAGGCAGTTTCCTTACTTGATGAGCCTACAGTTGAGATTCTTGATGCGATGTCCCTCGTCCACAATGACATACTTCCAGAGCATGCTCTGCAGATGGGCCCTGTCATTCATCACGATCTCATAGGACGTGATGACCACTGGGTGGCTCTGGTGCTCCCCAAACTTCTTGCGTATCTGTCTTCTCTTCTTTCCCCTCTCTTCCTTCGTACCATGATAGAGTAGCACCGGGATCTGCAGGCAAAAGGAGACACTTTCTGCTCATCTGTGCATTTGAACATCTTTTGTTCTTTCCTAGAATATAACCATATTCTGCAAATTTCAAATACAAGCAATCCAGAGTAGCACTGTTAACTGCAGGCAAAATGAGACATTTCCTACTGCATCATTTTATGTATCTGAACATTATCTATTTTCTTCTTTTCCATAGAATAAACTCATGTACTTCAAAATTTAATAACAAGTGCTCCCCCTTGCAGTGGAAGCTGGTCCGAGAATTTGCCTGTCTTGATTTCATCGAGCAAAAATAGACTCCAAACTATTGGGGGTGTACAGGGGTGCTTAAAACAAGGGAGATTTAAAAGAAACTGCATTGCACACAAAGAGTTTCAGTCACCAACCTGTGGAGTGAATCTCTGGAACTCCGATACCCAGTTTGGGAGTGTAGACAGCGGGGCACACACCAGGAAGGGGCCCGGCACCCCCATCTCAATGATGTAGGAGAAGAGAGCGATACACTGGATGGTCTTCCCCAGCCCCATCTCATCTCCCAGGATTCCATTTACTCCATTCTCATACAGCACCTGTAATGTGCAGCAAAGAGGGGTAAGGTACTTGTTTACATTTCCTCTAATAACGACTTGTGCTGACACGACATACTTTGGAATCTTGTAAACCAGTCTCATATAAAAAGAAACAAATGTTACTGCTGTTCTTCAGACTTCCATGCAATTTGTTTTCCATGCTTTTAGAAAACTTACATTTCAATTTAATTCTACCAGAGAATCACCAAGTATGTGCCCAGTAGCAAAACAGTAGCAAAACTAACATCTTTGCTATTTCACAGGACCACAGAGTCATACAATCATGAAGTATGCCCCTATAAGCATAACAGACATAAACTACAGTACATCACAGGCCACAAAATATTTACCTTGAGCCACTCCATCCCATCCAGCTGATACTTCCTGAGCACTCCTCCAGTGAAGAGCATGGGCTGGAGATCTGACACCTTTTCACCATTGATGATTCTGCTGTATGTGTCCACAAAGTCCAGTTTTGAAGAGGCACCATCCGCAGCCTATATAGAGCACAGACAGGACATTGTTATGTGACATGAGGACAATTCTACAGCCTTCTGTGTGTTCTCCAAGAACATCATCTGTATGAACATTGTCACATATGTATGAGGTTGTTCATCAAGGGCAGTGCATTATGGGATGCATTGGTTAATTTGGAATTATACATCACAGTAAATGTGCAGAATATTATTAAATGTGTACTATAACTGCAGGTAATTTAGCATATATGTTTTTGGAACTTTACATTCAAAGAGCTTCATTGATTGTGATGTATCAATCACAAATTTCCAAATACAGTGAGCATTTCAGCAGTGATGGTCTCAATTTGTTTCCTGACAGCTCTACTATACAAAATAACCCCATATTTTAATTAAATACAGACCAACAATACTGCAAAGAATGTCCAAATCAGTAACTTACAGATTGAGTAAGCGAGCCCGAGTCCAACTGTGTTGTGTCTGGATCTACCTGTTGCTTCTTCTGCTTCGCCAGAGTCTGCACAATAAAGGTTGATTAAAAATACTCTTTTAACTCTTCATGTATCACTTCCACATTTTGACATCCGCTGTACACACAAGTCCTATGGAGCAGGATATTTACTGATGCAGAATGTGTTCACCAAAGTAGGCTTTGTGGGCATTTCTCATAAACAGCATCCAGACAAAAAGAAGATTAAGTCCTTGTTAATCATCTGACTAGGGAGTTTTAGGGGAGCTATTGTATCAACCAAAAAAATACACGGGGGCGGCGGGCGAATTCGCCCCGGAAACACCTAAAAGAGCCCCCGAAACAGGCCAAAAATGCAATTTCGTGGGCGACACAAAAATAGGAAATCGCCCCCGTAACATTTGCAACACGACTAGACTACAAGCAGCCAATCCTAGCTTGACGGCCGCGCACTGCACTGCGGCACTTTGCACAGCGAAGATTGAGAGCGCGCAAGCAAACAGCATGTTTCACCGACTCACTGTACTGCTGAATGCATGCTGTGTGTAGTGCAGTATCCATCGCATGTGGAGCGTTTCTTCCATGCGCGCGCGCCCGATATCTATGGTAAGCCGTTCCCGCCATAATGCGTGCCAAAAACCATACGCGTACATTCTGACTTGCACGCGTATGGTTTTGGCACGCGTTTTGGCGGGAACGGCTTTTCATAGTTTCTTCCATGCGCGCGCGCCCGATACGAATGCATAGTGCATACCTAGCTAGGCCTCTAGCTAGGCGCTGGGCTGGACGGCCAGTCGGCTATGCATATGATCGTACGTGTACTGTGTAGTGTATGCAAAGCATATATGGGGTACATGAATAATGAATGCTTCTGTGGCGAGCTTTGAAGTTTGAGAAGAACATGGATTAATTCCTGGTTCGAGCGGAAACAACAGGGGATCAGTATCTAATGACCCGTTCATTAGCGGTACGACTAAAGCAAAGAAGTTTTCGGCTTCCCGCACAGCCGCTCGAACCAGGAATTTATCCATGTTTTTCTCAAACTTCAAACTAGCTTAAAAACTTCGGCCGTCAAGCTGCTAGTGCTATGCTATGCATAGCATAGTCAGACGTCAGCGACTCAGCTCAGTCAAAGCCAGGGGCATAAACGTAAACATGCACAGTACATACGGTACGGTAAGTACAGTTTGATATAAATCTTGTAATCTAAATTTAAGATTTGATAAATGTTATGTAGATCTAATGTAGTTGAATCTTGAAGATTTTCAATGTCAAGGAATATGAAAAAAAATGCACGGCGAACTGTGTTGCCCATGAATGGTCACAACGGGATAGTCACAATAGCTCTCCCGTAGTTACGGCCGCCTTACTAGTCTGCAAACGGGTATGGCAGCTGCTGTGGCATACCAGTTTGCCGACTAGTAAGGCGGCCGTAACTACGGGAGAGCTATTGTTTGATTGTGACTATCCCGTTATGACCATTTATGGTCGGGCAACACAGTTTGCCGTGCATTTTTTTTTTCATATTCCTTGACATTGAAAATCTTCAAGATTCAACTACATTAGATCTACATAACATTTATCAAATCTTAAATTTAGATTACAAGATATCAATCTGTACTTACCATACCGTATGTACTGTGCATGTTTACGTTTATGCCCCTGGCTCTGACTGAGCTGAGTCGCCTGACGCCAATGAAGTATTTAACCTGAATCAACTTTTTAATTTGTTAACACCCCCCCCCCCCCCTTTTCGTTTTTTTTGGTACACCCCCCCCCCCCCCCTCCTCTTTCGCCTCCATTTTTAAAAATTTGTTTTGGCTGAACCCCCCCCCCCCCCCCCCCCCCCACCCACTAAGAGCACTGTTTGAGACTTGACGGAATGGAGAAATTTGTGAAGAAAAAACACTCCTAAAACCCACCACTACCACCCCCCACCCCCCATGCTCATCAACTTCTCGTAACCCCCCCCCCCCCCCCCCCCCCTTACAAAAATCCTGCGTACCGCGCCTGACACACACACACACACAAATAAAAAAAAACACGAAATAGCTCCAGAAATTGTAGCCCTGGAAAGTGGAAAAAGAGCCCTGGAAAATAAAAAAGTAGCCCTGGAAAATTTTTAAGTTTCTCCAAAAAGAGCCCTGGAAAGAAAAAAAGTAATTTTTTGGTTGTATTGTATAGAGGTAATCCCCTGGCAATCATTACTAAAGTGAACTAGATATGTTTATCACTGGACCATTCTCACACCTAAACAAAGTTGGAGCAAAAAGAGTCAACATTCAAAATTCATCCAAGTATATTCAACATTCAAGGCAATTCATCTCATTTTTCAAACCACACTGTTGAGTTCATGACTTTATTCAATTCATATACTTTTCACCTTGAAAAACAAATAATAAAATTTCTCATTTCTCATGACTAACTTCCACTAATTCTTTGAACAAGCTTTTGATATCTACCATGGCTTGAAAACAATAATAACACTGCTGGTTTGATGGCAAGTAGCATGAAATCATAACTTACATAGTAGCCTACAGTTCATCATGGATATACAAGAGATGGATGATACTGAACCTTAAGTATTTTGGAATTTGGGCAAAGTATTAGACTCTACATTACCTCCTTATCAAGATAGTCTGCAATTGAGTAAGTCTCTGCTTTCCTCTTCTTTCCCCGCTTTGCAGTATCTGACAGCAAAAAACAAAAAAGAGCATTCATGAGCGTGAGTGAGAGTAAGAATATGTGTGTATGCGTATGTGTGTGTGTTTACAAGAAACTTGATAATAATAATATTGATTGGCCTTGAGGGGGATACGACCTATATTGTCGAAGACTCGGGCAATATGGAATCAGTGAGGGCAATATAGGTCGTATCTCCCGAAAGTAAGAGCCTGTCAATATCATTATTGTTATCCATATCAGACATCTAGAGCGAATAATTCACAATTTCTATAGCATCCCATTTTTAATACGTACCACTACCAGTACCACTACGCAACTATTAAGCGCAGTAGTTAAAAGAACTTTTGAAACAAATTACATATTTTCTTCAGTTCTACTGTTGCTGCTATTAACGCCACATTGGCATCGATCATTTCTGAATGTACTGACTTTAAATGTCTATTGATACCAGCACGAATGCTATGTAACAATATAGTCTTGTAATGAATTCCATCAGCTCGGCGCACTTCCACGTAAAATTTAATTGGCTGTAACACGGACGCTAAAGTCTTCTTATCTGCAGTTTGAACATCAACATCCAGACATTTTTCCATCAAATATTCCTTGAATATCGTAATTGTTTGCACGGTCCCTTTCTTCACGTTCTGTGTATCTTTGTTTTATATGTCATCAAATTCCTTTTGTGAAAGATGGTATTATTGTCAGTATTACCATCTTTGCCCCATCGGCACCGGAAACGAGGGGAATATGGTTTTGTAAAACCACTGCTCAGATGTCTGATATAATAATAATATTATTTATAAGTTTATCTCACCATTAAAATCACAATGATCTGAAATTGGCAAAATTCTCATATCATTATCATACTTAATATTGTACTGTGCTCTTATGCATGTAATGTTACCTAAATACATTTAATAATTTCACATTATATTTCACATATATGAAGACTGATACTAAATGTATGCAATCCCTTGCACTTGTCAAAACTATCAGTAAGAATAAAATATGCAAGGAACATTTAGGAAACTTGAACAGGAACATGACACTAAAACAAATAATGAAATAGGTTTACTGACGAACAAAAAAGGACACATGATCTTAATTTGTTCTTCTCACCCGCATCACTTGCTTGGGCCTTCGCTTTTGTTGCCTTCTTTCCATCTTTCTCCTGACTATTGTTGTTTCCTGGGGAAGGTGAAAATGAGGATAAGTAATGTATATGATACATTACAAAATGTCTGTAACTTTACATTTCTTCTGCGTACCAGCAAGAATGCTACATTGTGTCAAGATATCTGTGCTTGTATTGAATACCACATTGTATACTGTGGTATTTGTCAAAAAAATCCATCATGATCAATCAGATGTTTATGAACAGAAAAAGTAAATCTTACTTACCTGGGCTGTCTTGTGAATCCTGTTTTCTTGTACTCATCCTCTTGCCTCTTTTAGGGGTGCTCTGCTCCTGAACAAATAAACAACATTGCTACTATTATAAACTCAGTGATAATCTGAACTGAAATGATATTTCATTTCATTCCATTTCATTAGCTTAATTCCTGTGATAAAAATACTTACAAAATTACTTTTAAACTAGAGCAATTCGACTGCCACGCAGTCGACAAATATGCCTCCGCCTCTTTGCTATTCTCAGAAAATGTGTATGTTTGGTGGGCAATGTACCATTGCTCCTATGTGAAATGAAAATATCACATTCTGTTTTTTCAAGTTTGGCCAAGTTTGGCAATGTTCATTGACTTTTGACCCCTCACTTCTTTGACTTCCAATCTAACCAGTCTGTCTAAATCCATCCTTGTATCAAGTTTGTTTAAAATTAGCCAATTTTGGGTAAAAGTTCATTGACCTTTCAGGAATTTTACCCAAACTTCACCAGTCTACCTCCATGAGATGATACATCTCTGTACTATGTATGGTTTGAATTGAATCATTGAAAAATATCTATTTGGGGGCAATTTTTAGCCAATTTTGGCAAAGTTCATTGACCTTTGATCCCTGACCTTTGAGAAATTTCACCAAAAATGTCATCAGTCTAGTAGTGATCCATCTTTGCACCATGTTTGGTTGGTATTGCTCCATTGGAGCTTGATATTTTTGGAAAATTATCACTTTGAGGGCAATTTTTAGCTAATTTTTGGCAAAGTTCATTGACCTTTGACCTTTGAACTCTCCAGCAATTTCACCAACAAGGTCACCAGTCTACCCAAAAGCATCCTTGGATTTGGATTTATTGTGGAAAAGGTCATTTTTGGGCAATTTTTACAAAGTTCATTGACCTTTGACCTTTGACCTCAATCAGATTTGACCCCAATTTTACATACTTCATTAGTTTTATGCAATACATACATGTACCAAGTTTGAAGCAAATCTGCTGAACGGTTCTCAAGATATTGCCTAAACGGATTCGGGACGGACGGACGGACGGACGGACAACCCGAAAACATAATGCCTCCGCCCACCTAGTGGCGGAGGCATAAAAATCTGCATAAATTAAACTCAAGCCCAACAAAGCTGCTCATAATGAAATGCAAGTGACAACAAGGAACTTCTCATAAGTAAATTATTTTTTTTAACCCCTTTCACTGGCTTATGAACCATGGAATTATGTCACACTTCCATACAAAATGGAATTATTCCCCATTGTAACTTATATTTTTTTTTACATGTACTGAGTTTAACCACAATTGCAGTCATCTTTCACAAATCAAATTGTGGACATTACGGGGAGAGGTGCCACTTTTTTTGCTCTCTTCGCAGACAGAAAGTATCTGATTAGAAACTGTGCTTACATGTTAAGAGTATACAGTAGAATCACCCATGAAACAGGGAAAAATGCCAACTCTTAAATCAAGACACTACCTTAGACTGTCTTTCCTCTTCTGCTTCTTTCTCTTTCTTCTTCTTTTCATTCTTCTCCTCCTCATCCCTCCTCTTCTGTGCCTGCTTCTCCTGCCTCTTGCGCTCCTTAGCCTGCTGCTCATCCATCTTGGAGAGTAGGAAGTTGGTGTAGATGCTGCTCTTCTGCAGGAGATGCTGAAGCCGCTTATAACGCTGCTCCTCCAGCTCCTTCTTCCAGCTATCCCCAGCCTGGCAACAGAGTTATCATTTACAGTGATTAAGGCATACCCACAGTTTGTCACTGGCCACAATGCTAGTCGACTGCATACATACTACAGCTTCAACTTCTCCAAATTCTACTAGACGTATCGGTACAAGTGTTGTTTTTTATCTACAGGTACTCACTTTTATTATTACCATGGCTTCTCTGTACATTTTAACACCCAGTTTGTATATTGTATGGGTTAATAGAGAAGCACATAGATGGTGATCAGAAAACAAAATTTCTGCCTTGCAGACAGGGCTATACACAATGTTCTTAATGTGTATTGTTTCAATGTTGATTCTGCAAAAAATGCTATTATGTTTTATTATGCGAACCTCTGACTCCTGTGACTTCTGTTCCTCCTCAGCATTCTTCTTCAGTTTCTCCTCCTCTTCCAGCATACTGTCTGTGATCATGACCTCCCCATCATCAGCAGTCAGGCTGAGGTCACTGCTCTGGCCAGAGCTGCTGGCTGGGGAGGTACGGCCAGACGTTCCTCCAGGCATCTGGCTTTCACAGGCATCACCACCAGTAGGAGCCCTTTCAGCTGCTACCAGTTTCTCTGTGATCAAAACCATTTGAAATTCATGTATTTCATTTAACCCTACAAATATCTCAGCAAAGCTTGGATTCAGATTGATACAGTGATGGATCTTTTAGTGGACTTTTTCAGGTAGTGATATTAACTATAGATACAGTTTGTACAGTTGCCAAAGGATACAAATGAGTTAAACTTATTAACAACTAATAGTAACACAGCAAATATCATTAGCAATCAAATGTAAAGATTATTTGTTTGCAGTGCAGCATAACTGGAGGCACAATCAAACTTGTAAATGCAAGATTGTGAATTGGGTAGGCATTACACATGAAAAAGGGTATGTACACATACAAACTGTTACTGGTAGATCTTCATATTGTGGGTTGCATATTCTTCCAAAAATATATGTAACATCACAATCAACCTTTACTAATCCTCCTCTAATTTTTTTTCTCTCCTGAACTTACATTTTCATTTCGCCTAACCAATCTTAATAAGCATTTTACTAAGATGGAGTAGAATTGCCTCACCTGGCGTTCGATAAGAAGGTTGTTGACTAGGTACTGGTAGACTTTCCACCTCCAATTCAGCTTTTTTTCCTGTTGACTCATGGAGCGAGGGCTGACTATCAGCTGTGCTCTTTCCCGAAGACATTGTAAGATTTCTACAACAATACAGGGAAAACAAGAGAGGGCCAAACATTCAATGACTTACTGAAGCCTGTAGGAGTTATGTAAGCCTTGTGAGTTACTTCACTATACAGATGACGACAGAGCCTGGGTAATATTTACATGTAGAAGTCACTTTAAAATAACTTTTTTTTTTCTAATGAAAAGTTATTGCAAAGTTTCTTGAATTCCACCAAAATTTCACAACTCAAAATCCACTGTAATATTCGCTAAAAATAACCTCGATCTAATCAGACTGATCCCCATTGGTGCAACAAATGAAGTGGTCTTTCTCCTCCGCATTTTCCTCCCAATAAACTGTCTTAAACTGTCAACACCACAACTCATCAGTCAGCTGGTATCTCTTCATCACAACTGTATTGAACAAACCCTTCTCCAAGACCTCCTAACCCTCTACGGTTATGTCCCTCTCCTAATTCGGTCTCGTAGGTGTGCAACATCTGTTCTTGTACATGTATCTGCAGCAATATAGGCAATCATTCATACAACAGGTCTCTATTGCCTTTTTTCAGTTTCATGTCCAACTATGTCAGTGTGTTGATGAATATGAGTAGGCTTCTCGACACGACTAACAGGTGCTGAAACAGCATATCTACATTTCAGCACTTTTGGGGGGATAAATCATAAAATGGCTCAACAACACCATTGAATTAGACTAACAGTAGTATCACTTCCAAATCAATGGGAATATCATTGATTGACTTTAAGACTTTGTCGTTGTGCTGTCCTTTGCACCATGACCATTTCTACTAGAAGAAACAGAAAGAAGAAACATGCCGTGTCCCTTTCGCCTCAATAAATATTTTAGAGAAAAAGTTTATAAACAACTGCTTTCGCATCTGACGTAACTAACATTTTAAGACAGGGTGTCCCATTTGCAAATGTCATGAAACTAGGAACGGATCAGCAATATACCCTAACATAATGATAATGTGTATAATAGTGGTCTCTGCCTCCGGTCTCTAGGCTACACGTTTTCAACGGCCCACCCCAAAACCTTCAAAATATAGCGATCATTGTAATCTCGCTTAAAGTCAGTTTCCAGTAGTATTTTTGGGAGAGATGTTATGACAGATCTAGACTAAGTTCTAACATTAGATTTAGATGTAGAATGTATGCAGTACTTACTGCGACCAGCCCGCTCACACAGTGAGCGGGCTGCGGAGCACGGAGCTTTGAAGCAAGAAAGTCGAGATTAGCAGTGATTATATTTGTTAGTTTCAGCAATTCTGTGACTCAAATCTCAAATCTATTGCATATATTTACGTAAAATAATAATTCTGTGGTTGGTTTGAAGATGAATTTAATCCATGTTGCATTTTTGAAAAATTGTTTTCGACCTAAAGTGGTTCAGAATCGCACGACAGCAGACTTATTATGTGCATGCGCCAGTTCCCCTTTACAGTATGCGTTTTTAAAGCAGCCAAGATGGCAGCCTCGGCGGACCGTACTTGTTACAAAGATCATGATCATATGTGAAGAGGAAATATGTAACGTTGCTTAGCATTTTCAAAGTTAATTTTATAGCTCAGGTATACATTAAATACATATAACCATTTATATGTGATAAATGTACTTGAAATTTGTAATTCATTCATGTGCACGGGTTGATTTCTCAATAGTCTGACCATACGTGCAAGGAAATAGGTGGCGAGCCCTCAGGACGCTCCTGCTGCACGGGAGCAGTCCCGGGGCTAATGCAATAGCCTACTGGTTTTTAGAAGAAAAATAATGACAAAAAGAAGAAAAAAAATTATTTCCAATAGGGATACCCTGTCTTTAAATGTAATGTTATTGAATTCGCCATTGTTGGTTACTTACCCCATGTCTAATACTAAGTTAACATCAATCCTAACAATTATTAGTAACAGTACACGAGGAAGAAGTAGAATCTATCCTTGGCTAATTGGGCTTTGCTGCCCTTGCCTTGCCTGCAGCTGCCTGGCGAAAGCACAGAGCTTTATCAAAATTTGCTTGCTCCCCAGTCAAAAACAACAACAAGACCCAATACTTGGTGCTTGCAAAGAATACAATGTCACTGAGAATGTATGGGATGATCTAGAAATATTTGAAATGCAGCACAGGCAAGCTGCGCGGAACCGCACCTAGCTATGCATGAGACGAGACGGGGATCGGGCAAGTCTTTGACCAGGCGGCCCGGCCGCGCCGGCGGGCTGATGGATCGCGCTATCGCTAACGTTATACACGTACCCGATGAGCAACATCATTTTCTCCCTCATTTTTGTGATCGCGATAGCGATTGTTGACAACAGACGACAGGTCGTCCATCATATCTATTTATTGCTAAGACATGATTATCGTGTTGCAAGAACACTTAAAAACTCACCTGTATTATTTGTTAGATGTCCAAGAGAGTTGTGCACCTGTCAAAATTTCCCAATCGTTGAACTCGCGAGTACGGAGCGCGCAGTGGTTTCGTCTGGGCTTTTCGCGCTAAAATTAAATGCCTTGTGTAACCTTTGATCTTTCGTAAGAACGCGGAAGATTGGTGCACGATCTCAAACACAATACTTGGCAGTGAGCACTGTCCTATCAACCTGCAAACTGGTATAGAGCGTGAATTATACCAGTCTTAAGTTTGGTAAATAAACAATAAGCAGCACGTGGTTGAGGAAGTCGAGGCGCTCGGCGAGCCCAGCCGTGTGCTGGTGTGGTGTATGGTTTCGTGGACTGTATCAGGGGACCTTACCTTGCAACTTACTAGCTGACAAATTCCTCATCGCTATATTGTATTTACGTGTACTTCACGTCCGATATCGGATACAAAAAAAAAAAGAAAAAAGTGTAGATCTACCGGGGTTTCTTGCCTATGCATGCTAGGTTAGGCCTTATCTACTGTATATCATAGTCATCACATCTCTACATGTAATTTCAGTTTTATTATTCTGCACGTCAAAGCGGCTAAATTATGGTGTAACCGACAGTTCTACGACAGCTAAGGCAATCGAGAAATAATATTTCGGTGTTCAGTGACGTGCCGATCAGGCAAATTGTAGACCCATATTTGCATTATTTGTAGGATATAAACTGCATTGAACTGCATTTAAAAACGTTATCAACATAACTAGTAGGACGAAAAGGAATTAAAATCTTTACGATAGGGATCCGATACTAAGTGGTCCTATTTTCCCTAAATTTCTTTCTCAGATTCGTTTTGTGTTGTTGTTGTTGTTGTTGTTGTTGTTTTTGTTGTTTTTTTTTGTTTGTTTTTTTTTGTTTTGTTTTGTTTTTGTTTTGTTTTGTTTTTTTTTTTTTTTGTTTTTTTTTTTTTTTTGGGGGGGGGAGGGGGGGGGGGGGGGTTCGCATAATAGTGAGTGATCCGGCATGGGAATAATAGGCTAGCTGGTCCAAACGAATTTAAAAGTAGGTTGTGGTGTTTATGGAGAGAAAAGAAACCTCTCGCGTAACCTGGGTCAGTTAATTGATTTAATCCTTTCTTTGTTCAAACTTTCTTTCATCACTTTTGTTTCGGCGTTTCTCACATGAGCTCAGTTTAAGCCTTGTGTACTTGCAACAATAGTGAGAGCTTTCGGGCCTAATTACCTCCCCGCCTGCTTCATTCAGGTAGGCTACCGCACTCCCTTCATTGCAACAATTACCAAGCCCCAAGTTAAAATGACGGTAATTACATCTTTACAGGAGTCCTTACATGATAAAGGCACTGAGGGATCCCTGGTGAATACAAATCATTATCACTACTTAGCTCTAATTAGGACGTGTTTGTGGTCATTGAAACACGCGGGTCGGAGCGAAAAAATTGGTGCGCATTCCAAAATAAATTAAGCAATTTGAAAGTCGTTTTTATCAGGTCAAGAAATTTCTTTTCTAACCCTTCGATGCAGGCTGTTATTCAAAAAAGCAATACTGCATGAAGAAAACCTACGTCAGAGCTAAGAAGCAGGTGAATTATAAACGTTCATAGGCCTAAACACTTGGCGTCGGGCCTTTAGGGAAGTATACCTCAAAATTATATTATACCTTTTGCAAAATGATCTCACTTGCCGCAGGTAGATAATTGAAGATGCGTAGACTTAAGGCTAACAGATTTATCATCAAATAAAATAAAAAATTATTAGTGATACTTTGTAAAGTCGTTTGTATCATATGTTTCTTAAATTTATGTTTTATTACATTCCTGTAATGAGAAATCATAGAACTAAGTGTAATTGGGTGACATGTAACGTACGGAAACCGGTACGTAGAGAAACACAAGTTTTAATATTAAAGGGATATTCCACCGTACGTGAAAATCAATTGATTTTACCCTTGAAACGCGGAAAACGTGAAAGAACATAATAGTAAAGGTTTTGTGACGTCACGTGCGAGATGATGTCCCACATAATATTGTGTACTACTAGTTATTTATAAGATATCAATTTTTCTTAAAAGGAAATGCGTCATTTTACCTGTGCATTTAATATATCATTACAAACACATAATTCACACACATATCTCTATGAAGAAAAGTATTCCTTCATCAAAAACAAAAATCGGAGCATCTCATTGAATCATGCAGCACTGAACATTAGAGGAGAGCACCTCGCACGTGACTTCACAAAATGAATATTTTAAAAGATCATAAATTTCTTATCCTTTTTAGGGTTTTCGTTGTCATTAAATAACATGTTTTCATAAGGTTTCTCCTTTCATTGAAACCAACTTAACCTAGGGGTAGACTATCCCTTGCAAACACCAAAAAAAAAAAAAAAAAAAAGCAGGAGACAGCACAACCTGTCTTGACCGAGTTGCCAATAGCATATGCCTGCCCAAATACCAAACTTGTTTCATTTAAGTATTCAGAACTTTCTAATTAGCTTTACAATTAATCTTCAATAGTGTTTGCTCTGCTTCTCATGTTTTCTATTTCATATACATATCGGGAGCAACTTACTGTTGGACCGGAATTCCCCCTTAACCCGTCAGTACCAACCAAGGAAGATCACATTCACATATTACATATGTCATGCACTTGTGGTGGTGAGAGGATTAAGAGACACGATAAGCATAATATAACATCGGTTGGGCTGCTTATTTTTAAAGACAATAAAAATAAACGGGCCACTGGAGGAAAGTCCGATAGTTAAGTTTTTGTCAGAATGATGCCGATTTCGTTATAGATGGCTCGCTCAAGTTCTTGAGAAAACATTTGATTGAATAGACATCGCACCATCAAGATTCTAGAATCAGCAAACTAAATATCATGTTTATAAAGAAGGGGGCGCGCAGTGTTGCCAATGATCAGCCACATTTAGTCGTTAGATGGCGCTAGACATAAAAGCCTCATAATCACTTTTACATAGCATTATATTTTGTAATGACAAGCTTTTCCAGTTTGGTTTAATAGATTCCAATACTTGCTCTTTCTGTAGAAAAGAGACAGAAACATATTGTCACATATTTTACAAATGTGCTGAAGTCTCTAAGATCTGGACTGAAATAGGAAATAAATTACATTTTTTGGAACTTCTTGACTTACAGTGGCTTGAAGTATTACTCGGTGTTAGAGACAATGTAAAACAGAATGCTTTATTAAATCATGTAATAATTTTGGTCAAACATATGATTTACAATAATCGTAAACTGGGAAAAGTCCCTACATGTGAAGAAATATGCAGTGCCATTAAAAGATCAAAACAGATTGAACATGATAAGGCGAGGAGAAAAGATAAATTGACACTACACCTTACAAAATGGGAAAAATTTTCCCAGTTGTCAGTTTACATGTAGGTCAATTACACTTAAGTGTTTATCTATTTTTCTTCTTTATTCAAACTCTTTCTCCCACTGGGATTAATTAACACTATACCATACAATAATGGGATATTGTTTTTATTTATTTATTTTAAATTTGCCCTTTTTCTACCAGTTTCTCTCACTGATCCTCATCAATTTCAATTAAATGATAAAAAAAATATATATAGTCATCTTACTACAAAGCTCCATTTAGATAAAATCATTAAAAAGAATAACAGTGATAAAATAATGACATTAATATATGAAAGATTTTTAAAGATCATCATGTTCTTTTTGCTGAAAAAGAAAATGGATGGGTTCTGGGTTAGCTTTTTCATCTCTCACATTTTTGTATTTTTTGTTTTTTTGTTTCGTTCTGTATGTGTTTATCTGTATATTGTGTTTCTATCTGTTTGTGTTTATGTGTTATATGTGTTATTGTGTTTTATATATAAAATCTTTATTCAGATGTATCTTTTATTTTGCTAAAGGCAAAAAAGAAATGTCATGTATTTACGGTTTTTGATTATTTGTGTACGAATAGTTATGTAACAATGTCAATTATTTTCATTTCTTTGTTATAATGATGTTTACTTCATGAGGTATAAGTACTTTATTATATCACATTTTTTTTTGTACGAAAAATGAAGTCAGGATGTACACTATTTACATTAGTTTAATATATTGATTATGGATGTGTATTTAAGTATGTATAACTATTTTATTTACTATGTATGAGAAAATGTATTATTATTTTCTGAATAAAGGCTAAAAAGCATTTAAAAAAAAAAAAAACTTTGAGCACGATGCTCTGACCATTGACTTACAATAACTTCTTCGTAGTACATGCGCCTAGTTTTATCGAGGATGTATTTTTCGTACATCCTTGGTTTTATACGCACAGCCATGCCTTGGATTGACATCAATATTGCAGATGATGTCAAACATACAGTGTCCACACCACACCCAAGTTTCAAATTACATCACGTTATGAATATTTCCAGTACCGTGCATGGCTGTAGGCTTGCTGTTTTGACTTGAACACAAAAATCAGCTGAATAATATGATGAGACAAAAAATATATTTTGGTGAATCGTTTGAAAGAATTTTGAACAAATACAACTGAAGTGTGTAATCAAAGCTCATGAACAGTATAATTTTAACCTTAAGGCCTACTGCTCTAAGCAGACAACATTCATTTCAAAACGTGTCTTGTTTTATATTTTTAACAAATACAAGAATTCGGCTGTGCCATTATTGATTACACAGTATCCTAATTTTTTATTTAATAATTCCTATTGTGTTTCGTCATCATGAAGTATTAGGTCTACAGTTTTGTTAATATCATCACTAAATTGGAACCACCATCCACTATTCATCGCATCTACATGACCTGTACACAAAGCTTTGTACATCTTTCACTACCGCACCCATCAGATCTGATAATGTGATCAAAAGTATCTCCGTGCTTTTTTATATAATTTCACTATCGCAGAAAGAAAATGTTATGAGATAATGGATGCTTCCATGAGATTTACATGTTTTCTATAGGTGTTGTTTTGTCACTGGTTACATCATTACCAAATGCGAGGCAGCTGTCTTTCAAAATGTAAAGACAACCCCTCTAGATTCTACCAGACACGTGGTACACTATCAATTTAGGAGCACTTCACTGGCGCTGCGTTACCAATCCTTTTAATACCCGATTAAAATGACAACAAAACACAATGTTTCTCGCGCCACCTTGACTATGAAGTATAGAATCCCATCCACGACCCCGGTTCCTATTCCAGTTCGGTTCCGTTTAACCCGTTTATAATCCTCTCATCGTTTCCTTTCATACTTCCGATTAATCCGATTACGTAACAACCGGATGATATCTTGAATTTGTTACTTCTCTTGTTTCATATTTTAACACATGACCTGGCGACATATATACAAGATACAGATACAATCATTATAGCCAATGTAAACAAAATACCAAGCATACAAGTACTAAGATTATGTATAAGTTAGCTGAAACATAAATGCATAATACAAATAGACTACTCAAACATGTAGCACATTTTAGTGTTGTTTTAATCTAATGAAAGCAACTATCATTTTCACATACATGTTTTTAATTTTAATGAAATACAGCAAAAACGATTTAAAGAGCCTTGGAACCTAGGGTGGTACTCCGAAATGCTCACTTAGAAGAAATCATATCATGATCCAAACTGTATAGGTTTTATCCTGACTGGTATTCCGAAATCTCCCCTAACTTTCCTTCTAAACTTAGGAGAGAACTTTATGGAAATTTTCGGAATACCACCCCCAGGACTTGGGTGCAGACTTTAATGTTCCAAAAACGAAGGTGACGCGCCTCTTACGCCTTGCCTGAATCCGCCACTGCTGAAAACAAGAAAATCAGGAATCTTTTCCTGGCGATGGGGGCGTGGCATTGCCGCATAGTCTGTGACCATGGTCTCGGAATGCTGAGCGCGCGGTACAGTCGTTCCGATTCACTGGTGACACAGTGCTCCACAGGAGCGTTGCATTTTAGCTGCAGACATCGAGCTATCAGCACGCGCTGCAGTGTTGGTGTAGTGTCGCATGCATACTGGAATTACGGCGAGCTGTTTGGGGGACGAACGGGTACTTACTACCAGTGGCAGTGGCAGTGTACAGGTGGCTTTCCTACCAGCCAGTAACAGTAACACTGTTAATATTCCACCTTTCAACCGTCACCTGTTGTAATATCTCTGCACATTTCTTCAGATAAGGTAAGTGACGTTTCAAACGAATTACATGACTTTTTGGCACATTTTCTATCATATGAAACGCTGGTGCTCCATCATGCTTCGCTCCCGAGAATAGCAAAGTTATGGAAGACGTGAAAGATGCCGGGCAACCAGTCGCGGTAGGCTCGGCCTGGCGCGTGGGCGCTTTGCCCCCTCAACGAATCTCTAGTACGCGACCTTGAAATGGGCGTCAGCTTGTTTCATACAGACTTGTTCATCTTGACTTGTTCCAATTCTTAAGTAGTAGATCCAAGTATAGCAATAAATGATGATGTATTATCAGTGACAGTGTTGTACAAAAGCTAAGTTTGCTTCATACATGTGAAATTGTGAATCAATGATATTCGGATCTTACATTTTGCATTACCATCGGGAAGAAGTCAAAGGATGAAACTCAAACCACTGCCGATTTCTAACTTCCCCAGTCACTTGTAGCAACAGATGCAAAGCTAGGCACGCTAGTTTTGAGTTAAGAGTTAAGACAATAAGAGTAAATGTGCCAAAGACCAGATGGGTCACAGGTATGATTACCCCATCAAAAGGCAGCCCAAATACCCCTTGGTTGCAGGCCTTATAGCTGTTTCATCCAAGGAATTTACAAACTGTTTTTTCTCTTCCCCATTTCACATTTAACCAAAAGTTTGACACTCCCCTTTACAATCAAGTAACCTCAAAACCCTGACCCAGTTCCTAACCCTTAACCCTAACCCCAACATATTAGTTGTGCTTGTTTACCAGATGGGAGTGCATCATTTGGCATAGCGCCCCCCCCCCCACCCCATACACACGCACACACACGCACACTTTTTTTTGTTTTTCAGAAATTTTTATTCAATTCCATTCAAATTATACATGACAAAAAATAAACCGCAATTCCACTTGGTATTGCGGTTATAAATTAACAAAAAGTTACAGATTTGATTATTTGATCACAATAAACAAAAATATATTATTTTCTTTGTACCATTGTCACAAAGTGAATTAATTTAGGTAATTCATATATGTTTAATATTTTAAATTGATATGAACAAATAGCAGGAATAATAAAATAAAGGAATGGAATCATATATATATATTTTCGACCAACAAGTGCCCCTGCTGACCTCAAATCCCTACATCTGCCCTGTCCCCTCTACCTACCTATTCCTCCCTTGTGTCTGTCCCCCCTCCCACCCTTCTTATACACATACATCTCCCCCCCCCCCCCCCCAATATCCAATAACAGAGTGATACCATCGGTCTAAGTAATTGTGTGCTGTATAAAATATATGGGCAGCAGATGGGTGTAAGAAAAATTTTGATTTGATGAATGATTCTGTATGGTTCGTTTTTCATTAATCTCTTTGTTTCTTATGTAACCTATCCTACCCACTTATACACCCTCAAAAAATACACATGTACAACAGACGTAGAAAAACAGATACACATACTAACGATAACACAGAAATCTCACTGCTTAAACAGTTAGCCTGCAAAATATATGTTTGCTGAGGGTGTTAGTATAGGCTAATTTATAATCCCCCTTTGTTTTGTGATATGTATTGACCTTTACCTCCTCTGCCAAGTCCACCCACTCTCCTTGCATGACGCTACATCCCGTCTAACAAACAACCACATAGACATCATAATAGTACATGCGTGGTGTATCTAAATATAATATTTCCTTTGTATTGACGTAAAAATACCATCACTGAATCATCTTGACATCATGGCATCTACCCGTAATACCAGTAATGCTTTGCGGTGTATGTACAGGATACTTAATAACCAGCCGCCCAAGACCACAATCAATATCTCTCATCAATCAATAGCCGGCCATAAAATTCAAGGCGACAATCTGCTGGCCTCAATAAAACAACAGCATGGCAGCTCATGACAGATGTTAGTGCAGGGTCAGTGATTTACATGAGTAGGTGGAGCAAGGGGTTAAATAAGTCATTGCTATGACAGTCATCACTTCATTCCCCACAAGTTGCGGAACCTTGTAACCATTATCCACAATTGCAGACTGTTTTAAAATGACTGTACCAGAGAATGCGAGTGATGTTCCCTCGAAAATGAAAGATATCATAGGAGCATGAATTTTATGCATTTTAAATGCACCTGTACTTGTTTATTTATTTACCAAACTATGGTGCACATGAAGCAACCTGCCTAAGATATTGGGTTCAATAACATTATAACTTGCCCCAAAATATTGAATTGATTTCCTTAACTTCAGCTTGAAAAGAATTTAGAAAACAGCTCAGGATTTCTTTCGAAGATGAGGGCCTTAACAGTTTGCTCATCCCTTTTGTTTTACAAAGTATGGACCAGTTCCTGGTTGTCAGTTGTTAATGTATGTATACATACACAATTAGTCTGCTACAAAGCTACATGAAGCATATAATTCAAGGTCATTTGGGTTTTGCTTACGGTATTGAATGAGTGTTTCAGCATTTGAAAGTAATTGGATTAGGTGATTTGACATCCCTCAAAGTATAATTGATTGTCAAGAAAACTTTAAGTCCACCCCTGCCAGTAACCAATGTCCATGCTTGAGGTTATATTGATTTAGCAGAGCTCTGGACATTAATTATCATGTGGTGCATCCGTGCATGGGTAATTGATGCAAGTAATCCATCTCTTCCTACCGTAGTTCCTACACACTGTATCAACGACGCATCGCCACTGAGTTAGAACGAGTTTGTAAACTCTGTAGGGATGTGTCACTGGCCTGTATCCACAGTGTTTGACAGCGTTTGCGATACTGTTACTAATGCACATCATGTGACGTCATGTCATTGTGGTTAGTCTAAATACAGCGCACCTATATCGGGCAACGTGTGACATTACAGTAACACTGTTACCTAATAATACCTATGCTACTAACCCTTGTACAAGTTGTACTGCTCCACCATCTACTGCTATTGTATAAGTAGTAGTTCTACTACTACTACTACTACTACTACTACTACTACTACTACTACTCCTACTACTACTACTACTACTACTACTACTACTATTACTTCTACTACTACTACTAGTACTACTACTTCTACTATCCCCACTTGTACGGTACTTCTACTACTGCTTCTTCACAGCAGCTACTTCAACCCTATATAACAAGTTAGTGCTGGTGTACTTTTTAATAACATTTACTGTATGCATGTGACTTTAGACTTCTCTATAAGAACAACAACAAAAAACATTCCACAATCTTCAAAACTGAACTATGATGAAAAGAGTGTCCCACAGATTCATGGACTGTTACATGGTAGGTGTTTACTAGACTTCTGACACACAACTTGAAAAGTCCTTTGACATGAAATGCCTTTGAGATGATTAATACAGAAATTATGTTTACATTGTCAGCATTCCTTAAATTCCTCCAACCATGGCTTGGTCATGACCCTCTTATTCAGATGGACTAGTAGAAATTGTGGTAGCAATTCTTTACCCCAGTAGGGTGAACAGGAGCACCTCTGTACATTCTTGCTCTTTAGAAGCGATTTTCCAAGAATAGACATAGCAGAAATAGTTGTGCATTGACTGGAGGGGGGGGGGGGGGAGATGAATACAGGAGGCAAGATAAGAAGTAATACAGGTTTTGGTGGTTGATGCACCTCATTAAACGGACAGTTCACCCTAAAGTTAACTTAGTTTTAATTTACCAGTAAGCAGAAACATGAAAGAAACATTTAAGTGAAGGTTTGACAAAAATTAGTCAGAGGGAAAGCATTTGAAATTTCAATTTTGTAACGTCACGTGCGAGGTGCTCTCCCATATGTTGTGTGCTGTATGATTCCATAAATTGCCCTATTTCTGTTTTTTTTTATGAAGTAATAATTTTTGTTCGTTGAGCTTTGTGTGTAAAAATATTCTTCTTATGATGTATCTAATGCACAGGTAAAAATGACGCTCATCTTTCTGAGAAAATAGACATTTAAGAGACAAATTGTATACATCATATGGGAGAGCACCTTGCATGTGACGTCACAAAATCGAAACTTCAAAAGATGATAACTTTCTTATCCTTAAACGGATTTTCATCAATTCGTCACTCATATGTTTCTTCCATGTTTCTACTTTTATCAAACCAATTTAATTTCAGGGTGGACTATCTGTTAACATGTACAGTATAACATTAGATTTGCATGGCCGCAAGTGCCATGAATGATTTACATTATATTTACTAGAAAAAAACTGGTGTACAATGCTCATGAAAGAGTTTTATACGTCACTCTATTCACCTTTTGACTGTATATTTATGCTGGTACAAAACTAGCCAAACTTGTACACATAATTGCAGAGTATGTAGTATGCATTTTTCTTGAAATGATCTCAATGCAAATTGAAGATATTGACAGAAGTCTACATTAAAAGCATTTTGTCAGGCATGAGTTCATGTATTCATACATTTGTAAATGTAGCAGAATGCAGCAACTTACTGGTACACTACAATGATATTGTTTATTATAATAAGTTAAGGTCTGTTATAAAGCATTGTACATGTAAGATTTTTTGTTCATTCATTGACAGGGAATGAGCCAAAACTTTCATGGCCTATTTTACCTATTTTACTGTTTAAAAAGGAGTGTTAACTACTTTCATATACAGAGATAAAAAAAAGTGACCTTCCTCTATACTTTCTTGCCATATTTCATGAAATTGTCCATTGTTCCATAGGTAAAGTGATAAATCATAATTCATCAGATATAATTTGAAGAGCATTTTTTTTCAGACAGGTCAGGGTAGTAGGGTACCCGTCCATTTTTAACACTTCAGGTGAAAGATTATGCAAAGCAGTGTGCGAACCTCCATGTAGGCAATGTATTGTAGTGCAATTTGTCTTGACAAGTTCATGTACAATGCAAGCTATTCACTTTACAGCCGAGCAAACTCCCCCAAGTTCTAAAGCCATCAAACTCAGCACAAAAGCTTTCTTTCAGACTTCCTGAAAATGATCACCTTGTGATTATTGCGATAAAACTATCAGCCCACTGGCAGTATGATCAGATTATAACCCAACACATTTATCTCTCTGTTACCCCATAGGGTGTACACCTAAGGACAACTCTGCAGGCAACCCTATGGGTCAATTTACTCATTATGTACCTGTATAGCCCACTACCTATGTCTGCAAGGCCAATCGCTTCCCAATGGGCTTCACCACAATGGGACATACCTCTTGAGGGCTGCATACCTCCACTACATGCTTGGCTTACTCACTCCCTGCTCTTAGCTCAGTCACAGAAGCCAGTCTCTTCTCTTTTTTAGGTTGTGTGATTTATCAGCCAGTAATCCTGCCCTCAAAGCCTGCTATGAATGGGGAGCTATTGTTACTGTCCTGCCAGCCCAACTTCCTAAAGGGACTAGTCTGAATCATAACACAGCTTGAATACAGTGAAATTCTCTCTCTTGATCTCCTATCCTAGATATGAATAGGGAATAGTACAGGAGGCTTGTTGACATTAGTTTATTCAACCCAAGTATCTTCCCTTGCTGTCTACCAAATATATTACATGTACATGTAGCTGCTAAACAACAGACAAGTACGTGTAGTCCTTAACTACTGATTCTTTAGGTGACTGAAGTACTAGTGCATACCATCCCTGCTGCATTTTTATGGTGATCATCAGAGTGGAAATGCATTGGTTGACTTTTGGCAGGCATTTTTCAGCTGAGCGCTCTTGATGACTGTTAGTGTGTTTAGGTCTGGAACTAAATAGTAAACTCTGCATGAACAGCACGGGGTACTATCTTGTACATTCCAACCTGCAAGTGGATAATTCTAAAAAAGGTAAGGCTGAATAGCTTTTGTTGCCCATACTGTTCATTTGACCAGGTGTGATTTTCTTATTTTTCGCTGCATTAGCTTTGTGAGGTGTATGGGAACGGTTATTGCCTCATTGCCTTTCTAGGTTGAGTTATCACGCTTTGCAAAGACACCTGACACTCTACTGAAAACAAGTTTTTGATTTAAATATTCAACAATTAAACAATTTGGATGTATTGTGAAGAGAAACCTGTGTACATGTCACTCTGAAATGCTGTCACATGAAATCTGATAATGCGTGTTTTCAACCGCGACGGTAGTGACATTCCAGACATGTGTTGTCAGAGAAGGTCTCACAAAGACTGTTCTGAGGAAAGACACATTGGAATGTCAAATTGTCATTTTTGTGTGGCTGTGTGGGTATGATTGTTACTTAAGATATGTGAGGTTTATTTTCCAAGTACAATCACAGTAGGAAAGCCTTATCTTCAGAACGTTGCACTTTCATAAATATTATGGTTATCAATGGAATAGAGATTTAAAGGTGGCAACACAATATATTAAAGTAGTAATATAATATTGTGGATTGTGAGGTTTCTGTTTTCAAGGTAATTGCATGTAGATATAGCATTAAGTTGCCTGAGGAAGGGCTACAAAATTAAAGATGACTCCCAAAATGTTTGATGATATTTCCCTTTGTGTATTATCACTAATGGAAAACCTATGCATTATTCCAAGTCACAATTATGTTAAATTGTTCAAATGGTATAATTGGGGAATGTGTGGCACAGATAATATTGCAATGGTTGGGAGTAAACTCTTGGAAATGCTTTGTTAATGTCAAATAATGCACCCTCTTGTTGTTGGTAGGATGAGTGTAGTTTAGGATACAGCATTACCAAGATATTTTGATATTTCCTTGTGGAATTCTAAATGTTATTGTCATTCATCAATGCCATTGCTTGCAGAAGAATGTGGGGAAAATGTTGTATATCTTTTGGCTAAAGCAGGTGGATCACAAAGTATACTTCATGCTCAGGCATATTATTTTGGGAAATGATATAATTTAGGGGAAGACAACCCAGCACAATTTTGTGAGATAAGATAGGTTTTACTGGTACTTTTCATAGTAATAAGATTTATTCATTAATCTGTAAGAAAAATAAACCAAGAAAAAGGTGATCTAAGTGCTTTATCAGCATTATCCAAGACATATTGCGCTGATTTCTTGGGTCAGGAAAGGTGTGTTGTTTTGCAGTTTGGGTCTTTTGAAAATAAACCTTTTGTATGTTTTAACAACATTATTGGCTTATGTGAAACATTATGACACTTGTAAGCAGGGGATGATGTTTGTTGAAGCCAGGACTGGCATATTTTCTTACATAAGATTCTATTTCTCATGGGAATGAAGGGGAAAAATGCTGTTTGCCACTCTTGTGTTTTATGTTTCCAGTTCAATAACTAGGAAAGACATTCTGAGAATATTACCGACATGTAAGAAAGAATACCATCCATAAAACATTGTATTTTTAGTTTGCATCAGTGACTAATGTAAACACTTGCTAGATAATGATTTATTTCTTGGTTAACCATAGAGTGAAACATGATTTTGTTAATGTATTTATTCAAGTACATGAACCAAACAGCTGTATAAACACTGCTTTCATTATATACTTTACGTGTTGCATATTAACGCACATTGTACACAGGTTTATATATTATACAAGTACCATGTAGGCCTACCATGTGCATGGCACAATACTTTTAGTACGCACACATATCAAGTAATTTTGATGTAAATGGAATTTCATGCCAACATATGTTTTATGTCAAAGAAAATATAATAGGCCCTATGGCTACTATTTTGAGCTACTATTTTGAGCAATGCCAATTATTGGAAGTGCTGAAATTGATCTGGGAAATATCTGAAAACAAAGATAAGCCAACTCATGGGGCCCATATATATAAATGGAGGCAATATTTGTAATGTTTAGTGCTTGTCTAGGCTACAGGTGAAAGGGGGAAGTTAATGTTTCCCCCTCCCACTCTTCAGGAAAATGGTACACCGCAAAGTGTGTAGGTTATGTTTCACAAGTTACATCATATGTACTCCTGCTTTCTGCATGTACCAGGTGAACTGCTGCTCTAGGGGATTTGTGTACATTACTGCTAACAAAATGCTCACATGGCATATAAAGAGTTGATTAAAATACTTTGCAGAGGCTAATCTTTGAGTTATAAATTGTTGCTATCAACATTCTTTTGTTGATGAGCTTTAAGATTTACATTGTAGTAAGTCTGGAGTCTGGAGTGTTGAAACTCATTGGAAACATATCAATACGTATTCATGACAAAGACAAATAGTTTCTCATTAAAGTAATAATATGAAAGTCCCCTCCCCCCTCTTTTCAAGGGGGTGGGGGCTTAAATAGATTTTTAAAAGTACATTGAGTTGAGCCTGTGGTTACATGGAAAGTGTGAGGAAATTTGTAGTAACTGGAAATTATGAATGCGCCAGAGCATCATCTCATGAACAAATAACATGAGGACCCATGGTAATTTAGCCCCCATGAATAGCAAAAAAGAACCCTTTGAAAAATCATTTTTTTCATCCTGGGTATGATGGAAATCAGAGTTCAGCACGTGTTATTCATGACATCAGGGTGGAAAAGAAGCAGCCTTGAATACATCTTTATACATTTTCCCCCTGATACCGACTTGCCAGGAAATGAAGTACCCCAGATTTGTCAACAAAATGGACACTGGGGAGCTATAAATAACACAAATGTTAATGAATTTCCATTTCTCACTTTGTTTTTGTTTGTTTTTGTTTTTAAATATATTTAATTAATAGCCACTGTAACCTTGTTCTGTCAATTTGAAGTATAAGTGATTGAGTGGTCAACAGGTTATTGTCTCCTTTATATAATGCATAGTACACAATAATAATTAAATCTCTACAATCATTTGTGGAAAAATTGAATTATCCTTGAACATGTAAATAACTTCCTTATTTGAAAATATTGAAAGTGTTGATAGTCTGTTTTGATGATATTTTTATGCAATCAAATATTTTATCAAGCTCGCATTCCACTTTAAAGCGGGTGTGCCCCATTTGCAGGTTCATTGCACAAGTTATGTTAGAACTGTGGTAAATGGAAGAAAATAATGTGTGAGAACACTCCTCAGAATAAAGGAATACTCATACCATTACATTTCATCTGGAATTTGGGCTGGGCCGTGCACAATTATAGTCTAGTGCTTGCAGATCCTTGCTCTGAGAAATCTGATTTTGATCATCACAAGCTCAGTAACTCCTTGCTATCCAGCTTCATGATAGGGAATGATGGTGAAGACAAATGTAGGATTAATTGGAAATATGAGCGTGAGTTTTTGTGCTCTACGTGAATTGTTATCATTGTCATGTTTCATATTTCACAAACTGGACATTTTATGATGTTCTTGTGGTTCATATAATGTTTCGCAGACATTGATTTTGTCTGCAACAGGGATATACTGCCTTCAATAAATCAAACACACTCAGGGTATGAGACTGCCAGTATATACATAATGCTACCAGCAAAATAATCATAAATAGCTCTCCATACTGAGGTGAATTAAAATCAACAATATTTGTTTTTTATTTTTATTTATTTATTTTTATTGCAGGTTGATTGTTCCTGGAAAATAATGTATAACTTCTAACTGAAATGAGTGTCTATCATTCTATTTATTTTATCCAGGATTTAAGCTGCTGGTACATGATTACTGGTAGCACCTGATCCTGGGCTGGTGTAGGACGAACAAATACAACACCACAACTCTCCTGGTGTAGATTGACTGTGTGGGAGATACAGACACCAGGATGGCACTCGTCAATGGCGTCGACGCCAGTGCTAAGGGTGGGGTCAACGGGGTGGTGAATGGAATCAACGGCCCCACCCGGACCATCCTGGATGACATGGTAGGCGTGGGGGACTGTGTCCTCATGGAACCCCTCACCGAGGAAAACTTCATAGAGAACCTCAACGTCCGCTTCCAAGCCAATGAGGTCTATGTGAGTATGATCAGGGCTGGGTGAGGGAAAGGAGTAGGGGTTGGGGGTGTTGATGACATGTGTGTGTGAGGTGGGGGTAGGTAATGGTCCAAGTTGCCTCCTTTTGCTCAGTGCACTCTGGCCTAGTAGCATACCTCACATACTGTTTGTAACCTGTGAAACTAAAATAATCAGATTTTGATGATCATTTACCCATTTTGATTGCTGAAGAGTGAACACATCAATTTTTTTAGAGCGTTGACAGCATTATCACAAAAGAACAAAATACTCACAGCATGATCTCATTGTTCGATGAAAAAACAAAGCAAAACAGTTGTTAGTAAAAGTAACGCATGCATGCATGCATGCATGTTATATTTTCCTAAATCTACACTTCTGACCTTGTGGTAAATGACACATTTAGAAACAGCTCAGTACGTAGTATGGCTGAATGGATAATGGATGCACCATTTTATGTATTAACCGTCATGTTTACTAGACACAGTTTATGCCATGTGACCGGTTTACATTAATGCACAATATGTTTCATGGTCTCTGCAGCTGCAATTTCAATGTCAACAATGGCTGTGACTCGTTCCCCTCTCATATCTCGGGCGTACATGGACGTGTCTTCCAATCAGGGCTAATGATAGCTGGAAGTCGTTCATTTCAGACCTGTCATTGATACTGAAGGGGGGTTAATCAGTGGGGAAACTCAAATCAAATGGACGGCTGAGCACCAGGGAATTAAGATGCTAGAACACACAACCCCAGGATTAGATTTGATATTTCATGGCCATATTTGTTGCACATATCTTTTTGATTACATGTATTGTGACTTCTTACAATCTACTGATACATAATACATTACCATGGAAACAGCAATGAGCTGTGAGGAGTGTAGGGATTGCCATGGTAACTAGTTGCAATTAATGGAATGTTAAAAATATGTCACATTGCCCAGTCGAATAATGTTGTTTGGCAGGGAAAGGTTTGCTCTGTCAGAATCTGCACATTTTCCTCTTTGTATCGGTGACACTTGATATTGATTCCTTCATTTTTGTTAAGAATATAATGCATATAAGTATGTAATAACAAATTCTACCCATGTGGGGGAGGAGAGCTACATAATAAGTGACTTTGATTAGTCATAAACCTGAAATACATAAAACTTTCTCCTTTCCTAAAGCTGTAAAAAGCTAGAAAGTTTGACATGATATCTATATCAACCTAAGCATACTCTTTACTTGCAGTGAGTGCACACAGTTTGTCAAAGTTACTCATTCTGTGCAAATCAAGAACTTGGAGTAGTAAAAATACATACCCCCCCCCCCCCCCCCAAGACATTGAGAGTTGATCGACACAGGTGCAAAGCCCACATAGCCCATGCAGGATTCCTGTCCCAGGAACTGAAGTGACAGGTAACATACAGGTATCAGGGGGTAAGATTGTGGACAGATCTTGGGGAAAAGTGGGGGCAAAGGGGGCTATATTTAGCCTGGGGAGCTTAGTTTGGCTGAGCTCTGCTGTCAGAGATATAGACCTGTATGTACATCTCGTCTCATCTTTGTGCTCTTATGCCTCACCCACAACGTTTGCCTTGGGCGTTATTTTTTACCCCGTTATCTGTCTGTCTGCCTGTCTGTCTCCTATCCCTCATGTGTATATTGAGCTCTTGGACCGACTTACTTTAGTTTAGACACGGTATCTGCATGTGATGCATGGAATAAATAAACAATACTTAAAAAGTCTAATCCATGAAAGGTCAAAGCCTCTGAGGTAATTTTACTTGTGGTGAAACTTGTAAAATTTGCATTACTAAAGTTTGTTTAGCCCTTTTATAGATCATAATTGTTTAACTTTTTGAAAATCACAGGAAATTGAACAAAATACTGTATAAGAACTCACATTATCAGAATTAGAAACTGACTTAGTAGAATTAAAATTGATTGCTACATTTGAAGTGTAGTTAATTTGAAATTAGAAGGCCAATGTGATTCAACTAAAGGTCATGTGGTTGATCATATTTCTTCTATTCAATAAACCTGTAAAATCAATACCCTGCTTTTTAAATTGAGAATGTTTCACTGGTACTGTACATGTACACAAAAGGCACTGACTGATCAAGCGTAACCTTAACAAATAGTACATTAGGGGTGATTGGGTGAAAGAGTGCACTGGATTCTATTGACTCACTCTTTATGTCCCTGGTCCTCAAAGATTGTCAGGGCAGAAAAACATGGACACAACTGTGTCTTCAAAACAATGTCTGGTAACAAAGACTACCCCCACTTGCTGGCTGCTGTCACACACATGCGTGGGAGAAGGAGAAGGACACAGTCTTTGTTACCAGACAGACAAAGTTGTTGACAGACTTGGTTGTGTTCATGCATACAACATCCTAGGCTACTCTGTGAGTGCCTCTTGTAAGCAGAGGTCTTGTCATTGTAGATTCAGTGGGGTATGAACACCATGAATAAACCTTTTTTACTATCCTTTTTAAAAATAAACTCTGTTAGCAACATTTATTTAATGTGTGTGCAAATAACACACATTCATGTTTGCAGAGTATGTAACTCCTCTTAAGTACTCTGCCCAAATGAGAGTGATACAGCTATGTCAATTCATTCAGGTGTTATTTCTTGATCATTGCTGATCAGTGAAATGCAGGTTTCACCTCCCAGGGTCAGACCTGAGACCTCCTAGCAACATGAGGTCATGGGTAGGGCATGGCGCCGTGTTTATATTGTAAATATGTCTGGTATTGTCATGAGATAGCGCTTCATAATGTACATTGTAGCTCTAGGATCTATTTAGCCGTATTATTTACTGTGTCAAAATCAATATTTCTGATATGGCATGATTGGCATCATTATTTTTTGGAATAACATGCTTCATCCTTTCAAAACACTTCATCCCAAACCTTTTTTTTTTCTTCTCAAAACACTTCATCCCAAACCTTTTTTTTTCTTCTCAAAACACAATTCAATTCATCATCAAGGATTGTGACACTGGGGCAGTACAGAAATGCAAGTATGCTGTGGTGTGCACTAAATCTCTCCAGCCTCACCTACCGCGGAAGGTGCCTGTTCGTACTTGCCATTCATATTGGAATGGTTGCTAATGGTTACCAATTATTGGTGAACAAAGCACTGCTCTGCATGCAGTATGCTGATGCCGGGTTATGTAGACAGGCGTTGACATTTATATACTCCCCTCTTCACTAGTGTAATGAAATTGTAATATTTGAGCACGATCACACTCTGAAAATACAATATTGCATCTTCTCTCTTCAGGCTTGGTACATGCATATTGATTGAAGCCTTGAAAGAAGCCTTGGGGAATAGTTCAATATACTTTTAGATTTTGGTTGCACGTTGCTAGCCGTTATGTTGTTCACATAACACTTCATGTTGGTCATATTTAAGTCACAGAATATTGCTGGTACTGAGAGTCAGTCTAAATATGATGATCTACTGATACTCCTACATTTACCTGTACTCACACGTGTGCATTATATATCTAAAATATATGTAGACTTAGGCCTACCTGAGTTTGCTATTGTGCCAGTAATGTGTTTGTATCAAAAGGTGTGTTCATTGCAGAGTGAGAAAAGCCTCCATGTGCTTTGAATATGAACTACTTGCATGTACTCAATATCATTATGAAATACAAAATGGATGCACTTATGTACTGTGCATGAACTTTCACTCCTGTACATTATGACTAATAATCAATTGATGAATCCATCTCGGGTATTCTAGTTATTCATCAATTTGCCTGTATGGGTGTGTTTATGATGTACATGTACATTGTATGTTGAAGTCTACTCTACAAGTATCGGGTATCAATAGTCAGCCATTGTATGTGATTATAAACCATGCCAGTAGGCCTCTGATTATGCAACATCCAGGTCCTAACAGCCCCCCATTATCGAGCCAAAAATCAGGCCAGATGTCCTGGCAGTGCAATGAATCAGAAAGCATTGATTTCCAATAACCCAGCCCCCACTAAACAGAGCTCTGCATACCACACCTTTCATCTAACTTTGTACAGTGTGTATAATGCTATAGAATTTCAAGTCGGGCATTGTTCTCTTAGCTTTTATCCACTCATGCAAATCTGTTTAGTATTGGTGTCAATCCCATTGCTGATTTTTTTGGAAGAAGCAGGGTGTGACAATTGCTTCTTGAAAGCAACTTTGACAAAAAAGCATTACTTATCCTGCATCCTTTAAAGACAGCCAGTCCCTTTTTCAGATCACCACAAAACCGTCGAAACATTGGCAAAACATATAGAGAAGTGTTAGCAAGCTCTATATTCACAATTTGAAACTGATACGTAGTGTAAAATTCAAATAATGCACGTAAACAACGTCTGATTAATAGTCTTTACCCCAGGCTCTTAGCAGCTTGTGTTAAAATATCTGCTTTATTGATTAATCTGTTTATTAAATTATAAAACGCATTATGAAAAAAATTGTTCTATGGAAGGAATCATCTCCAAAGTTTGGTAGTTACTCATAAAATTAGGATTTCACACACGCATAATAACCACATAGATACTGTAACAAAGACTAATACTTTTTTCGTGGTACGAAAAAAGTCGGTTTGAAATTTAACGGCTGAAATTTTTTACATATACAGAAAGCTTCAACATGCTATATTCTTAGAAATGGTCTTGAATCACACTTTCTTCAATTTACGATCGTGATAGACGATTTCAAATTTTTAAGCTTGCAAAAGGGACTGACAATCTTTAAACCCTTCTACATGTATTAATTGCTCAAAAAGTTTACAAAATGTGCATGAGGATAGGGCTGAATTTCTTTTCAAGAGTTACAATTCTTTATATTTTTTTTATCATAGTCATGCTTAAAGTACATGTTTAAGCCTAATATGTGTATTAGCATTTATAAAAATGGAATGGAACTTCATCTAATGAACACAAAATTATACCAAATATGAAAATAGTATTACCTGTCAGTGTAGCCTTAGTACATGTATCTATTACATCCAAAGTTTGGTTAACGAACTAATGTAACTGACGCACCCAGGTCTCACCTTACTTTGTTTTAATGCTTGCAGTACACAGCATAGCATATAAATTTACATTCATGAGTAGAATGTTTACTCATGCTGTTCAAAAATAAACATTTGTGTCTTTCTTCAAGCATGGTACATGATGGTATGTAAACATACAGTGTAGATAAAGCCTAAGGATCTAATAATATTAGGTTTAAGTGTTTTGCCCCAATACACAGGCTACATACCAGAAAACCCAGTGTGTGTTTACTTAAAGTTATATTATTTTCCTGAGCATGTTCTATAGCCCTTATGAATTACAATGCATTCAGTTGATATTACTTATATCATGAATACATTTAGCTCCAGCCCTGTTTTATCAACATTTAGATGTAGCCAGACAACATCAATACATAATCCCATCTTTACGATGAATTTTAGCTCAGTAGATTAAGTTAATGAGCATTCCCATGAGTGACCTCAATTATTTTTTTATCTCCTGTATTGATTTCTTTCAGACATATATTGGCAATGTGGTGGTGTCAGTGAACCCTTACACCAAATTGCCGCTCTACACCCAGGAGAAGATCCAAGAGTACAGAGGCATGAACCTGTATGAGCTCCCTCCTCACATGTAAGTTTCTTAACTAAAACGGTCAATACCTCATGTCTAGATACAAAATGGAACAGCACTGAATATATAGATGCAAGAAATACAGTGCAGTAGTAATTACATGTGCAAAAGTGTAATCTGCTTAACCATACTGAAGCATTTGATTAGGGGTAGGTAGGCTTGACATTTCAATCATTTCCCTCTATTGATTGTGCAAGGAAGCCCTTTATATTGTGATAATTTCCTATTGATTAAACAGCTTACAGTAGATCCTGTATGCTAGTCAGCAACCATTCCTTTTCTGTTTCATTTCTAAGCTTGGGGCATCTTCATAAAAAGGAGAAACATTCCACCAAGTTTTGTGTTCCAAAAAGAATTGTCATTGCAAAAACTGTCATGTGATATACTCAATTATTTCTTCTGTTGACATATTTCCACTCTAAACACACATTCATTAAAAAGTAAGCCAGTGACCAGGGCTTTTGGTTTGGTTATCAGTCAGTCCCATTTTTGACAGCCAATCGTCACACAAACACACATATAGGTCATGACACTATCTCTTACATAAGCAGTAAAACTGCCCTTTATTGACTTATCTCCTTAGCTCCTCTCCCTACCTCTCCCCAGCGCAAACATAAGTGTACCCTAGAGGCACAGTGTATAGAATAGTGCCTGTAAGTTGCTGATGTGAAGTGGATGGAATAAAATTCATAGTAGACATAAACAGTTACAGCTCAGGGGCCAAGTGATGCATACATATGTACAGTTATAAACATGCAGGTATATAGAACACTGGACATGTGCCATATAAACGCCTAGTTTAAAGTTTGTGAAGCTCATTTTCACAAGTCATGGAACTCAGCGTGTATCAGCAATGTACCGTAAGAATAACATGTATGAAATCTCACAGTTATAGCTTTGCAAATCTTTTCTGGAAACGTGAAAAACCATCCTTGTCCATGTTTGAAACAGCCACTTTTGTAGCGACCATAGTCTATCTTCATATAGCATACTGGCTTGGTCAGTGATGCACTGTTCACCTCAATGCAGTGCGGGGAGCCGTGTTGTGTGCTATTGCAGTCTCGGATCTCTAGGCTACAGGTGTCTAGTAATCAGTATAATGCAGTTTTGACTCAGTTTCTAGATCTAATAGTGGGGGCAGTTCTTAAGCAGTATATTCTTTTATTTTCTGTGGTATTTACACAATTCATTTTGACCTGCAAAAAAGGTTGTACTCCCTTTAATAAGGTACTGGTATACATTATTTTATATGTTTGTTGTATCTTGTTACACACTGACCTCATGTAGAGTTTTGATAGTTGTATAGTACTGAAAGGTACAAATGAATGCAGTTATATAGTGATATATTTTATTTTCACATATATTTTGCTGTTTTATTTGTTCCTATTCTGTGAACTTTTGAACTAAATTCGTTGTAAGCCTATACGCTTGTTAGCTTATGAAAAAAAGAACATTCATTTGGAATCCTTGTTTGACTTGCCTTTTTGAACCTCCTACAAATGTACAGTATTTGTCTGGTAGCCCTGGCTTTATCACTATACAGGTTCCAGCTTTTTATACTTGTTTGCCTTGGAGGTGGACAGAACCATGTTAGCCTGGCTTTCAGGCTGTAGGATATTTCTGATCCAAACTGAGAAATAAGGAGTAATATTCTAGTTACTGTCCACTCTCCTCTTTTCTCAGTCCATTGGGGGAGCTGTCCAGAGAAGAAATTGAGAATGATTAGTCTACTGTAGCCAGACCCATGTATTGACTACTTTAATTTAGAAATGCCCAATAACCTGGAAGCTAGGCTAAACCAAGGCTGAAAGGTCACATCTGAAGAGACCCATTATGTATCTCCCTAAAGGACCAACTGCTGAATAACATATTCTCCTATTTTATGGAAATATAAAACATATTTCCCTGCCGTTTTTTTTCCATGAGAGCTTCAGTAATAATCATCATGACCAATGGGTCTTCGTTGTCTGGATAGCTCACAGCTCATTTTTGAGGCTGTTACATGTATCTATTTGATATCTCTGTATTAATTAGTTTAAGAGTATCTTTTAAGTGTCTCTTTGGACGTGGTCCTGTTCTGATAACATATTCCTGTTGGTATGGAAAACACCTATGGTACACGTATTGCATACAAACTGGACTAGTAATGAACATGTACAAGTTTGAGAGCATCAATGCGGGCCGGCCTGTAGAATGACTCAAACACACAGTGCAACCGAATGTGTTTTAGACAATGTTCCTGCACTCCCACTATTCATAACAAGTCCAGACACCACAAATATATAGATTTAGGCCTGAAATACATCGTCTACCGGTATGTGTTATCAGAGAAAGGTCTGTATGTTAGCCTGTATAAAATGAAAGTTGCCATGGCTATGGCAATTCTTTTATGATGAAGTCTATACATCTCTCCTACAGTGTGTGAATTCAGTTCAGAATGGCATTTATAGAGTAAAAGAAATGCAAGTTAACCCCCTCTATACCAAGCCATGAAAAGTATATTGAGTTATTATTCATTCGTCGAACCCATCGTACTGATAGGGTCAAATGCAGATAGATCCACACCATGCTGCTAGGGTCAGTGTATAGGTTAGGACATGGGACTCCGCCCGGCTCCCTGCTAGGACCATGCATGAACACCACATAACCCTTTGCATGGCAAGCAAAAAGCTCGTGTACTGGGATTGATCTGTATTACTTATGCAAACACAAAACACTTGGAATGTAAAGAGTTAAACACTGACCAACAGGAACACCCAACTTCCCTGTCCATGAAGAGGTGATAGCGATTCCCTAGAATTGTCATATCTCGAGCGGGGCTGAATCCAGATTGAACCATATCACCTCAAAAGCATGTTAATCCTTCCTGTGTCAGATAAACTGCTGCACTGTGGGATTTGTGAGTAGAACGTGGTGTAAAAGTGCAACAGTGGTGCTAAGAGAGTTAATGTCACCAATATGAAAAAGCAGCCAAATTATGTGCTTCCTCCCGGCACCGGCACCGATTCGTGCTGCCGTTTATGCCGAATCAGTTTCTGTTGGCAGTAAATTACATTTGAAAGTTTAAAGCAAATATTACTCATAAAAACCTCTATGAATGATAAATCATTGTCTGGTAACGGCACGATTCTTTTGAGTGATGATAGGTCACAAGTTATTTTGTTAGGAGTTGCTGTAAAATATGATGAGGCTCAATTTAACTCATGGTTACAATACCAGTCCATGAGTACCGGTATACAAAACCATGAAGAATAATCTGGCACAACGGTGTAAAAGATTTTGTCTAGAAAGTGAAACTTGCAACTGTGGAATGTGATTTCTGTCTAGACATGGGGCTCTGGAAAATATTTCTGTTACCTGCTTTGATCCTGTTGAAAATTGGCTCTGATTTATGAATCCTTTTTACATCCAGTTGTGATGGGTTGTATTTCTCATGGGAAAATGGAGGGGACTGTCATTAAAAGCTCCCTGAAACCTACAGCTTAGGATTTCAATATATGAATGTAACATTCCAGAACACTGTTTCATTTTTATCACACTAAATGTATAAAACCTTGACACAAACATGTTTTGACACAGAATATTTGTCCTAAGTAAAGTTGAGTAAAAAAAAATCGATGGTCATGTTGTTTGACAGCAGTGGCTAGTTTTGCATTAATAATTATGTATTTTGATATAATCAATTTGAAACAATCTGTTATGAAGTACTAATTATTGGATGTTTACATTACCAATCATATGGTGTTATTGTAAGACTATTGATATATTTTAGAGTCTATAGTACAGGGAGCTAACCATTTATCATATTAGAGTTATAGTGAAAGAAAAGATACAATAAACAAATAATTACTTAGCAACAAACAAGAACTTGCAATGAGTAATGGACAGTTTTTAAGTAACTGAACTTACCCTCTCTGAAAGTTGCTTTTCAAAATAATATTTGTTCCTCTTCCTTTCAACTAATAATTAATAGATTATTAAAACTTTCAAAGATAAACTTACTTGAATCCTCAACTCAGGTACAGGTATACATTGTATGTAGACATATGTATTTATTTGCAATTGTTGTAACTTGCCATTAATAGTAAGAACCGTGGTAGCAGCCCGTGGGCTTTCAACTTTACTGAGCACTGTTACCATGGTAGTTACCATCGAAAGTAAGTTATGATAGTTTAAAACATCTTGGCAACACGGCCCTGGTCAAAATTGAGTTTGAGTTTCTCTCTAACAAAGAGTGTCTGTTTTCTCTCCTGTGGCAGCTATGCCATCACAGACGACGCCTACAGGGACATGAGAGACAAAAACCGAGACCAGTGTGTCATCATTTCAGGAGAGAGTGGAGCGGGCAAGACTGGTAAGACAAGACAAGCTATTTAAACAAACATGGGATTTATAACGGATGTTATCACTGAAAGGTCATTTATAGGGAGAACAATCAATTTCTTTGTCTCATGCATGTATTTTAAATCCGTGACTCAATTTAGAATTACAGGTCAGCACTAACAACTGTCTGCTTAGATATAACTGATGAATTCCTGATCATGTTGAGGCCTGTGAATCTTATTGGATAAGCTGATAATATAAGAATACATTTGTTCATAATTTGTTTAAAATGATGTTAACAGTGTGCCATGACAGTTTAATAAGTAGAAGCATGTGCACCATTTTATGTTTATGTTTATGATACACAATTGTAAACTAAATCTGGCTGAAGTTTGTCTGACCTTAATATACCAATAGAAAAAAAGAATAAGGATTGAAAAAAAAACTCAAGGTGCTTTTAACTTTGGTTTGTCAAAAGGTATTTATTTTTATAGTATATTTCATGTTTTGGATTTAATGAGTGATATTTAGGTTTAAAATGTACCTTAACTGTATATTTCATAAACTGAGATGAAGTTATCAAATTCAGTTGTGAATTAAAAGATGCTTTTTAAGCTAATTTTTCACTGATGTCCTCTTTTTGTGTGAATGGACAGAGGCCAGCAAGATTGTGATGCAGTATGTGGCGGCTGTGTGTGGGAAGGGCAAAGATGTGGATACGGTGAAGGAACAGTTACTACAGAGCAACCCGGTGCTGGAAGGTAGGTTCCCCAGAAGGGGGAAGGGGGCTCTATTTTTAAAGTTCCCTTCTCTTCCGCTTCTGGTGTTACCTTTGGGTTCTCTTCACGCTATTTATATTACATCACATACTTAACAGTGCGTGCTTCAGTACTAGTATTCCAGTGACATTTCGTACAATGCAGGGATGTGATGTGTGTGTGTGTGTGTGTGTGTGCATGTGCGTGTGTGTGTGTGTGTGTGTGTGTGTGTGTGTGTGTGTGTGTGTGTGTGTATGTGTGTGTGTGTGTGTGTGTGTGAGAGAGGGGTGGGGAAGGTCTTGGTGTCTATATGTGGGGTGTTTTTGTTGTTCTTATTAGGGGTACGGGGGTGGTTGAGGCTAAGATAACGGGGAAACTGATTTTAAGTCCCATGAACTCTTCTGGATGTGTTGAACTTTTTTAAGCTATTGTGATGAACCTCCCATCAGGAAGCTCATGTTAATTTGATAATGTGTTTACCATTAGAGCACATGAAATTAACAGATCTCAATTTGGGGCAAATTGGGACATGAGTTCTTGTGCACACACGATCACAAAATAAACTGTATATTGAGAAATGTAATTTTTAAACCTTAATTCATATTTTCAGTTCATGCTCATGTTTTCAGTCAAAAGCCTGGGCTTATATACTTCATTTTGTCTGTGCAATAATTAAATTCAAAAGACGATTATCTTTCTCTTTCATGCAAAATTTGTAAACAAGACGTTTGTGTGGCATTAAGGCATATTTATAACAAGTTTTTTGAGCAAGATCAGTGTGATTAGTGCTACTTTTATGGATATAAACACAAAACACTAATTGAACGCTGAAGTAATATGCAAAACATTTTTGTGGTTTGAAATGTTATCAGTCATAATCAGCTTTACATGTGGATATATCCTTGGCTGATTTGCTACACTGACTACATTACTCTATGCAGACATAAACAGCCCACCACCCTTAAAACAACTAGAATCAGTTTTCTGGCTTGCTGAAAACGTGTCTCATAAGAATACATGCAAAACAAGCTCATGAAATGTATACTTCAATCACAGTCCATGACCAACTGTAATGATAAGCAGAAATTAGGATGACTTTCACACACATTAATATAAAAAAGTTGTACAATAACAACAAAGATGTTACTATCTCCTGAGTCCTAATGCACATCATGTTATTCATACTGCTGTCCCCATGTTTGTGAACCAAGTACTTGTAAAATGCTTTGCTTTGTGGTTCTGATTGTCACATAGTTTATCGGCACATGAACCAGTCTGTGCATTTTGAGTCTATGCTGGGGACTGTAATGTCTACGACAAAGAAGACATCTGAGTAGAGGGGTTGGTATCAAATTGCCTGCAGGTGAAATCAAAACACACCTGTGTGCTCTTTTGTTCTGATATTGAAGTAAATCAGTTCCCCTCGCATAGAGATACATGACTCCATTGTGTCGGTATTATGTTTCTGTCGGTTTCAATAACGTGGTATGCAGTGTTTGAAAGTGGATGATTCAGATATTCAACTGCCATGGGCAAAGGATCAAAGGACCGTGATTGTGCTATAGTTATTTTTTTTCCTTATTCACTGGCTTTTTTGCATGCAGGATATAGGGGAGATGATCATGTTTCTGATTGTTGAATATTAAAAAATATTGCCTGGTCTACTTTGTAAAATCTTCTTCATGAATTTAAAATAGAGCATTTAACATGGATATATACACTATTCAGCAAAAGGAAAAGGCTCAAATATCATTTAAAAGGACAGCCAAGATATTACAGGATATATTGAAGCATCGTGCCAGAAGTTTCTGTATCGCCTATCAAATCAGCATTTTTAGTGATGCGGAATGATACAGATGTAAGCTATTTTGTAACTGGATCTGTGTTTTTCTGACCTGCTGATCTGTCCTCATTCACATTTCCTCTGAGGGAACGTTTATTATCTCAGATGGCTTGTAGACATGGTCACCAGGTTATTTGTTGACAAAGAAAATATTATGGTGTGGACTTCCTTCATAGTGTTTGCATAGGATACGGAAAGGTGCTATGATGTGTGCGTGATAGTTTTGTTGAATCATAGACGAGAAATGATTGGACATTTTCGTATTTTACAGGTGAAAATATGAAGAAGAGACAGAGTAATTGAGTTGACATATCAGGGTGATTTGTCTTGTATGCTTTCGGTTTCTGAGAACAAATAAGACAAAAACAATTCATTTCAGCTTATTACAAACATTATGACCAAAACTACAAATTTGGCAAAGTTTTCTGCTTAGATCTCATCAGGAAAAATAGTAAGAAGTTCCATTAATGTATCTTCATTAGCTTAAAAAAAAACCGCCAAAAGCATGAGGAAGGACTTCTTCCATCAAAGCTGCAAATTTGCCTAAAGATTTTGGAGCTAATCATGGTTCAGTGTGTTATTTTCACAACACCATGTTTAAAATATAGCCCCAGCATGTAATGTCATACATACATGTAGCAGTGTCATACCTAGTTAAGCAGTGTATCCTTGTTGATAACCAGGCACACATGTCAATGCTTACATATGTCTTATTAAAGCATGATCAGTTTCATAACAATGACCAGTGCAAATATGAACCCACGGTGTTGACATTCCATTCTACAAATACAATGTACTCTGGCTGCAGGTGAACAGACACATCACCCTCCCACGCAATTATGCATTGCACAGGCGCAATAAAACTTAGAGATATATACTATCGACATCAAGGAATCAATACACTTTAGAAATTACGATGTTGTTCTTCTATAGATGGAAATGGAATATTTTCATATACCTGTGAAAATCTCTCCAAAAAGTTGTTGTTTGGTTTTGTCAATTATTTGCGTGGTTTGTGAAAGGCTAAAAAGACGCTTTAACTCTTGTTGTCAGTTCAAGTGATATGCACACATGTTATGAATAAAGGATTGACTATGTCTTACATCTTTTTACTCAACATCAATGTTTTTCCAGAGATAAAGTAAGGAATGGTTAGAAAATATTTCACAAATATTTGTTAGAGATATTTTGCATCCTGCAGCTGAAAAAAGTGCAGATGCCCTGTGATGGCATATTTTGGTTATACATGTATTGGCGGATAACAAAAATTATATTGCAAAGTATTATTATAGACGGGTAGTCATTGTAGACACATGGTGTTTCTATACAGTTGGTCAATGAAGAAGGTTCTTGACTTGCCAGACCATGACCTGATATTCCTTTTAAATGGCCTGGGATGTAATTGAAAAGAAGCCCAAACTAAATAAAGCCTTAAAGGTAGCCTGTCCCTTTTGCGGACCTAATTCTGAAAGTTTCCTGACTTTGTCATCATTTGAGAGAGAGTGGCTATATAACCTGGAATCGACAAAGCGTAATATTCGGTTTTGAGGTAATAATCTTCTATAATTGATTGAGCTTTCTTTTTTCGTAACACGAAAACAGTCAAATCTCAATGAAAACTAGTTAGATTTTCATTTATTCTACGGGAGTTATAGTATCTCTGACCATAAAATGTCAGAGTTGGTATCCCAAAGATACATGCTAAATATGTGCACACTTTCATTAAGTTTGCAGATGTTTGTAAAAGGGACGGGCCATCTTTAAACAAAATGTACATGGTTGCGTGGTCCATTGAGTTCAATAGATCACATGATGTGCAAGTAATAATTCTGCTTTTCATACCTGGTAATTTTGTCAGTGAATCAGGTTAACCTAGATATGCATCTTTTCAGGTGAGCCAGGCAGCCAGCATTTCTTGCATAGAAGCTGAGTCTAAGAGGCAAAATACAAAGTTTTTCATGCTGTATGTGAATTCTATGACTCTGTTCAGTTCCATTTTCAACACACTGATTGTACCTATTTGATGTGGTTCATGCATCATTTCATTTTGTCTGCAAAAGGGATATGCCATATACCTTTAATGTACAGTAGCCATTATCATTGAAGCACATACATAATTAAAACAACCAATACTTTCATCTAATCAATGCTTGAAGTAGCTTATTCAAAACTGAGAGTAATGCAATCATTGTGACATAAGATGAACATGTGTGGTGTTTTGTTACCCCCTTGGTTTCTGTCGTTGTTTCAGAGAGTTGACTTGAATTAGCTGTCATGTTACCGGCTCCCTGATAGGTATTAATGGCATGTAATGTTACCATCCACCACATTGGCTTGATTGCCTGTGAGACCAGGCAGTGTGTAATGGTTGTTTATAAATATTCCATTTCATCCTAATGGCCCTGAGAGGGAGGTGCGGTCCGTTTGTTATTGATTAACCGGGTTGGATGTCTGCTCCACTTTAATTGCTCATCTAAGTTTGATGCGCTTATTCTAGATTAGTAAATAACCTGTCATCGCCATTAATGGTTAAGGGTATATTTTTCCATCATAGTAACTACATATATATTCCCTGCTCTTACTGCTCTCTGTCAATAGCATGCCCTTGGAATCAGTATATGTTTAATGTCAAATTGTCAATATTTGATGAGAGTTAATAGCAGTTACAGATTACTTAGCAAATATGAGATGTTTGAATATTCAAATCTTGATTAGGAAGAGAAGTAGAGAGGTAGGAATGAGGGGAAGAGGGAGGAGATGGAGAGCTAATGTAGAGAGAGGAAGAGTGATGGAGACAGACAGACAGACAGACAGACAGACGGACAGAGACAGACAGACAAACAAAGTAGAGACAGAGAGACAGAGACAGAGAGAGACAGGTAGAAAGATACCTAGAGACAAACAAAGAGAGACAGACAGAGAGAGACAGGTAGACAGATACAGAGAGAGAGAGAGAGAGAGAGAGAGAGAGAGAGAGACAGACAGACAGACAGACAGACAGAGACAGAGAGAGTGTGAGCGAGATGATGGGGATTGGAAGCAGATGAGAATACAGCTAAGGGAAATAATGAGCAAATGTGAAAGTGTCATTAACGAGGATCACTGCATGATATTGAAAACAAAAGACAAATGATGCCAATAGATGATATGAACATACCAGAATGTCAAGGCTCTCTGTACATATTTTTCATAATTGTCTCTACAAGTTTAATGAACACCGGTATGAATATTTCGACACTTTTGAAATGGCTACTGATATATTAATATACGATAACGATCCTAACAATGCGTCATCGATGGTTATGTGTTGCTAGGAGGGAAACATCCAACAAAGAGCAGTTAATCATGTGTGCATCCACTGTATCTGTGCGTGTGGTCTGCCACATGAATGGGCACACGACATGTGCAGGGGATCATTCTTTCCTGAACATGAACAAAGGTACATGAATCATTGGCTCTTGGCCATGATCTGAATAGACGTTGTCTGGTTGCTAGCCTGCTCATCACTGCTCATGCCAAGCGCTTGCTTTAAATCGTTAGTTTGGGAAGATGAGAAGCCCATCGGTGTGAGTCACCTCAATCAAAACATCACATCACTCCGTGCTCCTGCTAATGCTCCTTATGACACAGCCAGTGGCAAAGCTGATCAGCACTGCTGATGATTCACAGCTCCTGCTTATCATAACAACAAATATATATGATTCCTTGCCTCACAGTTAACCCCCTCCTCCTTCCCTCCCCCCCCCCCCCCTTCTTTCCCCCTTTCTCTCTCCCGCCCTCCCTCTAACAAACAAAAAAGCATGGATACATAGAGTGTCATGCGCCATTTGAGCGTACATTAGCGGCAGACTCTAATTTTAGCATATCCATGCTGTAAAGTAAATGGCAAAATCTAATTTCCTCAGCTTTCTGTTAATTTCCATGGCAACAGTTGTTTGTAGTCTAATCATATGGTGGACTGTACTTTCCTCGATTTGATATGGCATTCCCCCCTTTCCTCTCTCCATTGTGCCTTCTTCCTCAAATACACATTAGTTTTACAAGGAAGTATCAACAGATTTTCTGTCTGTCTGTCTGTGTGTTTGTCTGTCACCTTGTCTTTTTTTTTCTTTATGTCTCTCTCCCACCTCTCTTTCTATTAATCTAAATGATGTTGATATCTTTGTACTAAAGGTATGTATATGCCTTATAAGTATTGATAGACTTTCTTTTTATTACTTCTTCATGTTTGAATGCCAATATGCAGTGTAACTATATGACTATTAAAAAAAGGTGTGCCTACTTAGACTGCCTGCCCATAACGAATGTGGAAGGAATTGATTTCAGCACTATAAAGTCAGCCCTGGGATTAAACAAGAAGGAACCGTGGGCATTATATCCTCTGTGATTAGGGGTGGTTCCTGACTGCCAAGCCCCTCCTGATTCTCCAGCGAGGGAGTTGCATTTTCCCCCTTTTTTATCCCGCTGAGAGTTTATCAGAGGTAGCCATAGTTTGAATATCTGCTGTATGGATCTCGGTCACTCCTCCCAGTACAAGATAAATTGTGGACTGCTGTTGTTGTACGACCAAACATACCTTGCATTGACATCTATACAATAATATCAACCAATATGTACTTGCCTGAAGCATAATAGATAGGGATGATAACACTGTGGGTTTGTGTCTTTTTATGCAAGTGAGCTGCGGAGCTATAGATAGATTATGGTAAAGGGAGAATTGCCCTGACCTAAACCCTTCACAAAGCGTCAGTTTGGGTGAATGGTTAGGAGGGGCAGTGTATGGAGAGGAGGAGATAATTCAGTAAGAGAGGAATGTAATATGTATAAAGCACTCCTACTTGTGAAAGTAGTGATGCGTGATACTGAATATTCTGTTTTGGGCAGGGAAAAATCATTAAAAATTCATTTGTGGTGGCGAACACCCTGAATGTCATTTTCCATTAAATCAAATGTTTTTTCATAAGGGCTGTTTTGTTATTTAAGGGGCGGGGTTGCGGGGCTTAATCACGCTGAGAACCTGTGCATGCATACAAGTTCATGTGCAGTTTTTTATTATTCATGTCCATGCAGGAATATGTATGGGCAATAAGTTGTAATAATACAATGTAATTGACATGCAACTTGACATTCTCTTGAGTTGCTGACAATTAAAGTGAGTAAGGGAAAGTGGTCATCCTATAAATGTTAATTTACAAATTTGAATCATCATGGCAATCAGTACTTCATGTACCCAATGTGATGGTGGGTTAGCCCTACATTGCCTGTACATATGAGGCACATTCAACCCTGTAGACATAGAACTTCAATGTCTCATAGATTTGTGTGGGGATAATCACAAAGTGGTTTATTAGATCCACTTGAAAGAAATATTCATGATTACATTGTATTTAAAAGATTGTGAACTGATCGCACATACATGTAGGCTACTGGTAAGTGTACCGGTATATAATTTTTGTGTAAGTAGAAACAGATCTTAAACGTGGTGACAATGTGGAAGCTTGTGTGCGAGTTGAAAGGATCATGGATGAGTGGTATATAGAGATCAGTAGATCACAGGATGTGCAAGTATTAATTCCGGTATTCATTTCTCGTTTTGGTTGGCAATTCCTGTTTGTTAAGCAGAAAAGCTGTCTTTCAGATCAGCCAGCTTTTCACTGCAGATTCAGAGGCATTCTGAGAACTTAATCATAACACATGCTCTGATCCTCCCTGAAGCATTACTTTCGGTAATGCCAATACAGCCTAATATGGAGGTTTTGTATTCTGAAGAGGTCCACAATTATATGTGATCCAGTCTGAGTTTGCATTTATGTTTTGCATCAAAGTCTTGCAGTCCTACATGAAACCAAACTTAACACAGACTTCAACTTCAAGTGCGAAAGAGGTCATACATGTAATATGACTCTCAACTGAAAGAAGATGGAGGTAATAGATTCTTGGAACATCCTGTGGAATTAGAATTATATACATGTGATTGAATGTATACAGGACATTCGGTCTGAATACTGGTTATCACTGTGGGATGTATTACAAAGAAAATTATTACAGGGATAATTCACAGCATTTATGATAAAATGTGTGTGCTTTTTATTGTTGATAGTTTATTTCAACCTGCATTTGTGAATCATAGTTTTTTTGCTGGGTGTAGTCACCAAATTAAAATTTTTATGGTCAGGATATATTAATGGATTAAAGGGTCTTAAAACATAAACATCTTGATTTGCTTCATGTTCAGGATAGTGTTCATACAGACAATGTATATGGTACATGTTGTCTGATGTATATCTTATTTTAAATGTACTATACATTCGTAGTTTGTACATGCTTCAATAATTTACAAGGAAATTGTTTTTTTTTCTCTTTTTCTACAGCATTTGGAAATGCCAAAACAAACAGAAATGACAACTCATCAAGATTTGTAAGTGCACTTCATGTTGGATTCAAACAGTTGTTTTGCTCATCTGTCATTATATCACAATCTGCTAAATTGAACATCATATAGTTCCGTACAAGCAAGGTGCCTCTATGCAATATTGTGAGAGAGAAAATGAGATAGAGAAAGAGAGACAAAGAGAGAGAGAGAGAGAGACAGAGAGACAGAGAGACAGAGAGAGACAGAGAGAAATGGGTAGACCAATATGGGAGATCAATGTAAATTGGTCTATTTTGAAACAATGCAAAGCACTCTTCTGATGCAAATTGCTACATGTATGATAACTGATTTTTTTTTGGCAAACGCTCAGAATGATGAAACTAGTATACTGGTAGTCTGGCTGTGGGCCATTGATTGTAATTAATTTTTCAGGTATTAACTTCAGAAATATTGCATATTCTAAATATATATTTCATATTGCAAAGGCCTAAGCTATTGTGATGTAAACTAAGTTCCACTCATGAGAATCATTGCAATCTATTTTGCTTTCTTTATTTTCATTATATTTCCCTCTGTAACTACCAGGGTAAATACATGGACATCGAGTTTGACTTCAAGGGAGACCCAGTTGGAGGTGTTATCACAAATTGTAAGCATATTCAATTTCTTTGTATGTCTTCACTACAAAAAATGTGTACATTCCTAGCCAACTCAGCACCCACTTTTCTCACTATTCTCAGTTACTTGTCCTCGCGATGATACATTTGAAGTAAAGCTAATGAGGAAATTTAATTTGAGTATTGAAGACTTCACATTGAAGGTGGCTTTCAAGTGGCATAATCTATGTTTCACATTTGAATTTTAGTCACTTCATTACATGTATCTGACAGAAGATCTGGTGATGATGTTTATGTTGTTTGTTTCATTTATATATTTTAGGGTGGGTATTTAAAGGAAATACCAAGCAGAGTGTGCATGAAATGACAACAAACCTGAAAGCTTTCCCCTCATAGTTAAAGTCATACATGTTTATTTATTGGTATAATTTAATGTTAAGGATCATATTGAACTGTAGATATAAATATGCTTCCATTAATGTTAATGGAAACAAAATCAAGTTCAATCGATGATATATATTGGTATATGATGTTGGACTGATTTCTTGACTTGTTTGGTTGCCAGATTTATTGGAGAAGTCCAGAGTCATCTCCCAGACAGAAGGGGAGAGGAACTTTCACATTTTCTACCAGCTACTCGGTGGAGCACCAGAGCTCTTGATCAGTAAGTCACTTATTAATACTTCTCTTTTTTGTGTGACCTTTGACCTTTACTCTGTCTCCCTCAAACAATTTGAATGTATTTGTGTTGTTGTCTGTTTCATTATTGTACAGGAAAATGAGTTGTATGTTATATACATTATGTGTTCATATAGATTACATTCAGTAGTGGTAGATGGAGTTAAGTGTAACAGACTTTATGAAGATATTTGATAAAGTAAGAAAGATGGATTAACTACATTATGGTATATGAAGTAATATGGAAATTCTCATTACCCACAATGAAGTACAATGTAAAAAATGAGATATCAATGAGAAAGAAATGAGAAAGACATGAAAAAGAAAATACGTTATTCTGTTACAGGTACACAGTGATATCAATAATAGATTTAAGTCAGAAAAAAAAAATCAGGATGTGAGGAGAAATATTTTTCATAACCTGATGTCATGTTGGCACAAACAAGAGCTAATTAATTTGTTTGCGCCTAAATCCGCCCAGCCCGAGATGCATACATACATGTACGTCTAGATTATTTCAGCCAATGTGACCTTTGTTGGGGTATCTTGATAGAGTGAAGTAATAAAGGTATATCTCCGTCACTATGTTGATACAGGAATGCTTTAATTTCCTAGTGATATTATAATGAGGGATTGCTAAGTGTTATTAAAGCCAGCTTGGCTGTTGTATGATGGAGGTGAGAGATTGATGTGTGTATATGTGCTGAGGCCTCGTCTATCATGTGAACCATTGCTATAGGAGGCCATCGATCTGTGGTGAGTGTGAAGGTGAGGTTGAATAAATCAAAGGTGTGATACCAAGCTGCTGTAATGATTTCCATGGTGTCTGCATTCTCACAATGAAGTGTGAATTACTACGCTTTATTTAGTACTAGGCTATTTATATCACTGTACAGTTAAAAGCTAAATGACAATACATTTTCTATTTATACTTTATTTATAGCCTTATGAATGAAATTAAACAAAACCCAATAGAAGTTAGATTACTCTATTATTATCTAATAATATCTTTTTTGTCAATTAAAGGGGTGAAATTTGGCAGTGGTGGACGTATGTCCCCAAAATAGCGATATACCTTACCAACTACATTGTACTTTCTACTAACCGGTTTAGTTGACATACATGATAATATGTACATTAACTGGAAGTAGGTCAATTCAAAGTGACAGCCTGTGATAAGGGCATTAAATATATTGTAGGTGTGTATAAGATATTCAAATACTTAAATTTTGAGCCATTTCTGTTGGAACTTTGCCTGATTGTGGTATCAGCATGTGCTGTTTCTCTGAGTTGCTGATATTTGTCTCCAAAATGGAGCCCTATATTATCTAGCCTTCACCCATGGTATGCCCCAATCCTCTGTTACTGGTATATCTTTTTAAAAAAATGCCTTCCCCAGACCTCAGACTAGTTGTGCACACATTCATTATGAAGTGTGTGTACATGTACTAATCACAGAGGGGTCGAATGATACCACCAACATCCTGTTATGTTTTGGTAAGGGGGAAGTAGTGGTAATTATTAAATACTGGACTGTAATCAATGGCCATTTTGCCATGACCGGGAGACCCATTCTACTTCTATTTTGGGATTTAGGGATACCAGGAAGGAATCACAAATTTAAACGAAATCTGGAGCATGTTGATAACATCAGAACAGTTCTGCCATTCTTTTTGTCCTACATAATTATTGGATCTACCCCCTACCATTAAGGCCTACCCTGTAATTGGATCTGGGGACACCTTTTTTTTTGCATCATTTTTGGGCCACCTTTTGTGCCTCAGATACTCTATTAAGGGTACTTAGTTAATAATTGATAAAACAATGAATGATAGTTTAACAAAACAATTATTAATGAAGAGTGTACTTTTAAAACTTTCTAACTACATTCTTGTCTTTTTTTACTCTCAGGTGAGCTGGAGTTGAGCAGAGATCCCAGTAACTACTTCTACCTCAGTCAGAGCACCACTCATAGCATTGACAATGTCAGTGACAGAGACAACTTTGCCATCACACAGGTAATCAAGAGGAAATCACCCATCCAGATTTAATCCTACATGTCTGCTGCGTAAGATATCCTTCATAAGAAGGTTTTAGGCTCTTCTGTAATTTCAGTGATGAAGAAAACTTAGTCATATAAAGGTCATCAAAAAGAAGTCATGATTCAGAACAGATCCAAAAATTAAAACTTCTTCATTGTTAAAGCTATCCCTTTAAAACCTGCAAATACCTCCTCTTTGTATTAGGGTTTATGCTCTTCAATAAAATTTCCCCTTTCTGCAGGTAGCTATAAAATGGCCTTCAAACTGGACTCCAGAATGTTCTCCATGAGGGCCTTATTTTAAAGATCTATTGTAGTCCCATTGATATACATTGAGGTACCTATTTAACCGAGTCATACAAGTATAATCACCATACAGACTTGAAAAATGCTGCAGGGATGGCTCCTTTTTTACATACCCTTGAACTGTCAGTGGCAGAGACAACTGGTACTCATGCAGAAATCACCATCCAGAGTTTAGAAATGGACCCCCTGAGTGCTTGTGTCTCTTATTTTACTCAGTAAGTTGAAGAGAGATGTAAGAGAGAGAGAGAGAGAGAGAGAGAGAGAGAGAGAGAGAGAGAGAGAGAGAGAGAGAGACATAAAGACAGAGTGATGATATTATAGATGTATAGAGACATAAAGAGAAAAAATGATAGAGATGTGAAAAGAGAAAGAGAGTGAGAGAGAGGAAGAGAGAGAGAGAGGGGGTGGGGGAGGGAGATATATAGAGAGAGATTGAGGGGGAGCAAGGGGGACTGATTTTTTCTGTAAAGCTGTATGCATCGAGAGACAAAGTTATGAACATGTAGACAGAGAGGAAGAGAAGGAGTGAGAGAGCTAAAGAGTGAGAGAGAGATAAAGAGTGAGAGAGAGAGAGAGAGAGAGAGAGAGAGAGAGAGATAGGGAGAGAGAGACAATGAGTAAAAAAAAAAGGTGAGAGAGAGAGGGGGCAGAGATGGAGAAGGGGAAGCAACATGGACAGAAAAAAACAGACAGATGGATAGAGAGAGGCGGAGAGATAGACAGACAGATAGATAGAGGAAGAGAGAGAGAGAGAGAGAGAGAGAGAGGATTGATGTATCTATATTGTTACCATGGGAAAGATCTCATTTATCATACTAGATTCCCTGTTGCATTACTTCCCTCTAATGCTGTTAATTTTCCATCATCATCCTAAGCACATCAGCCAGATGAAGTGTTGAGTGGAGAGAAAAAGCCAGCCTGCTCAATGGCTGGCATACAGCCAACCACCCCCTTTTTTTGCTGTGAGAATTTCCCATAAATAAGGCAGTTACCTTGAAGCAATGTGGATTGCGTGAAGTGAGACAAATATAGTATGTTGTGTTGGACTAAGGGGGTAAAATGTATTTCCATGCAAAAAGTTGGCTATTTATGGTGATATTCATTTACAAATAAGACATAGCTAGGCCATAGCACAATGGGGAGATATCTTGTTTATTGACCAAATGCTGCTATTTATAAAGAATTCAATCTAAATGAAAAGGTAGTTGAATGATCAGGTGAAGCATAAACCAGCTCTGAAAATAATGTGAAACCAATGAAAAAAAATGTCTGGTGTCTGAAAAAGACAGTTCTCATCAAAGAAGCAGATGTTGAATTCATGATTGATATGCAATACTTGTGGCTCATGAATGATTCATGAGCATTGTGAGGAAAGTACGTGCCCCTACTACTTCTTCCTCATGGGGCGTACAGGGTTCAGATTGAAGTTATGCCAGAAATGTCTGTTCATGACAGTCAAAGGATTAAAAGATTGATGAGTAGTAGAATAGTAAGTGCATGGACTGGGTCGGACCAGACTTGACTCGGAAATGAGGGATTAGCAGAACGTGGCCTAATCAAGTTAATGTTCATGTAACTCCATAGCTCACACTGAAATCATTAAGATCCTTACAGTGAGGAAATTAGATTATGTGGTAGGGATTCAGAGCTGTCTTATTTGACAGTTGTCTTTGGATGTCTTGTATTGTATGCGTTTACCGCACACCAGTGTGTATAAAAAGTTGCTATGTACAGTTGGGCCTGAGATCAACGTCACAGCTGATTGCAATCTATTGCAATCAGACTGCAGTCAATGTATGGAGATGAATGCATTTGATTGCAATCAGCTGTGATGTTGATCTCAGGCTCTACTGTATGGTCTACATTTCGTTTTTTTGAATTTATGGATAAATTTTTATGTTAAAACATGCATTTATGAATTTGTAGGATTTCTTCTTAAAGTAGTTAGAACAATAGTCAAATTATAAAATTTTTCCTTATTATTTGTCTAATTTGGATAATAGTTCATATAAATCTGTTTGTAATCATGGTCTGGGTTGTATTTTGAGCATAGTAACTCTTCTTAATACAAGAACAAATTTTACTTTCATGATTAGATATGATATGACAATCCATTGATTGTGTTTATGAGTATAGCCCCATCGAAGAGAGCGCTGTACACTGAGTCCTGTGACTATCCATACCCTAGTCGCTGGATCAGTAGATCATGCAAGGGCCCTGTTTTTTTCTACTCTGTATATTTCACAGCTACATGAAAAAATATCCTGTTGGAGGAGTTGTATGGTTCAAAATCAGAGTTGCGTTTGTCTATTAAAATGATCAGAGCAATATGACAAACAAAACCATTATTTTACAAAGAAATTTTGGGCATACACCCAGGAATAAGTAGAGCGTGCTCCATAATGTAAATGAATGGAAAAAAAGTTGTTCATTTACAGGATGGAGCACGCTATACTCAGAGCTGGTGTATGCCCAAAATTTCTTTGTAAATTGAAATTACCCCAGAAAGCCTTTTCACTGAAAAACATTATTTGTTTGTATCCATTGCCCACATATTTTGATTGACTTCATAATAGACATCATAATGAAGAAACCACCTGACAAACATTTATTTGATATCTATTTTTTATTGATCCTCTTCACATTCAGAAAGCGATGCAGATCATTGGCTTCGCGGATGAGGAGATTCTGGCAGTGTACAAGCTTCTAGCCAGCGTGCTGAAGCTGGGGAACATTAAGTTCAAGAAGTATAACACACTGAATGGCACAGAGGGTGTGAAGATCATGAACCAAGAAGGTGAGACCGTCTTACATTTCACCCTGTGATGATTCATAGCTCATAGCAGCTTCCCCAAGGGCATAGCACTTCATTTCATCATCTCGCATTCTCCTTCCTGCGTGCTCCCTGATAGAGAGACTACAATTCATGCACTCTAATAACTTAAATGCTCGTGAATTAAACTGTGAAGTGTAATGCATGTAGTTGTGTGGCAAAAAATGACAATTTACCTTTATAGGTGCTATACAGGAAATTAAAAAAAATGCATGTATTTTGGGGGGACAAAGAAATCAAATTGATGATAATGATTTGTTTGAATTTTGGATTCATCAAACCCGCCAACTACCATAATCTCATGACAAGTGTAGGATGGTCATAGCATCTAAATAAATCCAAGACAAATTGCTAACAAACATTGCACTAGTGGTTCAAAGGCCTGCACAAATAGACAAATTGGGCAGTAATACTTTGTTATTAATATGCACAATCATGACCATTTTAAGCTCCTTTGTTAAAGATAAATTGGGATGAAGAGAGCCAGCTACATGTGCTGTTCTTTGTTTGCCCAGGCCCAGAGCCGTACAAAGTGCACCTCCATTAATACAACAATCTTGGACAGCAAATATTGAAACTGAAATTCACAAGTGGTAGCAAAATATTACTGCTTCAGTCTACAGTATCCAATATTAACTTTAGCTTTATCTGAAGTTGTGATGACTGTATTCCTCATTTTGGTTTCTTTCCGGCTCCACCCTGAGACCTTTGAACACACAGATGTGTGTTATCTCTCAAGTACTTTATCACATACGGTGGATGCTTCATGCAGTGATCACGTTTTGTCTGTATTTGTTCATTTCTTGTAAGAATGTCTGCATAATGAGTTATGGCTCTCTACAGTACCAAAGGACTATTTTCTCTAATTACTTGATGTACTTTCATAACTTTAGTATAAATAATGCTCTGAATGTGAGGTCAGTTTCACCATGAGCTTGGTCTTTTGTTAGATGGACAACAGTAAGAAGGGATGCTTTGAAATTTTGTCTGCTTAACAAAAGACCATGTTCGTAGTGTTCGTAGATTGAATCAATTTTCTTTATAATGAGTTCTAGTGTTTGCTCCGGTCCCCCCCCCCCCCTCCACCTCAAATGTAATAAACAGTTACATTGTCACAACATTATGTGTGAATAGGGGTCTACTAGTTGTGATGTCCATTTGTAGAAGAATTTTGATTTTTCCTTATAATGGGTTTAGTGTTTACTCCAGTCCCCCCCCCCCCCACACACACACACCTCAAATGTAATAAACAGTTACATTGTCACAACATTATGTGTGAATAGGGGTCTATTAGTTGTGATGTCCATATGTAGAAGAAGAATTTTGTTTTTTCCTTATAATGAGTTTAGTGTTTACTCCAGTCCCCCCCCCCCCCAATATATTAAACTGTGTGCTGCCGATTTTGAGTGTTGACACAGTCGCATTATAAGCAGCTGTTCCTATATGGTAGCACATAATCCTTTGTACATATGTGGACACTGAATAAGAACAGGCCTAATGGTGCTTAACATTGCATACATGTACATGTTTACTCTGCTGCATATACCTTTGCTGCAATGGAGGTGTGGTTTGGTATTAATGGTGCTTCAATTATTGCCTTATCATCCTGTGTGTTTGAATACGTAAACCAGCCCCAGGCACCTAAAATGGGGCTTTCTGTTTGATTAGAAGAAATAAAACTCCAGACAGTTTAGCTCATAATAGGGTAATTAATAAGAATTAAAGAACTGAAACTCTAATGTAAGTTGGAGTGGTAATGAGTGAAAGGGATATGTCAAATTTGATTGCTTCATTAAATGTTGAAACAAAGTATTGTTGATTAAGAGTTGATCAAAACATTGACAGGATGTCAACATATGTCAACATGTATACATCCACATAGGTCACCAACTCTCACTTCCTCAGGAAAAAAAAACATTTCCTGTGACATTGCGTGTTATGTGATAATTATGGTGCTTGGCTAGCTGTCCTGGAAACTCAATGTAAATTGATACTGCTTTGATTAAAACTGAAATAAAGGGTTTCAATGTATAGAACTTCATTGTCATAATTGTGGCCTACTGTAGGGCCCCAAAAAATTTAAACAATAAGGTTACTTTATTAATATGATTGAAATAAAAAGGTGTAGAATCAAGGGTAAGGACATTTCAAAATATGTTTCCTATTCTTTTAATCATGTTTAGTTTAATGGAGTGGGATCAGAATTTCTCATTCTTTCATCATTATTTTATGTGGTATATTAAAAACTATTTTATCAGCATGTAACACATGAGGAGATATTGCTTTCATATGTCTTAGACACATAATATCCAGGTCAATTGACTGAGAAATGTTATCTTACTAGGCAATATGCCAGCGCTGGAAGTATCAGGCAATATTCGTTTATGGCATTGAGACCAGGGTGTGGTGATCTGCTGAAATCAGTCCAGTTCAAATATTTATCATAACATGCCCTTGCCAGCAGGCAGTGTGGAACTAGTCTGTAGACTGAGACTCAATCAGTTGAGCCTCTTGGCTGTAAGATGAGACTAGCACCTTGCCTTGTCAACGTTGTTTCAATAGAGGCATGTACTACAAATATATGATACCTAGTCGCTGCAATGTCATACTCTTTGACTAACAATTCTTTGTGCTGTAAAGTAGTGTAGAGCTGAATATCAGATAAGAGCTGAATATTAGATAAAAATTATCTGTTCTTTCATCCTCCATTTTGAGTGCAACTAAACACATTCTTTATGACCTTATTGAGCCAGTTTTCAAAATCATATGTATGTAAGTTAAGACTAGGGCCTGAACTCGCTAGTTGTGTCTCAGTAGAGGCCTGTACTATTAACATATATAATCTCAGCAGTTTCAGACTTTTTGACTGACTGATTGACTAATCATGGTTTATGCTTGCAAACTGTATTGTAGAGATGAAGAGGATATTAATGGAAATGGTCATCTCTTTCATCCCTTATCCTGATCGTACCCAAAAACATTGATTATTGGTTCAATATATTTTCCTACTTAAATATGTATACATAAACATAACATTGATGCAATAACTTACACCTTCTTCCATTCAGGTTTCAATGAGAAACATTGATCGCCTGTTCACATGGGTTGTGAGGGAAACAACGAGTTTGGTCTTTATAGATTTCTGTATGTTTCTATACACGTGGCCATTGCAGCTGGTTTCACTGTATGCAACTAAATTTTGTTTGATATTTATATTCCCCCTTCTTTCCGATCCAGAGATGGACAGCGTGTGTGAGCTCCTGGAGTGTGAGCGGCACAGTGTCATGGGAGCACTCACCAAGCGCACCATGTACGGAGGCAAAGGGGACAAGGTCACTACCGCCCTCAACGCCTCACAAGCATTCTACGCCAGGGACGCCTTGTGCAAGGCCATCTACGATCGCCTCTTCACGTGGATCGTGAAGACGGTCAACGAGAGCATCAGGGTAGGGTACCGTAGTGATTTACCTTGTGCGTGCCAGATTAGCTGCTGCACTATGGGATGTGTGTGTTTTAATTGTGCAAGGCTGCTTCAATGGAAAAGAGTTAACCAACAAAATAATGTCATTTGTATTTATATCAGAATGGATGAGGGTGTTAGGAGTTAAACATTTCTCATTACATTAGGAGAAGCATCTTTTCCTTTACCATTTATGCCTATCATGGGTCATGTTTCATAGAGGTATAGAAGACCAGTCTGAATTGAAGTATTCCGAAAACCAGCAATTTTTTTTCTTAACTTGATCCCTTCTTTCATGTAGGTGACAGGTCATTTCCTCAAATATTATTGGATTAAGAAATAACAGCACTCTTTTTGATTACTGATGTTTTAAGTCTGTCATTCAGACCCCTAGCTTTGTCTTAACATTATAAAGATAGTTTGAAGACCTTGTTAACCCCAAAGATTGTTTCGCCCAGGTGCCAAATGTACATTTCAAATTCCATACCATAATCAAACATCCTTCCTGAAATTGACTTGGAAAAATGAAAGGATGGAAATCTACCAGGCAATTACTTGTCAAGTATTGTGTATTTCACGGTAGTGAATGGAGATAAAATTCCTAGAGAGATGTGTAGTATATTTCTGCCAATCATAGTTAATTTCAAACTCTTTCACCTTTGTTTCAAATTTTCTTAAGTTTATAGCAGCAAGTCCAGCCGTTCACTTCCTGTTTACATCTAGCTTGTATTAATTTCTTTCTTCCTCTAACACCCTTTGTATCGTTATGAAAGTGTTCAGTTGAAAGTGCATTTATGAAAGGAAATAGGTTTTGGGTTCAGAAAATGTATGTTGGGTTGAATTCAAGAACCTAATAGATACATGATTTTAAAACACTGCTTTTTTATAGGTTATCATGTAAAGTGTATATGTGTACAACAGTACAAGGTAGTTTTGTCTTTATTCTGACTGTTGTGATGAGTTCATTATTGATTGTGTTAAATGTATTTATCTATTTTGTACTCAACAAACTTTTCAGTATATGAAGCATATTGAAGTGTTGGACAAACAACAGATTGTTTCAAGGAAAGATAGGGATTGTTTTAAATATGAATATGCTTGTTATTTTGTAGGTTACCTTTCTCTCTCCCTTCCCCCTCCCCCACCCTCTCCCCTCTTCTCTCTCTCTCTCTCTTTTCTTTCTCTCTCTCTCTCTCTCTCTCTCTCTCTCTCTCTCTCTCTCTTTCTCTCTCTCTCTCTCTCTCCCCCCCCCCACCCTTTCTCTCCCCTCTCTCTCTTTCGTCTGCACTGGGATGTTGGATGGGTAGGACTGGGGTATTTTGGGAGGGAGTTTCTGCAATCAACATATTCTATTCTATTCTATCTGTGGATGTTCATTTCTAAATATTTTTACAGGTAAGGAAAGGAGCGGCAGCCAAGAAAGTGATGGGAGTACTAGATATCTATGGTTTCGAAATCTTCAAGGTACGTTTTGACACCCACTTTTTTGTTCATACATTTTTTGTACATACACAGTCAAACCTGTAAATATGGACTTATAACATCATACAACTAAGCTCTCTGACTGTGAATATAATTTGGCAAGATGGAAGTTTGGCACACAAAGAGTAAAAGAAGGACCACTATCTATTTTTATGAAAAAAGTATATAGTTGTACCACAAACCTTCTCCTTTAAGTGAAATGATGTATACCGTTATGTAATTGCTTTGTCATTATACGTGACTGTGATATAATTTTATAGCTTAATTATTCCACTTAACAATGTTGTACTATTTGGAATGCACAGTCCTTCTAAATATGCAGCAAGGTTAAAAATCTAGTTTTGTGTTTTCTATTGTGAATCCCCGTTTGTTTTCTCCAAAGACAAACTACTGTGAACAATTGATCATAAAATCCTACTCCTTCTGTCCACAGACAAACTACTTTGAGCAATTCATTAACAACTACTGCTTGATCAGTCCTAAGAAATAAAAGGTGTTTTCAAAAGTGCATTATCTTTGTTTTTCCAAAAACAAACTTCTTTGAGCAATTCATCATATAAACTCCTACTCATTCTCTCCACAGTCAAACTACTTTGAGCAGTTCATCATCAACTACTGTAACGAGAAGCTGCAGCAGATCTTCATTGAACTGACTCTGAAGGAGGAGCAGGAGGAGTACATCCAGGAGGGCATTGAGTGGACACACGTCCAGTTCTTTGACAACATCTCCATCTGTGACCTGGTAGAGAAGGTGAGCAGTGCATTGGTTGTACATAACAGAGGTTCATCTTTTTCTTTGGAACCCCTAAGAATGGACGTTGAAAGATATATTTAATAAAAGTAAGCATGTGCTGAGAGAAAGAAAAAAAGAAAGGGAAGAAAGTGAGAGAGATAGAGAGACAGAGAGAGCGTGACAGACAAACACAAACAGAGACAAACAGATCGAGATTGAGAGAGATATGTCAACTTATTGCAATGGATAAATTGATATCAAGATTGCAACATTTGACTATCCACAGTTTCGATCCACCTCACTTGGTTTTCTCTTTAAGTGCCATTATTTTTATTCCTCATGATGCCTCGTTTTATCTCTTATAACTTTTGTTTTCTTTTCTGCAATTCATTTCCCATTTCTCATTCATGTTTCATAACTTAATTGTATGTTGATATCAAAGGAAAAGGAAGATGAGGTGAGTGCAAAATTCAACTTGGAATCCTGAGATTGAATTATATTATAGTATGTGAATTATATGTATGTGCATGGTCATGACAACATTCTTTAGCACAGTGACGATTCTCTTTAATCCCAACCAAAAATGATTGCTAAGCAGGAGATTATATAGAAGTGTGCAGTATTCTTGGACGTGAGATTCAATAAGACCTTCAACTTGTAGCATGGATCTGCATCTTTTGCTCGATAATCTGGTGCTTTTCATGACACTAGATAAGAAATATTTTATGTTAACCAGAAGCACATGTATCTATCATGTATTCTGAGTAAACATTAAATGTTCCGGTACTTAGATAAGATAATATAGTATGTACACTTTATTTTTATCTGATATTTTATTAAATAAATATTGAATCAAATGAGCATATTTGCAAAACATTCAAAGCCATTGGTTTGCTGGTTTTGCTTAAAATGATCATGTGAGTTTTCATTAAATGAAGGATTTTTTGCTGCTGTTCTTATTCTATATGAATAATCATTACTTGGTATGCATGAAATGGGAAAAATGCATTTTATACCCTCCCTCCCCCCCAAAAAAAAAAATAAAAAATAAAAAAATAAAAAAATAAAAAAATTGCCAAGGAATTCATTAGGAGGCACCCCTTCAAGGACCCTATATGAACTATTTTTGCTTGCAGAAAACTTTGGAGAATGGTTGTTGATTTAAAGTAAAAGCGTAATTTATATATTGGATGGAATACTTGAGTTTGTATTTGAATGTGTCTGATTAATAAATATACTGTCAATTGTATCATGGTGCATTAAATGTGGACATAATTTTTTAACAAACTCTTGAACATTGTTATAAGTTATGGGTACATTATCTGTTCATTGTTACAGCCTTTCTTTAAAATGGCACAAGGTAGCTCTAAATGCAGCTGAATATATAATGAGTCCTAATTTAAAACTTTTCACTACAAGTACAATTCTGACAATAACTTTAAATTTAATAATCGTCATATCTAAACTATGTCCATAATAGTGATTATATTGCAATAACTTTTGTATCTGTGGCTAATTGATTGGTATAATACTAACAACCAGTACATCAGTGAATTAGTGTGTTAGTTAATGTTTTTTAAATGTGAAATCGAATAAAAATGAAAGAATGTACTTAATGCCATATTTCAATTAATTAATATTTATTCATGTCCTAAGAACAAAGTAACATTACATATTTCTTGTAGGTTGTTTGAGATAATTCAAAACACATGAGCATTTTTTTGGTCATGAGGAAAATCAGGCAAGAAATGAGATATTCGTTAGTGTTTAAAATTTGTACCGCAATCACTTACTCTGAAGAACCCTACAGCATTGTCTGTAAGTTAAACACTAGCCATTGCCTTTTCTATGCTGCGTGTACAAGGACAGAGATTCATTCACACAATAGAGCGACACATGCAGTAGGATTCACAGTGGGCAACTCTGTGGGAGATGACCCAAAAGTCTTTCCTCTGGGGCACTATAATAATTTCAATTGTCATTCTGAATTCAAATAAACTTTCCTGAATCTACATATTTTGTTATATTCAAGTTTGTCAGGGTTCATTTATCTTTTTAAGAAAAAGATGTTAATCAGGAAAGTAACTCAACCAGACAGAAGATTTCTTTCTTAACCCTTGATGTGCTGCTGTTGCATTTTGGTGACATCAATACCCATACGTCAAGTGGAGCAGTTCTTTGTCTAACACACAAAGGGTTAATATCTGAGCTTTGTGTCTTTTTTCCCCCAGAGTAATGCCGGGATCCTGGCTATGCTGGATGAGGAGTGTCTGAGACCAGGCACGGTGTCAGATGAGACCTTCCTCAACAAGATGAACACAGTCAAGTACATCGTGGACCACCCCCACTACGAGAGCAGAGGCAAGCTCAAGTCAGACAAGACCATCGACCACAACAGCTTCAGGTTACAGCACTACGCTGGAGCTGTAAGTCAAGTCCGCCCTAATTCATGTCATTATTATGAAGTTACATGAAGGCAGAATAATACAAAAGTAAAGAAGCTAGATGTGACAAACAAAAGATTTAACAAAACTTAATATGGCTCATGGATCACATAAAAAGAATGACCCACTGACTATAACATGTATTATCTAGTGTTGGAGTATTTAATCATGAAACCATATTTTCATTGTTTGATTTCATCCCGTTTCCTTTTCCCCCTCTGACCTTAGGTGACCTATAACGTGGAAGGATTCATTGACCGCAACAATGACCTGTTGTTCAATGACCTGTCTCAACTGATGTTCAAGTGCAAGCACCTGCTTCTAGCTGAGATGTTTCCAGAGGGGGACCCCAAGTTCATGTCCAAGAAGCGTCCACCCACCGCCGGCTCTCAGTTCAAGGTCAGGCATCCCTCCTCTCTGGACCATCACTAATTGTCATCATGCTACTCAAAGACTGCTTTCTGTGAATACATGAGAATGGAACATTCAGTGTTACATTGATAATATATGGTATTGTTATTGAGGATGGGTTATTCACCTCCTTTTGATAATTTATGATACTGCGGTGATGATCAAAATATCTCTGATAGTACCATTCTGTGAAGAAGATATATCATCTATCAATGGTGAAACATGGAGTTGTTTGAATAAAGTTGTTTTTATACCATATTGATTATACACATTTTGCAAGAAGTAAGATATAGCCAAAAAATCTTCACTTGAAAGTTGTATCTGCACTTGGATCTCAGGTATTGTTGATTTCAAAATAGGAATTTTATGTTTTCTGGTGAAATGTAAAGAAAAGTTGTACTTTGTGTCCTGTTTCAGGTATCTGTATCGAAGCTGATGGAGAATCTACTGAGCAAACATCCAAACTACATCAGATGTATCAAGGTATGAGCTCTACAGCTGATAACATGTTTTATGTTTAGAATTCTAGCTATTATCTTCTATCTTTATCTTTTCCATGATAATTAAAACATCTACCTACATTTTATTTGAAATGTCACATTGATCTCTCTTTGTGTTTTACAGTTCTTAAGCTGTTAGATTAATAAAGTATATGTTAAATGTTTTAACTTTGTTTTAATACTTAACATATTCCCCTTCAAAGAAATCAATATATCAATTTGGATTATTAACCACATGTTGGGAACATTGGAAAGTAGGATGAGAAAGATTGCTGATAAAATTATCATGGCAAAATATAATTATTACCAATTTTATATCTCCACAGCCGAATGATTTCAAGAGGAAAATGAGGTTCGACTATGATATTGTGCAACATCAAGTGAGATATCTTGGGTAAGTTTTGCATCATTTCTCTTTGATACAATCTTTGTCAAACAAGTGTCTCTATTACATTGATTCATTAATGACTTAACAGATACCCTACAATTCTTTTTGAAGGTAGTGTGAGGTCAGTATTTTTGAGAATATTGACTGCAAGTGAATATTAAACTAAAGGTTGTCTTTAAAATGTCATTAGGAAAGCTGTTTTGTTCATATTAAACTATAAAGCATTGCTGCAAGCCCTTTCAAATTTCACCCTTTTATCTAGACGACCCCTTCTGCTTTTCCTCTCTCTCTCCATATCAATCCTTCCCCTTTCTCTCTCTCTCTCTCTCTCTCTCTCTCGCTCTATTCGTCTATACGCAGTATACAGTTTATGTCCTTCTCTCTGTCTCTTTTGCCATGTTGCACTGTCTCACGTCTAACAATCCACCTCTCCCTTTGCCCTTCCCCCACCAGCCTCCTGGAGAATGTGCGTGTGCGACGGGCAGGCTTTGCCTTCCGGCAGCCATACGAGCTGTTCTTGAGCCGCTACAAGATGGTGTGCCCCAAGACGTGGCCCCACTGGAAGGGAGAAGCTCGGGCTGGGACTGAGGAGCTCATGAGACACCTCCATATCATGGATGATGAGATCGCTTTTGGCAGGAACAAGATCTTCATCCGCAACCCACGCACGGTAAGTCACAAAACAGTGGAGAACAGATGCCTTACACTTTCTGTGCCAGAAATATAATATGCAATAGCATTCACGTACACAAATATGGCAGAGGCATGTAAGTCGTAAATGAGGAATAGAGTTTCTAAATCAGACATATCAGTAGAACTGTGTGGAGAGAGAGAGAGAGAGAGAGAGAGAGAGAGAGAGAGAGGAAGTTCTTAATTACATAGTTCAAAATAAAATCATGGGCAGGTTTTTTTTTATTTTAAGCTCTTTGATCTCTAACCAATTTACATCTATTGTATCTATGTAAAAATGAATAGCTCAAGATTGAAAACATGACATTTATTAATGCCATAATTGGCTTGTAGTGATATCTGCATTAGAAGCAGTACTGTGGATAAATCACAAAAGATGATCCCATGACAAAATGACTGTGACTCTTTCATGTGATCTCTCGGTGTAGTTGTTTGACATGGAGGAGAGGAGACATCAACAGATGCACCACCTCGCCACCCTCCTGCAGAAGATCTACCGAGGATGGCATGCCATGACTGTCTTCAAGAACAAGAAGAAGGGTGCCATCCTCATCGCAGCTCAGTTCAAGGGATACAAGGTATGAAGAGCATCCACACTCTCTCAATATTAAGCTCACATGTGGAAGTATCTTATATGAATTTAAAACTTAGGTCATCATAAATGAACTGAGTTAGGTATAAGCTCTCAGCATGCCAAAAGCTTGAGATCAGATTATGAATGCTGGAAAGTTCTGTTCAATGCACAATGCTATTATGTTGTCTGCCTAATTAAAGTGTAGTGATTATATCTTAATGATTATGTCAATTGGATTGTATTCATTATGATTTATATTAAGCATGTTATAAGTTTAAAAAATAATGTTACTTTGTCTTTCTATTATTGATTGTGATATAATTGTATTGTAACTGATATAGGATTTATATAGGATTGATGACATTTTGAAGCAAATTGAGATTGATCTTTCATAATATATGCTATATCATATAGTTATTATTATCATTACATGTATAATTATCATCATCATAATCATTATGTTATTTTAAACAGGAAAGGAGATTGTACCAGAAGAAGCGGAAGGCATGCACGACCATCGCAGCCCACTTCCATGGCCAACAGGCCAGACAAGAGTTCAAGAGGCGCAAATATCAAGCAGCGTGTGCCTGGGCTGCAGGCATCATCCACAAGTTCTACATCGGGTGGAAGGTAGGCGAAGCAAGGACAGAGTGATTTGGAACATGATGGATCAGATGTGGATGATGTTCATCCCTTCAGTCGTATATTCAAAATACTGATTTGTTCTGGATATGGGGCTGTCAGTTCATGGTTCTGAGAGGGTTAATCCACTCAATCCCTTAGGCTAGAAACTAAGTTATTGATCTGGGGCTATCAGTGCTTGGAACTAAGAGAATTAACGCGGAGAATGATAGTGGTGGTGTCTCTGCATCTGTTAGTTACAACAAACAAATAAATATATACTCCTCAGTGGGTAACAGAATTTGTTAGCTTTATTTATTTATTTTATTCATGTATTTAGTTAGTAAGTTAGCTTTTCCTTAGAGGATAGCTCCATCAGTGAGTTTATACTGTTCTCCCTGGAAGCCCTGTGTATAATTAATACAACAGTACATAATAGCATAGATATAGAGTTCACAAAATAATGATTGCCTAAAACGCCCTGAGCGATTATCACAGTCTATTATCTCCCTTCCTTTCTCCAGGTCAGAAGGGAGTTCAGGAAACTCTTCAAAGCCAACGCAGGGCCCAAAGTGATGGCCTTCATCTCAAAGTGCATAGTAAGTCCAGTCATTCTCTTTGCCTCCCAGTTAGCACTGTCATGTATCTACACTTCACAGTTTTGTGATAGAGCAGTGGTTTTATTTAGCTGGATTTTCAGTTTAGATTGAAAATCATTCCAAAGCTCAGTCAAGACTGAGGGAAGAGATTGTCCTGTCAGGTGTCATCTGGGCCCTGTTGCATAAAACTTCCCATTGATGGTAACTTTGCCATCAATGGCAACTTCTATGGCAACCTTGAATTTCATTGGCTGTTGAGCAATGTTACCATGGTAGTGACCATTGATGGTAGAGTTACTATCAATGGTAAGTTTTATGCAATGGGGCCCTGGACATATTAGTTGGTTTGTGTCTTTCTTATGATCATTGTTAGGTATCTTTATGATCGACCGAGACATCATTGAAAATATCTCTCAATCTTTCGGTTTAGCATGTAAAATGCATAGCTATGATCAGGTTGGTTGATTATTACAGCAATTTGTGCATTGATGAGTTGCAAATAAATCTTGTACACACCTGCATCCCTATGTAGCATACAAGGGGACATGAAAGGTATTTTAAAATGGGTTAAGAAAATTTTGAAAAAAGGTTGAATGTTTATCACTCTGACATTCCTTCACTCTCTCTATATGTAGTGAGGAGCAAAGCTAAAGATTGGATATGCACAGACTGGGGCAGGTGTAGGGAAGAGCGTATGGGATTTGATTATGTGAATAAAACATTCAATTCTTTGAATAAACACCAGTCCTAATGGAGACTCATGGATAGGCCTACAAATAAGCAAGAATGGAAGCTTTGGTATTGGTTCATAAGTATCGATTCATTGTCATAACCAAATGGTTAGCCTGGTGGAAAGTGTGTCGCAGCCCAGCAAGCTGCTAATTTCCTAACAGATTGATATCAATATTATTCCTTAAGAGAGTAACAGAAAAACAAATGAGTGTTCTGTGAATGATCTGGTTTGTTAATATCCTCCCTCTCCTGCTTCCCCTTACAGCATGTGAGGTACCTACAGCGTTTGACCCACCACCTCCCCACCATGTCCCCCATCGACTACTCCTGGCCCCCCTGCTCCCCCCTCCACACCAAGGCACACAAGCTGCTGCAGGAGATCTTTGTCATGTGGCGCGCCATGCAGTACCGACGCAAGTTTGACGAGCCGACCCGGAACCGCTTGGGGGAGAAGGTCACGGCTAGCATCCTGTTCAGCACCAAGAAGGCCCTCTATCCAAAGAGGTGAGGCCCAGGAGGCCAGATTTAGAATGACTCATGTAGTGATTTCATTTGATTTCTTTTCTTTTAACTCATTATTTAAGAAAAAGGAGATAATGATGATAATGAGGGCCCCTCAGGAGCTTAGAAACATGCTTATAATGAGGATGCTTTTAGATAACAAAATGTGCCAAAAATTGTTACAAATTAATGCAAAGTTTGACTCATAGAGTTCACGCATACATGTGACAACAACTTAATAGAAGAGAAATATGCAAGCGTCAGGAAGAGAATGAAATATCAAGATGAGATAAATTGAGTATTAATTCCTGAATTTTGTATAATGCATATCAATTTAAGGGTATAGCATTGATAAAATACAATGAGTATCAGCACATTCATCTAAGTAGATGTCATGTCCCTTTTGTTTCAGTGTGGCTGAGCCATTCAAGGGTGACTACGTGCTGCTGAGGAACAATGCCAAGTACAAGAAGACCTACATGGACACCAGTGACCAGGCCATCGAGTTTGCTGACATTATCAATAAAATCAACAGGAACAATGGCAAGGTAAGTTTGATACTCATTCATTCTAGAAATGTGATATCGGGAATTGAGGTGTCATTCTTTATCTATTAGGCTATTGAGAATAAATGTATTCAATTCTCCAGTAGATGAAGCAGTGAAATTAAAACTAGATGCAACCATGTGGATACTTATAGTATTCATTGTAGTCATCAGAATCGAATGATTGTTTTTCTTCTTTTTTATCATTCAAATTCCAGCAGAAATGTTTAAAATCTATTCATCATATTACTTTCCTCTTGTAATCTGTTATATTTTCATTTTGTTTTTTTGTCACAAGACCCAACATAAAGTGGTAAAAAAGCAAGGAAGGTACAAAGGAAATCTACCTGTCTGTCTGTAGAACATTGTACATCAGCTAACTACTATTCATTGACCCATCATGTTTCCAGCTCACGCAGCAGTTGGTTGTCTTGACGACGGCATCTTTCATGGTGATGGACCAGAAGACGCTAGCACAGAAGAACCGCATCCCTCTGGCCTCCATCGTAGGCATCTCAGTGACTCCTTACAGTGACTACACCATCATCATCCATGTCACAAAGGTAGGAGGTCACTTTAGGAGTTTATCACAATCAGTTTTGATTGGTCAAATGGAAATGTCAAATTAAGAACTACTAATAATCACTTTATGGTGGATAGATGCCGTTGACTGCATTGATCATAATGAATTATTAGTGCTTTGCTTCAAATGAATATCATACGTTGGTACTACTGTACTACATGTATATTAGATGGTGTCCAGTGTTGTTCTTTCTTCCTCTGTTGTTGCTGTTCTTGTTAATCTTCTGAATCTTCTTTCTCTCCTGTTCTTTGTTTGTTTTTCTTCTGTGTGTTAGTCTTCTCCTTTTTGTTCTTCATCTTCTTCATCTTCTGGTGCTGCTTCAGCTACTGTGGGGACTGTTAACCATTTGTATGCAAGAAGAAATGCTACTTTATGTCACATGTCTGTATGGTGAAAGAATCCAAACCAGTGAGAGAAAATTGGCAGGGGTGGGGAGAGAAAGATCAAAATCATGCATCAGATATTGCACGAATTGAGCTAATGAAGCAATGCTATTGGGCCTAATATTTGAGCATGAGGCAAGTGTTCTTATGTCGTTTCTCTTGTTTATCTTGACCAGGGGGATGAGAACACAAAGAAAGGTGACTACATCTTCATCTGTGACAAGTTGATTGAGATGGTCACCAAGTTGCACCGATGTATCCGGACAGCGACCAACAATGATGTCCCAGTCACAATATCAGACCGGTGAGTTTTTAATACCATCCAGTCTCTGCGTGAGTGGTCAGCAGGCATAGTTGGTGATGTTCTAGCTTTCATATCATGGATTACTTTTGAGTGTCAGTGAGTCTGTCAGGCTGTCAGTAGCATTAGTTTGGAAACATTTCGCTGCATTTCAATTCAGGAGTAGTCAAAGATAAAAACATTTGTGTATGCAAACAGCAACCCTCTCATCCCTGTCTGTCTTCCTTTCCATCTTAGGATTGGTATGAACTTCAATGGGACACAAGTGGAAGCTGTGATCAGCACTCAGGACCCGTCTGTCTCCAACCCCCTCCCCATCGTCAAGAGGAAAGGAAAGAGCATGCAGATCCAGGCCTAAATACCTCCCAGGACTATACAATCAATTCCCTTTTCTTGTGTAGTTGAGTGGTGAGCACATTGGAGCCATGCGGTAGTAGGAAGAGAAAGGGCAAAGGCATGAAGATCCAGGTGTAACAACCTTGAGAATCAATTCCCTTTTCTTGTGTGCTAAAGTGACATTTGGAGCTATGCAGTAGCAGGGAGCTAAAGGCCTCCATAGACAAGGTGACTTTGCCATGATTCTGCAGTCTTAAGGGCCTACAATATTACTGCAAATGTGAGGTCAACCCCTTGCATAAATCCTGCCATTCAGTCAGTCACACAGAGTCATACGACTGATCGAATTGTGTTTCCTGCGGTGGTCTATGGTGATCCAAGAATAGAAACCTCAGAACTCCTAGATGAATCCTGAGGACCACATTTTGGAGCCATCCGGCTATGGGTGTTCTTTTTCTAAAAAATGCATATTTACTCTTTAAGTACCAAGCCAGGAAAAGCCCATTGACTTTACATGTAATGCGCCTTTGGAACTGCGAACGTTAAAGGAGATTGCACATGAGCTGAGAAATAGAACACAGCTTAGCTGCTACTTGTAAGAGTAATGGGTAGGCTTGGACATCATGGATCAACAAAGCGTCAGAATCGGGTTTTGATGGTAGTGGAAGGCACAAGTCCTTCGGGAGAGGGCTGATTGCTGCTGTGTCAATGTCATGAGGATAAATATGGAAGAGGAAACGAGCCTCATAAACTTTTTGTTTCAGTTTTCAATAGTTTCCACTATCCTCATTAGAAATAGTATCTCACAGTATTATGGTAAAAGTGCATATCAGGCTCTCATCTAAGGGCAATCACTGTAGTGAGTTTGTCTCTCTCGAAGAGGAGAAATAAATGGAGATGGCATCATTAAGCTGTATAGGAACAGCTGCCATTTCACCCTCTAACTCCATGAGACTTGATTGCGGTATAGGTGGAACCTTTAGTATGTTATAAACCTGTCTAAGATCTACCACCAGTACTCTGCAGATTGATAACTTCATGCTGTTGTGTGAATAAGATCATTCATCATGTCCAGTTTTGATACAATTTCCATTGGAAAGGAGAAGAAGAAGCATTGACTTTTTGATGTGCTCTCTCTCTCTCTGCTCTCTGTCTCTCTGTGTCTGTCTGCCTCTATGTATGTCTGTCCGTCTGTCTCTCTCTCTCTCTTTCTCTCTCTCTTTCTCTTTCTCTCTGTGTCTCTCTATCTACATGGTTCTTGTAGTCTGTATATAGAGTATTTTCTACAACATACCAGCAGCCTTTATTGATACTTTCTAAGCTGCAGGATGGAGTAAAAATAGTTGAATACATGCTGCTGTCTTTATATCAAATTCATGAATGCTCACTGATTAGCCACAAATAGTACTAGCAGTGAAGTTGGAGGAATCAAAATATGTTACCACAGTGTTTAGTCACAGCAGACACTGCATACATCACTGGTAGTAAGTAGAACTTGAAATAATTCCCAGTAAAACACGACATAAACCTTTTTTATACACGGTAGCTAACTGTAACCATGTGATCCTTGTGTGAAGTGTATAGGTGTCGGAGTTAAGAGGTTAATAAGTTAGGGTTTGATGGAAGAAGACAACTCAGTACCTGTACTCTTGGGGTGCCACTGACAATGAACAGGATTCAAGTAAAGCCAAGTTATGTTCCTTGTATAGATGTAGGATGGCTTAGAAAGAGTGAAAACAACATTAATATGGAATGGCCAGCTTTGCACTCCATGGGGTAGCAATATTGTTTAAAGGAACCATCTAGAGATTTTTTTTATTCATTTTTTCTCTTGGTGGTTAGTTTTGTGAATCATGGCTTTTACATGTACAAATTACGTGCAGTGAAAAAGAAGTGTGCTCTGTTGATTGACCAAATTTGTTAAGAACAAAAATCATGTATGTTTGTTTCTAATTTCTCCCATCGTATTGGGATGAATTGAGTAATGGCTGTGTATGATAATATGACTGAACCTGCCTTCTAGGATTTGGAGTAATGAAGGGTAGTATTCCCTTGATTCATATTGACTTTGAACCACTAGCGGTAGTATTGTATCTTCAGTGTTTATGATAGGAAGTTTAACCTTCACTCACTTTCATTCTTTATGGTATTTTAATCGAAATAGTTAAAGGAGACACATCTTTTTGTGCCTTAGATCTTCTTGAAAATCTGAAACTTTCATTTTAATTGCACATGGAGCCTTCATATACTTTTTTTTTACACCTATCTAGTGATTTTTAATTCTTATTTGTCAGTAAAGTGACATATTTAAGTATGTTGAGATGTGGCCTAAAGAACATTTTCCAAGGAGATATTTGAATACTTCAGACGACGCAATTAATAATGTAGACATTTGAGAATAGAGCAGTCTCTGCCATGCCAAGAGCTTTTCATGTAGATGAGAAAGTGATCAAATAATACCATTTGTTGCAATTTTATAATTTGGTTATAATTCTTTGTTTTCGCTGTAATTTTGATTTACTTGGCCAGGCAATGGGTCTTTCATTGTCTGTACGCAGTGCCTAACATGCATGCAGTGGCCTTGTATAGGTGTGTCCACATATCTTGGTGCGGTCAATTTTTCAAGCATTGTTTGTACATGTATCAGAACTATGTTTTGTATGTTACAAAATTTCACTTTAACTCAACTTATGCTTTAAGATGTTCGATACTTTCCTCATTGTTTTCTTTTGATCAAATTTGCCAAATTCTCATCTGCTGTTATGTGGACATGCAACTTTTTCTTTGCTATTTGATTTTTACATGTGTAAAGATGATGGGTTTTTTGTTGTTTGTCTGAAAGCATTTGTTTCTTTTCACGCTAGAATGTTTTGGTATTTTTTTTTTCAGAAAAAGATGTTCACCTCTATCATGGTATCAACTCCAATGCCTGACATCTTGTAAAGGTGTGATGTTTGTATTTTGTGGGTGGGCATGTGTGAATGTTATTCACTTTATTCAGAATTGATACAAGCAGCATTGTCGAGGCTCTTTGTCAGATTCGGCTTTGACTTGGCTTAGAAACAAAGAGCACATCCAGCACAATTAAACAAACACACATTTGATTTTCAATACAAGTAATATTTATTGACACTTCATTTTGTGTGTTGATCAGTTACCTGTACCTGATTGCATTCCTTGTTAATGTTTGATTCCTGCTAGTGGCATATACATAAACAAGCAGTACCTCATTATTTGTTCCTTGTCCATAATCATTTATGATGTATGTATGATACATCAATGTATGTTCTGCAGACCGTCCTAATCAATAATTACATCTAATGATTTATGGAAGTTATTATTCCAATTACATCTGCCTTCTGGAATGACCATTACGTCATACCAGTGATGTGTAAATGTGTATCATGAACCAATGGAAATGACAAGATGTTGGTTTAAATGTTTTGCTTGTGACAGCATTATTTTATTGTTAAGTGTGAATAAAAAGAGTGATTTTTATTTGACGTATGAAGAGGTTACATTCAATCAACTGGAAAGCATTATACTGCCTAATTTTGTACAAATTAACAGAGCACTCTGAATATGGAATAATGGGAAATTCGATTTAGAATCATCAATTAAACTCATTTTACCAGATAAAGCCAGAGTGAATGTCCATGAGATGTAGGAATTTGAGATCCTTCATTCTAGTATTGTTGTTTAATTCCTCATTTGATTATTAAGATGAATTCCTCAGTGTGGCTCTTTTGTGTATTTATATTTGAGGGCAAAGACACCAATCAAGAGGTCACAATGAGCAGTGGCGTGCAACTCAAGAAAAACAATGTTTTGTTCAGGTTTGGTTTAAATCTTTATTCCTGTGATCTCTAATTGTGTCATCCGCATCGTCTTCCAGTCCAAAGTGTCTTTAAAGTGATTTGATGGAAACCATGTTTTGTCTGTGACTGGGATGTATACTTGCGTTATGCTTTATTTGATTCTTGCTTCTGTTTTAAACAATAGATATATATTATGTACATTTACAGTGTATTTATATTATCTTGATTAGAGAGTAGTTATCTATTTTGAAAAGCTTATCAACTCATTCCCTTTTTTTCCCTTTTCTTTGGGTAATTTGTAGGCCTAGTCAGGCCAAGATAGTCCTGATTGTATCAAAGCTTTGAGACACGGTTTAACATGTCACATTCCATTGTTTTAATCAAGTAGAAGCATATATGTATACAATGAAAGTATATCATTGTTAATTGAAATATGTGAAGGCATAATGACAAAAGTATTTTGTCTGTTTGTGTGTACATTGTATTTTAATAGTCCAGTGATTTATCCAATTTAAAATTTGAAAAGGTGTTTATGTTGAATAGCATACATGACCATGTGGAGCAGTCACTATTCAAAGCTTGTAATGATTCAATTTAGGACTGAATGTTGTGTTTTGAAACATTGATATTGTGTGCACTAATTATGATGGTGCTACATGTGTACCTGTATGAGTACAGCAGCATTACTAAAGAAAAAACACTCCAGCATTTGATTATCTTTTCTCTGTTTTTCTTAGGGCACAACCTATTGATAGATGATGGTAGTATTCGGTTCATCAGGAAGATACGAGTGCTACGGATCTCTTCTCTCTTCTTGATGTTTGTCTTAGGGTACGATCTACTCTGAAGATTAGTGCTAGTCAGCGTGTTAGCATATTTTTCATCATTGAGCAGAGAGATAGGGTGTTACATATATCTGTTTTCTTCTTGACTTTTGATTAGTGTGATGTTTGTTTGAAATGGTTGATATATGTAGCTTTGATTCTCAGCCTGCTATGTCAGTACTACGGTGCATAAACTAACTGCACAAAGATATCAATGGGAGGTAATAATTTTGGGGAACATGTGTGCTTTTGATGATTGGGGTTTATTTATGATTATATATATCTATATATATGTATATGTATTAAGGCTTTAATATAATAATCATGTGATGATTATGTTGATGTGATTACAATATATCATGTGCAGATCATGGAAATGTTCTGATCATCTCATCCATTTTTTTTTTTTATCAGAGCATACCTGCTGTCTCATCTCCATGTCTGTGTTGATATGATTCATGGCAATATGCATCATGGTGAAAACATTGATTGTGTAATCCAACAGTACAAAGTGATACGAGGACCGTTTTATGTATAGATTTTTGATGGAGATTAGAAAATTATATATGTGAATTGTATTATTTGTATAGCTTACATATTGTATTATGTATTTACTTATGCGCTCTTTGTGTATTATTATGCATCAATAATCTTATGCCATTCTGAGAAATATGTCACGACATATTGCTGGAGGTTTTTATTTTCTTCTTTATGGAAATAAATGTTTGTTGAAATAAATTATTGTATCACATATCTGAAATACTAGTGTTACTTTAATGTGTCATGCTAATCAATAGATCAGCTTACATACATATTCAAATTTTGTTTAATATTAATACTCCAAAGCTTTGCTAGAATCTACATGTTTATGTTTTTAATTGCATATTTATCCTTTTAAACACTGTACTGCCTTTTTTAAAGCTTCAGCAACATTTAGCATCTTTAGATAAAGACAACACATTGAAAAATGTCATGAGAGCACATGCAGAAACATCTTCATATGGCTTTTGGTAAACAACTCCAGACAGAAAGAATAATAGATATGAACTATTTTCCATTGGATAATTTGAAGAGGCTTTATTCAGAAAATTCCAAACAAGACAGCATATTGAAACGACTACGTACATGATATCCACTCAGACATCACACAAACAAAAGGACTGAAATCTCACAACATAATCTTGGAAGAAAAATTACATTCATGATTATATTCATAGAAAATACATGATTTGGGGATCTCACATTGAAAACTACAATCATTTTCAATAATTTAGTAAAATAAACGATATGTACAATAATTACATGAGTATGAGTTGTGAAAGATTGATAAACATTTAATATTACTTTTAGTTGTAATGCGAAGGCAAGACACATGACACTGAAATGAAACAAGATATAAATGAGTCCACAGGTCATGTAACTTTGGCATGGTGTTGATTTAACTTGCTATGAGTCAGAGTATAAAAAGCTCCTTTGGTAACCTTCTAATTCTAGTTCCTTGCAGATTGCTAGCCACTTTAATAATACTCCAAAAGCTGGATAGTCTCTCTCTGAATAGCAGAAGGGCAAAACAGGATTAAACCAGTAATATACCTCAACAACACATGCAGTTGCTCAAGTGATACCATATCAGAATCAAAGCTCAGGTTAAAACCCTATGAAAGTTATGAGTATTGAAGAATTGATATGGAAGGGGGAATGAAATAAACATGGTTCTAAAGACACACATTGCCTATTCTCAACTTGTGCCGGTCGGCAAGGGTTATTAGATAACATTTACAATCAACCAAAAAAAATAATAATTATAGATACAAGTACAGTGAGGCAAATAAAAAACATATGGATACTTCCAATATACATGTCATTCACTTCATATACAAAAAGATGCCGTTTTACTTTTTGTTGTCACGTTTTCCCCCACATCTGGAATAAATACATAGATGTACATGTATACACAAGTATTGCTTACTAACACCTACAAACTACATGTACAAGCATACTGAACAGGATGTCAAAAATATCTTCATCTCCAGAAATGCACCTCTTCATCACACTTTACCTGGCCCACTCACCCAATTCAACACCAATCAGACTTTCAGATTCAACACAGGACAAGTCAGGACTCACTTCTCTTATAATATCAAATCTTCTTGCAGAAATGCAAGATTTTAGCACAAATAAGTCCGCTTTAAAATGAAGCAAAAAGGGCAAATACAACATATTTACATAGGGAACTTGCTTCCCCAAATAATTTCCTGTCAAGCAAGAAAAAAGAGGGTTTTTTTTTTAGTTTTTTGTTCATTTCACCAATAGGCAACCAATGCTTTAGATCAGTACAAAACATCCTCAATATTTGTTTTAAGAAATCATACGTTCAGGAAATTTTGTTGGTATCATTAGTGAAAAAATCACTTACATAGCCTTGGATCAACTGCCAAAATGCGAATGGAACAAGCAACGTCTATTGTATACAATATTTGCATTTAGTCTTTGTACAGTTTATCGTACCTCCTAGCATCCCGATTCTATTAGTATACATCACAAATCAGATTATTTGTATATACACTTTACACATGCTTACAAAATTAAAAACAAAGTGTATATGCAAATGAGCTCTTACTCACCTTAGCACATATTACTGTGCTTCTTCAATAATCAAAATCATTGCAGGAAAGACGTTCTACCAATTTCACACAAATCTTTACTATGGATGAACAAAACTTTGACTTAACTGAAAATTACTTTCCAATACTACAATACTAATACACTATGTGAATTGCAACACTTCACATTTTTAATGAAATTTCATGTACAGTGTATGTATTTATTTGTCATTGATAAAAATGTACAATACCACAGACATACTGTAAGTGAAGTACAATTATTTTAACAATTGTATTTTCCTTCTAATAACATCCCACAAAAAAAAATGGATATAACACATAACAGGCAAATGTTTTTGTCAGTAATATCAAGTAGAAAGTAATATAAAATGGACCTGTAAGAAAAAAGACAAAGCTGAGTCAAATTGTTTGCTGGGTAAGGATCAGATGAATACCACTGGTTTCCCTGTGGGGTAATACATACAGGGCATAATAGCATAAACCAATGGTGATCATGTCGTAAGCATTCAATAGCTTACATGTATGTGCAAAACAATGCGACATGGAAAGTGACTTGAGTAACAGTAACAAATATCTGCCATATCAGCATGAAAGCACATATTTCCTTCTGTATTTGAGTGAGTGAGAATTGCATAGAATAACACCGCGTTCTCATCTGATCATGGCATTCAGTTCTCACTTCATCCCTTCCTCATGTCTCATCACTGCCTGCCTCCTTTGCTTGTTTTTAAGATATCTTGTCTCTCTTTTGCTTTCTGTCTCTATCTTTATATCCGGGCCAATGATGTATTTAAACACATAATCACAGCTTTAATGTGAACATATTGATGCTTAATCTTATCAGCGTTACATGATTCTGCTAATGATACTGTACAAGCTAAACTGAGAAGGCTGAAAGATTTGAACAAAGTGAGAATCATACTTATCATATCTAAAATGGAGTTTCTGGGACCAGATAACTACATTGTTGTACTGATAAGGACCTAACAAAAACAGAGTAACTATCTTTCATCACCAACATATAAATTTTAACCATTTCTCACCAAAAAATAATAGTATGGCGTATCAAGTATAGGCCCTTAACATAGCACCAATACATTGAATTTGATAAATATATCAAATGTATAGCATTTATGGTCTACCATTTTGTTCATTGATCAACTTATTTGTTTTCAAGAGCAACTCCAGTTTTCTTTCAAAGAGGAAAGACTTGAAACTCATATCTTTCACCTGTCAGTAAGAGGTTAAGAATAGTCCTTTCTCTTATACTCTTCACACATCACTATAAAAAACTGAACAGATTATTATTCATAGTCAATGTACACAAATAATGCATACATTTTGTTATCAAACATACATTTCATCTCTAAAAACAAACCAGCTTTGAATATACAGGCTCGTTTTTAGATACCATACCAGACAGAATAACAAACAGAATGCAGAGATACGGTGGTAATTTCTCATTTTACAATTTACCGCTTCATCACTTTCTCTTCTCCTTGATGCAAGTTTCTTCCGGACCATTTTCTCCCAAGAGTTTGCCACAGTGTTGGGTATTAATTCTTTTCTTTCTTTTTTCCATATTGAGGCGGTATCTGCACTGCATATCATAATACAGAGAAACAACTTCAAATACTGCAAATATATACATACGCTCTCCCAATAGTTTTATGTCTTCTCCTGACTGATAAACTGGCAAACACAATATGCAACTTTGAGATGTTGCTTGGCTATATTGAGACACCAACTAATTAGCGATTTTTAGCGAGCATGTTTCTTGCCATCTCTCAACTTAAACCCATTACAATTCATATGCATATGGGTCACCAGTGACTCTTGTAATAGGTTAAATGGAGACAATCAAGAGGGAGAGACCACCATGTGTATTGTGGCAAATCTGTTGTAAAATATGTGTGTGCCACACAGAATGCCACTTTGTGAGATCAGTGAGCATTGATAGAGAAATAATGTACATGTGGCATATTAAGAGTTACTTCACACCTGTCGAGATGTTGAGCTTGGTTTGATCTGACACAATAGTGTTGCTGGTTACCATAGAGACGGTGACCTCTGCGTCAGAGTGGAAGGTGCGGGGACTAGCTTGCAGAGGAGAACTTCTAGTCTGGAGAAGAGGGCAACTTGTTTGCACAGTGTCACATATCACTGCAGAACCTTGAAGCTACCATACATATCCTCAATGATGTAATGAGTCATCCCTTGACCCATCACATGTTACACTCTTTTTGGAGATATGGTGTTTCCTTCAAATTTTCACATTGATTTGTCATCTGCCATCAGACCATTCCAAACTAGTCTCCACATTCCTTTCAGAGCAGCAGCATAAGTGAGTTTGGTCCAAGTAGTTGTTCACCTCGCCTCGTGTCCTTGTCACGTCCTTCAGCACTGCGAGCCAACCTCCGTGCCATCCCGAGAAAACCGATAGCTGACATACGTACTCTGATTCCCCAGGGCGAATCCATCGCTCCTCCGAGCCAGCTCTTTCTCTACATCTGTCCTCTCCCTACGCTGCTGCGTGCTGGCAGCCTCGCATGCGGCTACGCTCCGGCGGTTCACCACCGCCGGGGCCGCAGACGCTGCCTGATGGTTCTTCTCAATCTCTGAATTCTGCTTGTTTACATCTAGTCATAACTCGATCTCACCGGTGTATTTCTTTTGCACGGTCTCGTCCCAGTACATGGAATAGTCTGGCTCAGGCTTCTTCTCCTCCTCTTTCTTCTTGGGTGCGCACCTGCAGCAACAGTGGCAGCAAAACACAAGCACATCTTTCATTGATTGTATCCTGTCTGGTTGTGGCATCAAACCAAGTTATGCACCTCAGTACCACAGGTGCTAAATGAAGTGTGTAATCAGTCAATGAGCTCTACCTAGCTTGGTACTGGAAGGGTTACAGCTATCAATGCCATAGGTACTTCATCACAAGTGTACTCGGTCCATGGGCTTACAGTATAATCATAGAGTATAATGCACATGCTGACAACCAATCATGAAGATTTTCATTTTTAAATACTAAAATCAAGTTAGTTGTGAAAGATTCTCCAATTTACAAATTCTTGAATGAATAATCAAATGAAGCTTACCAATTTAGAGCCCATTATTAAAGCAATAAAAACAAATATCATCTTGCAAGGAATCTACAGGGTATATCATTGGAAGAGCAGGTGGATAAGTTTGTCTAGAATAAAGGGAATATAGAGTGAGTTTAGGGGAGAGTGAAGTGCCTCTGGTAGCATTTTCCACAAGAACTACACACAAAATCCTTTGAGCAGCGGTCCTAGTCTGGCATAGAGAGGCTTGAACCCTGGAATGGGTCATTAATACTTACTTGGCACAGCAGAGAACGATGGCAACTATGACGATGAGAAGCACCACTACTGCTGCTATGGCATACACCCAGGGAGGAAGGGAAGCTGCAAAGAGACATAGAAAACACAATGAGAAATATAACACTTTCTGCTCTTCAGCTCATTGCTCTTCAGCTGATGAACTGATTTTACAAAATACACAGCTCCCTCACTGAATGTCTTCTCATTCTACATTTGTCTGTACATACTTGCTTCACCAAAATAACGCATCTCCTTAATACCCTATTCAAATTGAACCAACAAGTTATTTTTCTCTCATTCTTATCACTTATCACATTAAGTTTATAAGTCAATTTAATAAGTGACAGAAATGAGAGAAAACTAACTTGTAACGATCTAGGGCCAATAATTCACAACATTATTTTTCAATAACCTCGTGAAATATAATTAAAATGTATAATGTGGCATAGATGCCAGTTTCCAGGTAGAAAGCTAATGTTACGCCCTGGCATGATGCGATATGGACTCACCTTCTCAGGATTTTGAGTGTATACAAATACAGTATCATCTTAAGTCATTTTTGGACAAGAATACATGTACAACTGCATTCCTGAATGAGCTAGATCTTGATCATCCTACCTAGAAATGATGTGGCTGGTGGTGGGGTAGTAGTTGGTTTCCCCTTCTGCCCCTTGCCAGCATGAGGATCCAGACCAGCATTATTGGCCGAGTCTCCCGTAGTGATGCCTGACCCTATGTGGTCACTGAGCTCTCCAGCGCTACCTGGCCTGCCTGAGACTCCAGGGGACCGGGCCCATGTGGCATCGGTGTTGGTGTCCAGCATGGGGATACAGGCCTCCAGGGCCCCACTGCTCATACTGCATAATGACACATACAAGAACCAAGATGTCAGATCAAGTTTGGCAAAGGCAATCAAAAACCAAACCAAGGCAAATATTTGAAATATTTATACTGAACTGTATTCACGATTGTTATTTACCTACAGAGGTATCATGCTTATTATTGTACCGTATGAATCTCTTTAATGATGCAAAGCTGCAATTCGGTCTGCAAGCCACATTGTTTCACTACTTTGTGTTGTTTTTCATCCAAATAATCCACTATCAATTCAATTCAATGAAGTTTGACAAATATGGTTTAAAGGGAAACAAAACTTTTGAAAATGCAATGAAGTCAACATATGTGGGACTCTGAAACATAAATTGGCATTTCTTACCTAGAAAAATATAAGTTCATGAGCAATTTTCTCATGAAGTCAACCTAGTCATGTAACACACACATGGTATGTATACATACATTCATGAAGAACCTAAATGGAGGACTCCTAGAGGGTGTAAAAAAGTGTAAAATGTAACTTGTTAATCATGAAATGCAAGATCATGATGTAGACTGAGACATTCAAGCTGTACTCAGAATCAACTCAGGGCCATGAAGTCAACCTAGTCATGTGCACAAGTCTTGGTTGTGATCCTGCATAGCTATCTTCCAGGATTCCTTGAAGCACAAGGTTCAACAAGACACACTGACCTATAGGTGGGTGTGAATCCCTGGTCACACACGCAGCGGTTCTCCTCGGTGCAGTAAGAAGAGTTGATGAAACAGGCTGGGGAGCAGGTCAGCATGCTGATAGGCTTCTCAGACTGACATGCACCTGGTAACAAACACAACAAACAAATAGAAACAGATCAACATTGTGGATCTGTGTTACTTAACTATAGGGTTAAAGTTGCAAATATGGACATCTAAAAAATGTAGTTTGATAAATTTCCTTCCTCTGCTTTGGGCAATTGTTCCATATATCGGTAACTTCTTCCAGGAATCAGATACAAGGCAATTTTTTTTTTTGTCTTTCTGTCTTTTCAGGTTATCATCTACTGCTGCTCATGTTTCAAAACACATAATGCACAACATACATAGGGCTCAGTTGAATTGTGTGCAGTCAGCCATTTTGGCATGGTTGAGAAGACACTGGGCTGGCAGTTGAACCATTAATGTGTCATTGTCCCATTTTTGCACCAGTACTATACACAAAACCCATACAGCACAATCATGTCTGACAAACTATGAGTTAAATCATGCTCAAGTATCCTTGTGCACACATATCTTATTGCCCCACTCCAAACTATGCAGATCATTTGATACCAATTCATGACAGACCACCTACACATGACATGCCTCACATAAAGACAGATTTGGATCTAGATTTGATGTGAAGCTCTTACCTGTGACGTTAAGTCCATCTGATCTCCGACACCAGACATCCCGTTGGTCTCTCTCCCAGTCACCAACAAACCAGTCAAACTCATAGCACATTTGCCCTGTCATATAGAAATAATCAGGTGGATTTATAATTCATATATGAACACAAGTATAAGAAGACATGTGACAGATGAAAAATATGTAGATTTGTATAAAAAAACAAATTTCCATACCTTTCTGATTTGATCAGAAACTCATACAAAATGGTAAAAAAGAGTTTTTTTTCATTTTCATACATACACCAATTCAACAAGGTGTGAGATAAATAAGTACCTGTACATGAAATGATTGATAAAGCATCTTCAATGATTATCACGGGAGAAGTGGTAAGAATATGGTACATTAAAGAAGGTTTACATGTTTTCCTGCATCTAAGAGAGGAAGAACCAATTGTGTTAAGAATAAAGTGTTTTTTCATTTTTATAAGGGTATCCTTTTTTTTTTCTTTCCATTGTAAATATCATAGTTTGCATATAGCATGATGAAACTAAGGTTCAATCAAGCTGGAATAACAGGAATATTATTCATGGACACGTTAATTTCTTTCTGAAGTATTTGATTTGGGTGTGAGCTGCTTACCTGAGCATGTCCTGGGCTCCCACTCATCCCCAGAGCAGTCTCTGTCTACTGTCAGGCTAGCGCGGGACCTCACCTGGATCCCCTCAGAACCTGACCCAAACAGATAACGGTGCTAAATGTTTAACCCTGCCCCTCAGAACCTAACCCAAACAGATAACGGTGCTAAACGTTTAACCCTGCCCCTCAGAACCTGACCCAAACAGATAATGGTGCCAAATGTTTAACCCTGCCCTACAGAACCTAACCCAAACAGATAACGGTGCCAAACGTTTAACCCTGCCCCTCAGAACCTAACCCAAACAGATAATGGTGCCAAACGTTTAACCCTGCCCCTCAGAACCTAACCCAAACAGATAACAGTGCCAAATGTTTGACCCTACCCCTCAGAACCTAACCCAAACAGATGACGTGCCAAATGTTTAACCCTGCCTGTGCTAGATACAATGCTGCTCATTGGGATCTCTGTGTATGATTGGTGACAGGATGCATACCAGGCACACCACCAGTTAACTCTCTCAGTATGTTACTCTCACATGTTTGCACTATTGATAAACACAAATGGTATAGAACAACATTTTGTTCTGTACTGAATGGGTAACATGTAAATAAGAAAATAATTAATAGACCTCTTATTTTTTTATGGCTTGAAGTAGAAAATAAAGTATAATTTTGTGGGTTCTTACCCAGTGTAACAGAGAATTCCCTTTTACTCTTATATTATGTATCAACTCAGCCATTGGATTCACCTCATGTGCAATTGTCTTTGAACTTTACGACATGTACCTTTTCATGTTATTATCAATTACATGTATCTATATATTTTCTTCACTTACATGAAACTATCCACCTATCCATCCATCCATCCATCCATCCATCCATCCATCCATCCATCCATCCATCCATCCATCCATCCATCCCGCCATCCCTCCATCCACCCATCCATCCATCCATCCATCCATCCATCCACCCATCCACCCATCCACCCACCCACCCATCCACCCACCCATCCACCCATCCATCCATCCATCCATCCATCCATCCAGCCAGCCATCCATCCATCCATCCATCCATCCATCCATCCATCCATCCATCCATCCATCCATCCATCCCTCCATCCATGTGACCTACCTATAGGCCTGCCTTGTACACATGTTCTGTGGCACACACTCCATCTGCTCCATGTTGTATGGTGACATTCTCCAGGACAGGGCACCTCACATGAGTGTTCTCTCTGTCATCATACAAATCAAGACAAAAACAACATGAGCAACATTCTTGTATTAATATTATCATATCATTTCATATATTACCAAAAATGAAGTGAACAGAATCATGTAACTTTGATATAAATTATTCAATATCGTTCCTTTTTCTCATATCCAATTTCATGATGGGTGCTATACTAGTGTCGTCACTTGCATCTATTCATTATATGGATTAATATGTCCATGCTAGTTTATTCAATGAGTTTTTGATTTGATTTGAAATCAAACAACCTTGAATCTAAAATATAGATATATATATATTGTTGTATGCAGATAATTCAATAATTCTGTAGCTATAAACACATCATCTAGACATCCATATGTCACCAGACAAGCAACTGCAGCTTCTAATGTTCTAATGAAGGGAAAACATGTAAAAGCCAAGAAGATAAAGAAAACCAATGAGTTTTCACTATTGGTACCTCTAAGTACTCGTGCCCTTGTAGAGTGATGTTGATGTTCTTATCATACGGCACTTTACTCCTTGTTAGGAGGCAGAAGCTGTCTGGAACAGCCACCCCATTCGGCTGACGACACGTCACATTTCTCCTCTGCACTCCTGCACCACAATCACCAACCTAACCAATCAAAATTAAAAAACAAAAAACATCATATGAGACATCACATGGGACTAGATCAGCAGTTGTTGAATGTGTACGTGGATAGCCATTATTGATTATTACAATACTTAGTGTATCAGTATGTTTAATGTGTATAATTACCATAATTACCTTTGTTCTAAAAAAAGAACATAGTCTAGGCTAAAAATTGTCTCCAAACATTAATCACCCATGAAGACAAAACAATGCAATCCTGGTCCAAGTGGTCTGTAAAGTGGTCTGTATCATGCAAGCATGCAGGAGCATGCAGCCCCGGTGCTGAATGGGTTAACCCTTACACTACCAGGCCTTAACAACCACACTGGCTTACTACACACTGCTATGCCAATGGTAATGAGAGAGTTACCCTTACATTACCAGGCCTTAACAACCACACTGGCTATTACTACACACTGCTATGCCAATGGTAATGAGAAAGTTAACCTTTACATTTCCAGGCCTTGACAACCACAGTGGCTTACTACACATATTGATGTCAATGCTGAGAAAGTTAACCCTTACATTTGGCCTTAACAACCCCTCCAGCTAACTACACATTGTTATGCCAATGGTAATGAGAGAGTTAAACCTATGCCACGTGGATGGAGGGTATCTTACCAGAGGAGTACAGTCTGTCCAGAGAGTGATGGCCCAGTCATAGCAGGGCACGGCTTCACAGGGTCTGTTCTGCACCAGGGATGAAGGACATGGCCGCCCCTTGCTGTTAGGCTCCTGCAGCATGCTGCGATATCTCGTCTGCACGGCTGCAAGCAGGTGGGCAGGAAAAGCAAACATCAGAAATTCAGATTATTCATATCATTTTCAATATTTTGTTTTGTATATAAGAAGGACACACAACCACACTCAACCAGAAAGAAGCATTGAATAAAGTGTTATCATTATTTCACAAATTTCTGTTCTTCTGCTGCATTCAAAAATGTGCAAAATGCACATGATGAGTAGGATATGAGTTTGTAATCTTTGGTTAAGAACTCTGATGACCCATTGCAACAGTTAGGGACAATGATTTTTTCATGTTCTTCCTCAGTAACCTTAAGTGTTTAATTGATAAGAGGATATAATGTATGTTCTGTTCTTTGAGATTATGTAATGTCATGCAAGGAAGCTCTAGAGTCATTCTTACCATCACTGCCACATGTAGCTGAGCAGTCTGACCAGTCAGTCCATTGGGTCATGCTACAGTCCACTGGGCAGGCCACCTCACATGAAGAGAGAGTCTGTGGTGGGGCCGAAACTGATGACTGAAAGTAAAATAAAAGTCAAATAATGAGTGAGTTATCATCACGAAAATCATCAAAATCAATTTTATACATGCTCACAAAATCACAGCCATTTGAATTATAGCTTTAAGTTAGAAAATGAATAGTAACTGTTTTTTTCTTGCGTATTTTTACTTGCCTATTGGTGTGGGAAAGGCAAGAGGGAGGAGAAAGGAAGAGATAAACGAAGGGAGAGGGAAGGGAGAGGGGAAGGGGCATGGAAAGGAGCAGGGGAATGGTGAGTAGAAACAAACAAGAGGAGTGATAAGGTAGGGGATAGGGGCAGTAGGGGAGATAGGGGAAGGCATATGGACAGTGACAGTTGGTGTCTGTTAATGGTCTGTTAATTCATATCTACTGCAGATACATAAAGGCAAACAGTGCTTTTTTTCTCCTTCAGTTCAGATCACTAGTTACAATGACAACTAATTCTAGATAGCATCATCATTCATGCTACATTGAAGAGAAATGAGAAAGATATTAACTCTTGTAAGCTGGACACAAAATGACACAAGAAAAATTGCATTGAAGCACACAGATATAAAATTATCTTGGTAAATAAGGGTTTGAACAAAATTAACAATCAGTCGGTCTGAAAAACAGGTAGAGAGACACAGGGTCCTTACGTCTTCACACTTTGAGACCTCAACGATGCGCTCATCATTCCTGAGGCACTGGAGCAGCCGGTCCTGGACCCCCTCCCCACAGATCTTACCCCTCTCCAGCTGGCAGGGACTCCACTCTGTGGCGTTCCAGGTGTAGGTGAAGCAGTTAATGCCCCGCATGCACTTCTCTCTCTCAATGAGGGCGGGCGAGGTGGAGGGGGTCTCCGTGGGGTTGCGCATGATGCGTCGGCTCCTGGTGCGGAAGGTATCCTCTAAGCAATCCTACCATAAAGAGAAGAGCAGACCAGCTTTCTTTAGATTAACATTTCAAATTATCCCTAGATCATCTTTTTGTTTGTGTAATTTGTGCTCATATCAATATGTTATAATGATGGATCCAGTTCTTACCTTACAGTATGCCATATCTCTCCCAATATAAATACTTTATTGGTATCCAATCTCTGCCTGCTCCTCCCCCCCCCCCCCCCCCCCCCGGCTCCTTCCCCGCCTCACCTCAGGACAGCTAGTCCACTCTGTCCAGCTACTAAGTACATTTTGTCCTGGGCAGTAGTTAAAGCATGCCTGCACTAGAGCCGGTTTCCTGGAGTAGTCACACTCAGAGATGTTGGTCCGCTGCCTTCTGAAGCCATGGTCTATGGGGATGGTACAGCTGCACAGGAACACAAGAAAAAAGACTAAATTTGAAACATTCCTAAGAATTAAGACTATGACGTTGGCAAAAATATTTAGTAAAAAGTATATATTTCTTAAACAGAAAATATCAGCAAATAAGATCTATAAGATTTTTTTTTTTGTAATTGTAAACCCCTGCTTGGGCAGACACTAAGCTGCTCCATGGGATTAGGATGTAACCATGGTAACAAATATAGAGTAAAGAAAGCAGCAGCCTTACTGTACGGTTCTCCTCTGCACTCCCTGTCCACAGTCCACGCCAGCGTTGCTCCCGCTGATACTTGTGACATCGCAGTCTTGCCATTCCTCCGCCTGCCACGAGGCATCTTCTCTGCTGCCGCTATGCCAGCTGCACTTCTTTGTCTCATCAATCTGTAGGAGACAATGATGACAATGACAATGACAATGACAATGACAATGTCAATGACAATAGCAATGATAGCAATAATAATTATAAATATATCACCCAAAGAAAGTGTGCAGGAGAAATTCAACTACAAACATGATTATCAAATACATCTCAACATCAAGAAGAGGTAACAGCATTCCAAGGAGGAAGTCATCCTAAAGATGCATAGAAGAAGCCTGCCACTGGTGCCGCCCACTTGTAATCTGTGGCTAGTGTATCTCAATGCGGCAAAGCAAGAGATTCGCATGCCTCATGCATCAACATGAATTAACATGCATTTGCATTAACTTTTTAAGACCAAAACCAAATATGAGACATAAAAAACATGATGGAAGAGTGCGAGGTAACCGTGTAACCCTTGAAGGACAATTTTCATATATTACATGTATATCTATGTAGTAAGTTTCCGTGTATTCTTGTCATTGAGTTAAAAACAAAAAAATCAAAGACACCTGCTTATACAGAGAAAATAATGGGATTCAGCCCATGAGAAATTTAGAAGAATACAAGCAGCAGCAACCTATATTGAACCTTTAACATCTCCAGACATCAACAAACACTGACCCAGTTCTTGTTGTGTGGTGGACACGGCCTTCCTCCATGGGCCGCATCCTCGACCACCTTCTGCCAGCGAGTGGTCACTCCGATGCCACCGGACATACGGTCGTTGCATGACCGCCAGTCACTCCACTCACTGAGCTCACAGTCTCTGGGGCATGGGATGGCACAATGCTCCTCCATGAAGTCTGGTCAAGGAGAGAGGGTTGGGGGGCATAGAAGAGATGTTAGCAAGCTTTGTTATTGCAGCTCTCCATAACACAAACCATCACTGCTATCTATTGCAAGTCCTAATAGCCTATGCATAATGCTGCAATCACATTTAGAGACTTACCATAGATGCACATAACCTTTGATCAATATCCAATTGCAAATTGAACTGGGCTTTAATGCAACTTTCTTATTCAAAACTGATAATCACCCCACACGACATGATGAAGGAAAATCAATATAAGGTAATATCATGACCTCAATTGTCACTATAATACCCTTGTCTTTAAAACAATTGAATTAATTTACATGACAACAAAGTACTGTAGCATATCATGCACCAAAATTTGAAAAGCTTCTTTTTTTCATCAATGCAGTACTTTCTCATAGCTCCAGGAGAAACTGACTTAACACAAAACTTACCACTGTTGGCCCCACAGTGCGTCACGTTAACATATCTGTCTTCCTGATCCAGGCACACCAGAGGGCGGTATTTAATCCCCCGCCCACACTCCAGTTCGTCTTCGGCCATCTGAGTGGCTGAGCCCTGGACGGCAAAGCCTGCACTCCCCAGCAGGCAGTTGGACCAGGTGCCCTCTGGGACCAGACGATAAAGGGGGCACTTACAAGGGCGGGACTCCACCAGGGGGTAGATGTTGGTGTTAGAGCATTCCTGCTGGCCCCTGCTTGCATCTACCAAACAGAAAGAAAAGAGTTTGCAATCAAGTCTCCATAAGCTCGCATGGAACATCTGTAGATGGAGTGATTATTATGATTTTTAGTATCCATATCATTTCCAACAAATCTTTTAAATGTATATGTTTTTCCTTGTGATTGATTATATTATTTGTATTTGTATTTGTATTTTGTTCTATATTTTTTGTTCACTGATGCAAATTAATGGGGCAACTGCTTTTTAATCCTTTACAATATCAAATAGAGCACTGTATATTAACATAGACACACATATGAACACACAGTAAGCAGCACTGGAATTTTCTAAAAAAAAATCACTATAATGCTAAATATGTTACAAAAATTACTATATTACACAATTCCTCAGTGGGACACAATACAAAACTAACAATCATATTAAACACAAACAGAAACATGAGAAATTAGCACGGAGACAACTTACAATGCACCCTTCTTCTCCTGGTTTCTGAGCCGGTGCAGCGCTGTACGCAGTCACTCCATGGCGACCACTCGGTCAGCTGACAGTCATCCGTGCACCTGACCCGACAGGACTGAGAGAAAGGTGGCATGGGCGGGCCGAACTGCAGACACAGGTCAGCTGCCACCATGCTACCATCGCTACGCTCACACTGCACCTCTGGGGAATCAACCGGAAAGAATTAGAAAATGACTAATTGATTAAACATGAATGGATCACAGTAAATGTATATAAGTTTTATTACTAATATAGTTTTATTCTATTTGTTATAATTTGTTATTTGTTATGAAACCTACCTTAATGACCACCTGTCCATAAAGATCACTGTTGCTTCCTACGAAGTGTTTTTCATTGGAACCAGCATTTAATGAACCTGTACATGAAGACCATATCTCTACATCCCTTCCATGGTCTTTATATATAGCTTCACTGTATTTTTATGATATATATATATAAGCCTAAGACTGGATGTCTTGACAACCCAGAGAGTTTGTTGCTTACGTCTGGTCTGGAGCCCATCCCCACAGAGCTCCTCCACCCCACCCCTGGTGATGACGGGTACCCCGGTCAGGCTGCAGTCTCCCCAGGCACTAGCCTGCCAGCTGTAGGAGTAGCAGCTGTCTGGCTTGTTACAGGTACGCTCCTCTAGCAGCAGGGTGGGGCACTCTGTCCCTCCGTTCTGTGGCTGCTGGAGGACGTAGCGTCGTCGCTCCTGGGTGGCCAGTGAGCCGGCTAGGAGGAGAGGAAAACATCAATAATGGTAACCACTTGAGTTCGTTGCAAAAGAAACCTCAAAATTCATCAGCTATTATAACAATAATGTCAACTTACCCTTCAATCTTGTCAGCCAAACTGTTTCCTTGCCATTTTTTTTAATAATATCATTACACACTAATATTAATGAAAAATTTCCAAGAAATAATCTAATGTTTTGTTGTCTCTTTTCATATCTTAAATTTCAATGACAACAAAATTGCATCAGCTTACAATCTGCTAGCTTTGATTTAACTTGTACAATGTTTCAAGTTTTAATAAACCATTTGAATTAATACAATTTAACATATGATATTGATAGCATACCCAATTGTATTTAGTAATTGGCACAAAAAAGTAATACTATTTTTTTCTGTCAGAAGACACAGGAAGTAAATTATTATTAAGCAATTGATGTCAAAAGAAGAACAAACTAGGAGGTTTTCATTTAATTCAATGTACAATGTACAACTTTGTGTCACTTTTTCTTTATATACAAATATTTAATGATTGTGAATGTTGTATGCTAAATATAAACAAAATTATGATCATTAATTTTCACATAACTAGTAAGGAAATTTAAGTAATTTACAGCTCTTCTTCAATGTTTTAGTTTGCCCATGACATAATGCATGGCTATTTCTTTAAAGAAATGATTACCAGTACTCTCCTCCGTATAAGTGCAAATTCTCCCAACCCCAATCTGACCGTATCAGTACCACTGGCATGAAGATGAGTAAGCCAATCGTGTTTCCAAAGCCTAGTAGTGAAAGGGCAAATCCTACCCCACCCCTTCCTACTCTGGCCAGAATCATAAATCACTCCGGCCTGTGACATTAGATAGACCTCCTTAGGCTAGGCAGACCAGTGACAAATGAGAAAGCAATTCATGCATATATTGATGCTCTTTCTCAGGCATCAGAAATATACCTCCAGGCATCCAGCTAAAGAATGTCATACCAGAAAGAAAAGAAGATCCAAGCCGGGGTTATTGACCTAAATGGGCTCTACCAATGGGCTCTACCGGGCTCACTCTCCATGCTTGTTGGAAATTACCTTACACAGAGCAAGTTAATTATTGACAAAGTATGAATGTGTTAATGACCTGGGGGAATATTTCTGACAATTTATGGGTGAATAGTAGAGAGTTGAATTTAATTGGTATTCTAGATGATGCTGCATCTATCAAGTTATAGGACAAAATGCTGCATGATAAGCCAATTAAATGTCCCTCCCCACACGTCTCCCTCACATGCATAGATGCATGCACACACTTACACACAGACACACACACATACACAACACGCACCACACAAGTCCATACAAAGCCCGTCTATGATGAAATAACACTTTGCATTACAAACCCTGTATGGGTAGCTTGGAATATTTGAATCAATTGCAGCTCTTGCCAAATTCTGAAACAAATTTGCCCAAGATTTTGAGTTTATTTCACTAATCTTGTCAGGAAAAAAACCTAAGAATACGAACCAATAATAAAATATGATAAAAAGAACAACTTATCGCAAGACATCAACAATTTTTACTTGTACATCCATACATACAATAGAATAACAAATGAAAGTATGTACTTGAGGAGCATGTTGAAGGGCATGGGGTCCAGTCACCAAAATCTGAGACAACACAGTCCAGAATGCATTGCACCTCACAGGGACGAGAGTTGGGTGGGCGTGCCGGAGCAAAACATCTGCAGGGTCAAAGGTCAAACACATGTATCAAACAAACACTAGTAGGAAGTATAACTTGAAATAACATATATGTTACATAACTGATTTTAGTACAAAGAAGGTCTCAATTATAATTACTGCATGATTGCTTGATATGGTGTGGGATTGATACACATAAGACTTTTAGGAAGTATAACTTGAAATAAGATATGTGTTATATAATTATGGCCATATCTGATTTTAGTACAAAGAAGGTCTAAATTACAATTACTGCACAATTGCTTGATATAGTGTGGGATTGATAAGTTTTGCGACACACATAAGACTTGTGTTCCTACATGTATGAACTCTTTATGCGCTAACAGTTTGGAAGGTAAGACAAAGGTCCAACGATAAATACTGCACCAACCTCAACTAACTCAAACAGATCATTAACCAAATCTCAAATAGGTCCCCTCATTTTCCACCTTTGTGGGTAGTCACACCAATTTCTGGTATAAAAGATCGACCACAGTACTGCAGAAAAAATGGATTGGAAAACACTTATGAACCTCAAAAAAAAAAATCTTGTCTGACAGAGGAATACCCTGTAATGGAAAGTTTCAAGCAAAACAAGTTTATCTTGCAGAAAATGCAATATGATTATATTGTGCAATAGAGGATATTGACCACAAATTCTCTGAGTGAAAGCGAGGCTGTGTTGTACTATGCTGGGTTGTGGCAGTGAAAAGGAAGTATATATGTTTGAAAGCTATCCCTCATATTCCAGTATGATTTCGGGATTTAGGCCAGATTTTGAGATATTTTGTTCACTGTTTGAAGCAGCGAGAATGAAGTTCACCTTTTGTCTGGGGCGACCTTGGCTGGATTGACCCTGCTGCAGCTGACGTTGCGGACCTGACTCCCGACCCCACATGACCCCATCTCATCAGGGCTAAACGCCTGGTCAGGGTTGTCCGAGCTGGGTGAACACTCGCCCCACTCCGTGGTCAGCCAGCCAAACAGGGTGCAGCTGTGATGGTTACAGGCTCGGGACTCTACCAGCTCAGACTGCTCAGGGCACTCCTCCCCTCCTGAACATTACACACATACATTCATCTAAATATTATATCTTATACTGGTACAATGTACAATATAGCCACAGGAATTCACAGGCCTTCCTTTCAGAAAGGGTAAGGCCATGTGTAGGATTCTCCGATTACATGTTGCAGCAATGTCACGTACTTCATACATTTCAACTCAAATTCCAAGTGTTATGACAAAAAAAGTAGAAAAAATGGTACATGTATAGGAATGCAGCCAATTAGAGGAGTTGAAATGTGTCACATGACTGGGGGATTATTTCCTCCATCTACACTAAAACTGCAAAATAGGTGAAACAAAAAAATACAAGACATAATTATAGGCTTGCAAAAATAAATTTGTTTCATCTGCGCGTTATGACTGCATGTGCTACACTTTCTTTTGATTGCTATGGAATCCGATACTCACCAGGGCCATGTTGGGCTAGGATGGTCCGGTATCGCATCTGGGTGCCCCCTCTACCAGATGTGCCCTCACATGTCTCGGAACACTCACTCCATGCCCCCCACTGCCCAATGACACAGTCTGATGGGCAGGGGGCCATGCAATCCTGCTCGGTGTTAGGCTTGTTGCCCAGGGCAGCACACAACGACTCGTCCTCAACAGGTAGCTAACGGTTTGAATATAACACACATTATCATTAAGTTTACTCAGTTTGCAAGTTCTGTAAGTTCTTATATTCAACATTCATATGATAACTGTGCACATATTTCGGCAGGATTGGAACAGGAGATGCATTCCTGATACCCAGACACTAACACACAACCAAGATGTATAGAATGAACTGCTCAATCACACCCAATCATGGGGCTGATGATGATGATTGCAAACAAAACACTGACAAAACTCTTAATTTTCTAAAGTAATGCTTTCATATCTCAAGAATTGTTCTACTGAAACATTCAAATAGCAAATATCTCAATTTTTGATTCCATAAACATGTACACATATTTTAAAAGTAACTGGTCAAATGCTTCAACACAGGATAATGCTTGATGATATTATACTGCTGTATGGCACTCTGCGTTAGAGTTATAATCACTCTTGGTGATAAAATCTCTCTCAGGTCAACTATGTACCACACAACAAGCAGGTCTGTGGATTGCCTTCATAGAGCACAAGGTAACTCTTTGAAGCCACTTGTGCCCATTTTCATAAGAAATATGCACAATTCCCATGGCGCAGCAGCATATCCGGCACACAAAGTGTTTACGCAGAATGGGACTGACCTCCTGTGAGTTGAGGCACTGGATGTTGACGGTCATCATGCCTTGGCCACACATGGTCTGGGCGTCGTTGGGTTGGCAGGTGGTCTCCTCCACCTCCCATCGGAAGCAGCGCTGGATGTTGCAGGGGGCGTGCTCAGAGAGATGGGGGCACTTGGTCCCTCCATGCTCCTCAGGTGCTACTATCTCTCTGGTGCGATGGGTGTGGCCTGGAAGAAACAGGGTGCAAGGATATCAAGTTAGATTAAAAGTTTGGCTCCTTTTTATACATATCATTCAACAATGGAAGAGGCCTTTTTAAGAGAGATGGGGGCATTTGGTTCTGTCATGCTCAACAGTTGCTGCCCTCTATCTCTCTGATTTTATGGGTATACTCTGGACGAAAAAGGGTGCAAAGATATCTAGCAATTTGTTGAGTTTGGCTGCTTTTTATAGGTGTCTTTAAAGAATGTTGCTCAGAGAGATGGGGGCATCTGAAGAATAACCAAAATGAGCATTTGTACATGTATCTCTACTGCTGAATGACCTGATATATATCAGTGTGTACTTGCATTGAGTAATCTGATATCGGCATGCTTTAATCATTGCTGCAAACTCGTAACAAAGAAAATGACTTTGTGGAAATATCCTATTTGTTCATTTTTATCATAGTATCACCATTAAAATGTGGCAGAATGTAAAGAGAACATGAAATAACAACACATGCAAGATATGACCCTGAACAATTAGACACAAGACTACTTGAAGGAACCCAATCCAACAGAAGGAGCAGTTCTCTTTAAATATATCAGTATATGTTGTCAGTCTGGTGACAAGCATGTCCTACTCAAATGATGAAATGACATGGAAGATCCGTGGGCGAAAGTTGGAGAGCTTGTAACTCTTGAAATAACAGAAGTTGATGTGAAATTAGCAATAATCTGATTCATTAGCAAGAACAACTCAATCACTCCCCCTCACAATTAAGACACTCCACACTTTTAGCCACAGGATACTGCTAGCATGTTTTCAGATTTGATGAGCTTAGAGTATTTTCTTGTGAAATTTAGCAAAAACAACATATAACCTTTATCAAATTATCATCATAATCGGTCGACTCTCCCCTCAATTCCTAAGGCAAAGCTCAAACGACAGTGGTTTGATTAGGACTGCTGCGAGATGAAACAGCAATTAGAGTGTTACACTGCCACAGGAAAACATAAATGAGCAATTTTAAGTCACAGTTTTGATTATCTTTTGCTTGACTTCAAAAGGGTACCGCAGAATCTTCTTTGCTCACATCTGACCTCAGGGAAGTAATAATGTGGCTGGACAGAACAAAACAGCAAAGTACGGATGGATGGGAAAAAAATCCTACAGAATAAAACAAAAAAACACAAAATGAAGAGGAGAGTTGTAAAATTGAACAATCGAGGAGTTATGTAAAATTTGTTTGATCATACAATCACGTACATATCAGGGCATTTGCTAAGATACATGTACATGTATGGTAAAACCAATCTTATATTCCCTTTCACGTAAAGGTATATACTGATTCCGCATTCATAAAATCAGCAAAATAAGTTGAATAACTCAAGGATGAAGCATCTCTTATCCTTACAGTATACATGTAGGTAAGCTGAATGAATTCATGGTCTTGCTTGGAAGGGAAACCCCAACACTATTGCAAACTGGCACCATATATCATGGACCCACACAGATATTGCACTAGTATGGTATATACGTTGGTAGTCGAGGAAACAGCTAGGGTTTAAATCACATCTCTCCATCATAATCAAAATCTGTAGAGCAGCAAATGACACCCTATAACCTCAGTCATGACTGCCCCACGATTCTTCTCTCAGTTGGCTGACGGCGACCAAGATCTCCACGTCCTTCCCTCCATCGTGCCGCAAAATGTCAGCCGTATTTGTCGCATTGATTGCGGCTGATATTAGATCTGGGGGAATATTAACAGAAAGCCTGATGCCTCTGCCAAATGTTGGGAGCCGGATTTCGATTAGTGGTGTAAATTTGCCAAAACTCTACGGGGGCTCCCCTCTCAGTGTTATTGTCATCTCCAATCAAATTTTTCCTCACTCTATTTTTTTCATCACATTTTCTTGCTTCATATATTTTCATTCTCACCTAATCCCTCACTGACATAATGACCACATGCATACTTATGCATTAGTTGCTGTTTTGTGAACTAGCATTTTGATTTTCCTGTTTCTTCACATTTTTTTTTTTTTTTTTTTGGGGGGGGGGGGAAGAATAGAATAAGAAGTTGCAATAGAAAGCATTGTTTGCATTTTTTCTTGAAGTATAATATCTACCCCTCTTCTTTCATGTCTCAGGTCATTCTTCCTTGAGTTCTCTTTCTTCCTCCCTTATGCACAAAATCTCCCAACCTCCTCCTCTCTCGCTCTTTCCCTCTCTCTTCACCTCTTCCCCCCTCTCTCTTTCTTTAGTTTCCCCTCTCTCTACCTCTCTCTTCATCTATTCCGTTCTATCCTCTCTCTCCCTCTTTATGCCCCCCCTCTCTCTCTTCATATTCATCTCTCTTCCTCTTTCTCTCTCTCTGGCTCTCCCTCTCTCCCTTCCCCCTCTCTCCCTCTTCCTCTTCCTCTCTTTCTCCCCTCTCTCTCTCTCTCTCTCTCTCTCTCTCTCTCTCTCTCTCTCACTCACTCACTTTCTCCTCTCTCTGAATACCCCCTCCCTCTCTCTCTCTCCATCCTACTTTATACCCTCTCTCCTACTACCCCCTCCCCTCTCTCTCTCTCTCTCTCTCTCTCTCTCTCTCTCTCTCTCTCTCTATTCTACAATCCACCCCTTCATCTACTACCCCCCTCTCTCTCACACTCTCCCATCCACCCACACACTATCTGTGGCTGTTGCCCATCCCGCCAGTGGAAGTACAAGCAAACCTGCGACACACTCTCAAATTGGTTTGCAATCAAATCTCACCTGTAAAACACCTGTTAGAAACACTTGTTATTCTGGAGTCGACATGTGTGGAGGGCATTCCTAACACACCAATAGAGTCAATCTGATCACCCTTCAAGTCCCAGGGTAGCAACAGAGCAGAACCTTTACATAACCCTTGTTTTTACTCTCTGACATCCACTGGAAACTGAAAGGCCCTTAATCAGATGAAATTAGAGCAGGGCATGTTTTGCAGGAGGCGATTGTATATTGTGGATTAACAAATCAAACCTCTTCCAATTATGCGCAGTTGACTTAATGATACCTTGAGTTGGTTTTTTTTAAGTCATCTTCTGATGTAAATGTTATAGGTTCCTGTTATTTTGCAGCATAATCTATACATTTTCATCAATTTGCTGTACACATTTTGATATTTTATTTTGTGTGTACAACTTCAAAGGTAAAGCTTTTCTTATTTGCAAATTACATTGCCCCAGCTTAACATATCTGATCATCCAAAAAAAGACAACCAATGTTATTAATCAAGGAAACAAAGAGTTTAGCAGCCTTAATGTATTCTATGCATTAATCAATTAAATATGTTTAGGTCTATGGCACAAACAGATTCCACCGGACAACATTACATTCAACATTCTACAAACCTTGAGGAATTTACCCTGCCTTACAAAGCTTTAGACACGATTTATAAGTGCTCCTCTATTATTTATTGTATCCCCTACACATGACATGATATATATGACATGATACCATTTTTTCATGATGAGTGATGAGAACCGAATACACAACAAAGTCCTTCATTATGCTACATGTACCTGCGCTTGAAATAACAAAGGGCAATGTGCCTGATTAAAAGGTCACAGATGCCAGCATATTCAGACCAAAGGAAGGAATTAATCTTGCCCCAGGCGCCAGGATGCCGGAGCAAGTTTGGCAGAGGATGTCGCACCTAAGTGGCCAAACAACTAGCCCCAACAGCGACACCGTAATGGATTCTGTTTTCGAATTGTAAGAGCTCAGCTCTGATATGGATGCTGCTGGTTTGACGAGCCAATCAGATGGGGAGAAGCATACATAACACACTCCAGCGCCCTGTTTCATAAGTCTCTAATGCTTATTATGATTAAACTGGAAGGAAATCTTTGGTTTTCAATACGAGAGCAGATTTGTTACAGACTTACATGATTTAATATCAATAACATGTTGTAAGAAACAGAAGTACAGAATGATATTAACATAAATTGTTACATCACCTTGCTATTAATTGTCTGTCTCTTGACATTCCAATCCCTAGTCTAGTTTATTCTGAATATATACATACAACCATTGTTGCATTTCATGATGAAGGGAGCACAAAAAAAGTAATCATCCCTCATTACTGAACTTTTCTTTCATCAACAATGTACTCAATAGCGCATTTGTCTCAACATTGTCAACAAGTCAGGAAAATTGAATGATTGGTGAATAATTACGGGGAGCTTTCAATCACCCATATGTAAACAGACCCAGTGACACACACATCTTCCATGAGGTAAGTAGGTCATGCTCCCTGGCATGAGCACTGTCGTAAATCCTAATGAAAATACTGCCATGGAAACGCCGTCTTCCAAGAGGAAAGGGAGAGGGGTGGTGCGTGCTACCTCTGGAGGAGCCCATGGTTAGAGGGCCTTAATGAATGGATGGCGGAGGACATGGCCAGCTACATCCATTACATCATGTTAATCTGCCCTGGCCCGACTCATTCAAGCAGGGTTCATGACTGACTGAACCTCTCCCTTGTTCAGTACCCAAAGTGATTGAACAGACTGGCCCGCTTTTTCTGCAGCAAGATGAATCTGAGAACCCTGCCTCGTATTGCAACATTGTAGTACTTTTTGGGTTTTTTACCAGTCTTCTACTCATGGATGAATGTCTCTCCTCCTTCATGCACTTTCTCACCATGCCGTCACTATCACCTTGTTCTGCTTCTGGTAGGCTAAAACAAATCTGTATTTCTGCTTTAGGTACCAACGATCATGAGACGAGAAAATAAGAGCATGCCCTTTATTGTCCCCTTTTACATCTTTCAAAATATCTCAAGGGCTATTTTCTTTACATTTACAAGAACTAGTTCACTGCAGAAAATATCTTACACACACAAGCACTGCGTTGCATGAGATCTATTGTTTGCTTTGGACAAAATAGGTCGCTCAACACACTCAACACTACTGCACACCTGAAAGTATATTGCCACTTCAGTTGAGTTGAGTTCAGTTTAATGCTGAGACTAGACTGCCATGTACAGTAAACACATTGGGATGACAATGCAACAAATCTGTTCTTTGATAGCCACAATGACAGCTGTGGAAGATTGAATGGATCTGATCAAAATTCAGCCAGAGCGAAATTGTTTCTCATGGCATAATTCAATACCAAAGCAAAGATGATGACGCAGCCAGTAACATATGTGCATCAGCATTCTTTCCCTGTCTTGGTACTGAGATGGTAAATCAGACTGAATATTTCTTGTGCTTCATCTGTAAAATTTGCAGGATTCTTGTTCTAATGAATTCATACATTTGTCTGTTTTTCATGGTTTCTGAGGATGAGCAGTTCTCATTTTCGCTTTGTTTGCTGTAATAAAGATCTGTGAAAAAAGGGAATTCTTCCCAAGCATGACATTAGTTAAAGACCTCATGCATGTTACAAAGGCCCCCTTGTCCCATTGCTACTTGAGTATTATATTCCCATGCATGTGATGGCTACATTGCGTGCCATGGGACTGTTGATTGCTCACTCAAGACACAAACACTCATTAACCCAAATGTCAGCTTCAGCTTAATCATGCGCTTGAAGAAGGGAATCAGCCAGAAGGGTAATGATGTAAGAAGGGTCGTTTAAATGACATCACCCCTGCATGGAACATGACATGAATAAAGTTTGATGGGTTGCGCTGCAGAGCTCTCCTCAAGAGAACATTACAGAGGAGAGGAAGGGAGGTGTGTGATGCATTCAGGCAACGGGATGATGCTTTCCACTCTCTTTTCGTTTCCTCCTTTACTTTTTACCTCTACCCCATATCTTGATCACTCTCAATCTCTCCATATTTTCTCCCCTCATTTTCTCTCCCCTTCCCTATTTTTATCTCGCTTGCTCTTTCTTTCCCTACACCCCACCATTCTCCTACCTGTTCTTTGATGGCCTTGTAGCCCTCCTCCTTTCACCACTTCTCTCTCTGTCTGTCTCTCTCTCTCTCTGTCTCTCTGTCTCTCTCTCTCTCTCTCTTTCTCTCTCTCTCTCTCTCTCTTCTCTCTCTCTCTCTCTCTCTCTCTCTCTCTCTCTCTCTCTCTCTCTCACCCTCTCTATATATCTATACATGTATATCTATCAGTTTCTCTCACTTGCATTCCTATTTCTTTTCCCACCTCTCCCCCATCACCCTACCTTATTGTGCTTACCCCTCACAAAGACACACACACACATACAGACACACACACTAACACACAGACAGACACATACACACATACACACACTCATTCACCTAGACCCCAATCTCGCCCTTTGTCTGGCCTAGTTAATCAGAAACCTGTTCATTGTGTGCACAGCGTCAGCATGACAAGTCATATCTGATCCATCATGAGTGATAACAAGGGGAAACTCCACTGATTCATGCTTTTGCCTCGTATGTTTCAACTCTCAAAATTGCCCTCGCTGCTGACAACCAAATAAGTCTGAAGTGCACCCCCAGATACTAGAATATGATTACTTGCATTTTCATGATGAAAAAACATTTAAAAGGACTTTTTTATTCTTACAGTGTTCAGCATTGTAACATTATTTTTGCACACCACACTGCTCTGAAGTCTTTAGCGAAACTTGTTATAAGGTACAAGAACTAAATGTTGAATCATAATTCATACTGTCTACCGTACCTTAATAACACTAGTCATGTGACCTCATTCTTGAGCTGTTACATAACTGTTCATAATTTCAGCTCTGCTAACTAAACTGAACTAACTGTAAAAGAAGAACTTTTACAAAATGATCTGTAAGGCATGAAATATCTTCGTGGGAAAACAATGTGGCATAGTTTTCTACTCCACATGTCACTGGCAATACCAATCTGATGAAAGGTTATAAGTTATATTTGAATTTCTCACTTCCTCTCATGCCTGGCTCAAAGTCAAGATCCATTATCATACCTTATCCTTGAAGGCCAATGCCACATCAAGGTACTCTTCTACAAGTGACTTTCACAGTTTCTTAACCCAATGTTTGCCAGCTCCTCCTGACTCTCAAGTATATATTTCAATGGTCTTGTAGGTACCCCATTTCAAAGGGTTAATGAGTGTTGTATTATCTTCCCCCAATATTTCTGCTCCCCTTTCATTCACTCCAGACCTATCCCAGCATTCCCTGCACTATCCTACCACTATCACATGTCACTCCCAATCCATCACACTCGATACTCAATGTCCAGTTGGAGAGCGGCGCCAAGAATGAGTCACCGCACTTGGGTCAACACTGGTGAAAGGGAGCCTGTCCAAACTCTGGTAGACTCCCTACCTGATCTTAAGACTATATTGGTTTCATAAAAGGGTTCCTTCTGGCTTGAGATGTAGCCATTCACATATCATTTCTGGATGATTCTGTTAAAGTGATCCATCTTAACTCTGGTAGACTTCCATCCTAATTGTAAGATTATATTGGTTTCAAGGACGGATTCTTTCAAGGTTATGATGATCCTATCCAAAGGTACTCTGGCAGACTTCTCCAAACCTGACAGAGGACTTTATTGATTTTAAAAAATATGGTTCTTTCTGGCATTTGATGTAGCAAATTTAAGTGATGCAATAATTGATCTTTTTCTTGAATGAATGGAATGAACAATCATATTGCTCAACTGCATCACAACACTTCAACATTACCTTCCACATGAGTTTCACATCTACTGCAGATACACTGGCAATTTGCTTTGTGTAATGTATCTGCTGTCATTCTCAGCAAGAAACAACGATAGCTCTGTGTCAATTAATTCATAGGATTGGAAGGCTTAGCTACCATAAAAAAGTAAGAGTTGCTTGAGATGTAACCATTTAAGGTACCTCCAATATTTGCAGATGTTGTATGAAACAATCCAGTCATACATGGCAATAAACTAGGTGCAATAACACTACAGCCCAAGCTGCCACTCAATTCCTCATATAATGAAAAAAAAAATGCCATCTACATTGTACACTGAGATCTCCATACAGGATATTCCAATGAATATTAACTTATGGGTTATCATAACAGTATCAGCCCTTTAGACTTTCATCAAGGTCACCATGCATATAGATCTTTAAACTCTATTTAAGTGACATTAATTGTAACTTCCATGGAAACATGCAAAGAGCTATAAGCATTTTCTTCACTGCCATGGTAACTGCAACCAGTGGTGAATTACGATAATTGCAGCACTTTGTACTACAGGTCCACGGTGTCTTAGCAACTCCAACTCACCTTTTGCTTTCTTGGTCCCCATAATGTCACAGTCAAATGAGATGCATGGGCCCCAGCTAGTCCAGGGTCCTACCCTACAGGCGGACGGGCAGGGCACGTGGCAGTCCGTGGTGGTCCCTGGCCTGGCACCTGGGTCACATAGCTCGTCTGCTAGCGGCGTGGAGTCTGCGGGAATCAAGTAGAGGACGATGAAGGAGTATCATGCACTAATGTATTCAAAAATATAAAATACTGTGAAATTCTCTAATTGTAAAAGAATACATATGTATTGTCTCTTCACTAAAATGTATTTCTTTGAACAAGCATATCCCATCTTGTATATTTTGAATACCAAAGTCAGATGAAGTCATCACCCATGAAACCTTCTTTCCATTCAATTCATAATGTGCTTATTTTATAACTATACTCAAATGTGATACATCATGTGACAAGGATACTTGGCACATTATCTCACATTTCCATTGTGGATGCACATATTTCAAAACTCAATACTGGAAGAAGCACTTTCCCAGCCTTGATGAAAAAACGGTGGCTACATTTATCTCACACTTCTGATCACTTTAACCTCTGCGTGATGATGTGCTACAAATTGACTGTTTTGAACCTAAAAGAGTCACAATTAATCAAATTCCAATCCTCAGCAGTTACTACCCTAGGGTTTGGAAAGGGGATGATGGAAGACATTTGCTCTGCTTACTTCCGCATATATATCTCTAATTGCTATGGCAACCACTCTCATGTACTTTTAAGGTGAAAGTAATTGCTGCTTTCAGGCTCTTCTTCACTGTAAAATCAATTTGTGTTGGGATGGCATAATTCAATGAATACTTCAACTACCTTCTTGACACAAGTAATACATGAAATAAGATTTGAAGCATAATATGGTGTACCTCATTATTAGCAGAGATATTACCACAATAATCAAACAGATTTTGGTGAGACTAATAGAAACGGGTCTGGGAGCATGAAGACTATTTGAAAGCCACCAGGTAAAGGAATGTTCCAGCGACACCTCCACTCTGTAAAATGTCAAACGGTGACGTCCTTAACGCCGCAAATACTTCCTGCAGCAGACCCACGCGGGATTTCAGCACAAACAGAGTGAAATTTGTCTGTAAATACCAGCGCGGAATGAAACTAATTCATGTCAATCCCGGGCAGGGGCTTTGGAAGTGTAGAGTGCTTTCTAACTGATTCAAGCGCTGAACCTAGCTGCCTAATTTGTGGTTTCAGCATCTGGTTAGCGTTTGCACTATTCAATGTCTTCAAGTTAAAGCATCACCAATGCTGACGTAAAAAGGAATATCAGATTTCATAGAATCCATTGGTAGTAATAAATTCATATCTCTGACACATTCAAATGTTTAAATTATATTCTAAATGTTTTCAACCTTAACACACAGTAGAAACATGTAGTAGTTTGGATAAAAAATGAAATTTACAAATCTATTGCACATGTGTAACCATTTTACCTTATATATGAATTATGAATTGGAAGGAGCATAGGCTTTATAAACACATTACATGTACATGGGCATTGACATGGCGAAAGGAAAATACTACAGGTGAATAGGGGAGAGAAATTGCTGATAGATGAGTAAATAGAGAAAGATGGATAAGGGACACAAAGAGAGAGAGAGAGAAAGAGAGAGACAGAGAGGGACAGAGAGAGAGAGAGAGAGAGAGAGGGGGGAGAGGGAGAGAGAGAGACAGTAACAGATCGATTGAGGAGAATGGAAGGGGAAATAAAGACAAAGAGAAGGGGAGAGGGGATACGGGGAAAACCAGGAGAGGGAGGGAAAGAAAGAGGGGGGGGGGACAACACATTATGATGTACTTTGGAAGCACAATGAAATGAAACAGTACTATGGCGTCAAATAGAATGAGGGAACATTACAACAAACATAGAGCAAAAGACAATACACTGCACTGTGGCTGATGCCTAATGCAAATGAGAGAGGTGTAGAAAAGGAATGGGATGGAGTCTATCTGTCTGTCTGAGTACTTGCATGTGACGAGCAAAAGTGAGAGTGGAAGGAGAGCATTTTAAATGAGAGAGATAATGTGAGTAAGTGGCTGGAATTCTATCACCAGCCCATGGTGGGAATTTACCAAGGGAATATGCAGTAATTTAGGTGAAGGGAAAATGTAATTTAAAATGATTGGTGTTTGATTAAAAATTTTCTTTCCTAATTTAGCCTTGGGCTAGTGCCAATCTTAATCATGCTAGTGGGGGATTGAAATGAACTGCATGAATGAGTTCTAAGTATAGGAGTGGAAATAACTCCTGCTTTACAACGTTTGCGAGGTCGCTCGAATAGTGACATAATTTACCAACATATGCACACTCATATTGCCTATGCAATTAACATGGGTGCACAGCAGCTCTTAGAAACAAGACCTGCAAAATCATCTCCCAAATTATGTCACCATCCACACACAAGACTAGAGACTGCAAAGTATGTGCACCATCTCCACTCACCTGAGTCATTAGAGTGGGCGCAGAACACCTCCCTGGTTGCCAGTCCCCCTCCACAGGAGCGCCCCTCTGCCTCGCCCCCTCGGTCCCTGTCGTTACCGGTGGTGCTACCACCAGAAGAGTCCGGGAGGATGCCACATGCAGACCAGTCAGAGGTCCTCCACACATAGCGTCCTCTGACAGAGTTAAGAGAGATAGAGACAAAAAGAAGTGCAGGAGGTTACAGGGAGGTGTGTGTTAAACCTAAGGGCACATTATAATGTCTACTGTCTATCTGATAATAATTTGGTGAATAATTTCTTATGATATAGTCCACTGGAAAACAAACAATCACACAAACATCAGAAGGAAAGATGCTGTATGATAACTAAGGAAATAGAAATTGATTATTGCTTTTTATTACCAACAATAAACACAGATCCACACAAAAGGTATAGTCTTGATTAAAAATGATTATAAGTACAAAGTATATTGATTTGCAACCAATTTTATGTACGTGTGGTACTATTTTGAAAACCCACTGCATGAATTGATGATAAATGAGAAATGAAGGCCATTTTTCATATTCTTATACATTTTAATCATTACGTTCCCAATTAGATTGATTGTTATCCTCATCTAATCAACAATGTAATGTTAACTTAGAGCTGCAAATCCAGGACAATGCAGTGAGCTGGCTGCTACCATGTAGGCACAACAAAGCCCTGTTCATCCTACTACAAAGCCTTGTCAGTCCCCAGGCCCTGGCACATGATTCACATGAGTTATGTCTCCCCTGCATCATTGACCCTCCAGCCCAGCCAATAAGTCACTACACACCAACCGCCACCAGTCAAAAAAAATAGGACAACAAATTAGACCATGCATAATTGGATGACTTAATTTGGCAGGTCATTGAGGGTGGCACTTCATGGACTCAGATGAGATCTATGACTGCAGCATGACTTGTAAATAAGATCTGCACATTGGCTGTATGGAGGGGATGAGAGATATCAACATTCATAATTAATGCATATTTCTACCAGGAAATTAGCCTCATGAATTATCAAGTGCTATTACAACAACCATAGTGCTTACCACTGATACAATGTAAAAAATCTAGCAAGAAGATTAACCCCTTAGACACAAGACTGTTATTAGTCTACATAGTTTAACATAAAGCTTCCCTAGTCCCAGGCACACAGAGGGTTAAAACTCATGACCATCCTGCCGAAAGCCGAAACCTCAAGTACAAGAGGGCAAATACGGGATTCTGTACTGTCAATACGTGCGAACCAGATTGTGCGCGGCTAACGGCAGCATTTTATCACGATGCATTCGGTCAGTCTATTTGCGCTCCAAACACCTCTTACACGTAGGGCCATATGGAGAGGAGGGGGGATGGAACATGAGGAAGGGTTGTACATGTAGTAAGCAACGCACCACATCAACAAGGGACCACGCATCATGTGATCATGATAAGAAGGGAGGTATGGTGAAGCAGTCATGTGACTGGGGGACACGCGTCAGCATTTTCAATGAGGTGCTATCCCTCCTCTCTTTAAGTTTGGCACATTTCTATGATGCGCAACTCACACAAGATGTGAAACATATCATATTGTTTAAAGGGCTACTGTGCATCTAGCATTCTACTGTACAAGCCATCATGAGGTATTTTTGTTCAGGCACTAAGCTTTGTAAAAAAGTTTTTTCATTTCAATGCTTCAAAATTATTACAAAATTATCTTTACAGTTTATTTCTTATGGGGAACTTTAGAGTAACATTGTTTCTCATGAGGGATTATTTTTTAAATGCTGATATTCATTTTAAATAATTCAATGCAGCCAGCTATATGAATTAGTAATAAACAAAAGTTTTCTAGCTTATTCCAATTTTGAAAGATGCATATACTGATATGCTAGCTGCCATATCGCAGTTTTGGAGTGCACTGGTCAATGGGAATTCCGAATGTGTAATATTCGAGAGACATCTTTATCAGCTGCGGACAAACATGGAAGACCAACAGAAAATCTGACTGGGCAAACAGGCAATTTCCTCCGGCAGATTATTTCAACTCATGCTGCACTTTTGCAGAGCAAGAAAGACTGAAATGGGAAGCAAAACTCTGTCAGTATTGATGTGACAATGTTACGGTTATTGTCAGCTTGCTTGGAGGAAATTAATTTGCAAGCTGTTGAATGTCTTTTAGTGTCGTATTCTTGAAGACAGAAATGTTCTTCCTTACTCTCACTTTTACTCACTATCTCCTTTCTCCCCATTTGATTTTCCCATGCTTATTGCAAGTACTCGTGCCTTCCAAGTTCAATTTCCAACTGAGCCCGTCTTCTTTTCTTTCTCTCTCCTTTTCTCTAAATCTCTGCCATTTCTCTCTCCCTCTCTTTAGACCTACTGTTGATGTCTCTCTATACCCCTTCTAGTTTTTCTCCTTTCGCTTCCTTCTTGAAGTTTTACGAAAATTAATATCAAGTAAAGCACAGAACAAAACACTTGTGTCAATGTATGAAACCTAAGCATATTGAACTTCAATGGCAAAATATCGAATCATATATGTTTCTTTTTTTCTGTCTTCTTGTAATCCCCTTTACACTTGAACAAGATGTCAGAGAAACACTACCCCCTCTATTGATCAACCCTTATAACCCAATCTGTCCCACAGATCACCACAGAGATGGATTTTTGACGAAGTCAGAACAAGATCAGTCTACCACTTTCTTAACCCAATTCATACAGAGCCCACATATAAAGGCCACTTGAGATGAGCATGTGTCGTGCGTCGATGCACTTCTGAAAAATAGAGAGATTTTAAGAAAAACATCCTGAGATCGAAAGAAAAACAGCAGTCTCAAATATGAATACAGTATATTGAGCAAGACTAGCAAAAAGCACTATAAGCGTAAGAGACTATGAGTGAGAGGTTGTTAGCCTTTTTTGGCTATGAAAACAAATATTGCAATTAATTGTTAAGATATAAGAAAATCCCCCAAAACCTAGGTGATATTTTCTACCTAACAATAAATACATGAGAAAAGTAACAGTCAAATACACATGTCTGAGAGCATAGACTCAAAGAATTCTAGGACAAATTGGAGTGCAATACAAAGAATAGCCCTTCAAGTTTCCAAACAGGAAAAAGAGGTTTTATGTTATTCCCTCTGGCAAAGTGTAGTTATCCTTAGAATCGGGAAGGTAATCAGGGAGAGGGAGAAGGAGAGGGAGGGAGGGAGGGAGGGAGAGAGAGAGAGAGAGAGAGAGAGAGAGAGAGAGAGAGAGAGAGAGAGGGAGAGAGAGAGAGGGAGAGGGAGAGGGAGAGGGAGAGGGAGAGGGAGAAGGAGAGGGGGGGGAGAGAGAGAGAGAGAGAGAGAGAGAGAGAGAGAGAGAGAGAGAGAGAGAGAGCAAAAGAGGGAGAAAGGTAGTGAGAGAGGAGAGAGACTGGGTTTGAGTGTAAAGAAAGTGTAGAAGGAAAAGAAGGAGAGCGATAGAGATGGTGTAGAGGGGAGAGGAGTGGACTACGTGTGAGAGAGAAAGACAGACAGACAGACAGACAGACAGACAGACAGACAGACAGACAGACAGACAGACAGAGAGAGAGAGGAGAACAGACAGCATAAAATAGCGATTAGGAGAGAAGTGGGGGGAAACAAATTGCAGTGCGTAAAGAGAGAGACAAGTATAAGAAAGATGGTAAAAGGGAAAGTGGAGAGAAAACTCAAATGAAATATTAAGGAGAATATAAAGGGAAAAGAAATTGAGGAGGGTTAAGAAGTGGCTTGCAGGGTGTGAGTAAAAGTGAAATGAGAAGATGAAAAACACACAAAAATAGAGAAGATGATACTGCGTGAAATGAAATACAAATAAGAGAAGGGGAGAGAATTAAAGGGAGAGGGGGAACGCAGAGAGAGAGAGAGAGAGAAAGAGAGAGAGAGAGAGAGAGAGGGGGGGGGGAGTAGGGAGCACTCATTAGTTAGAGGAGGTTCATATCAACTTATAATGGCACTCTTGATGGTATCGATTTAGTTTGCTAGTCCCAGAGCACCCAATGATTCTGTACCACCAAATATCACATTGCAATATTTCCATGGAGGTTTTAATGTCATAGTGCATTCAGGTGTGGCTTTTTGTAGGTCAATTCAGGAGTCCTAAAGATCAATCATCTGAGAAGTTGTAAACAAAAAACTGCGTGTTGAAAGAAAACTGGACTAAATCCATTTTACATGAAGACTTTTCCTCTTGTCAAGTTTTCCTACGCTTCATCTCTTATCCCATCCAACGAGGGTAATTTCTTGGTCAATCTGGTGCTGTTTCAGGATGCAATGTTGATACCTATATCAATCTATCTGCATGAATGCGCCAAGTCTACTGCTTCTCTCTTACTTTTGTTTCTACTCCATCTCTCTCATCTCAGTAATTTCCGCCAGCATCCATTCTTCATCATCCATCCAATCCCATTCACAAAAAGAAGTCATTTCTGTTCTCTGCCCTCTAGGCACCATGACACCTTTGCACCTCCACACACCTGCCCTCAGCTGGTGGTGGTGGTGGTCTGGTGGTCTGTTGAGAGGTGAGGAGCAGCCCCCTTTCCACCACAGAGAAACAAGATAGAAGAAGACCTGCTGGCATGCCCACATGGAATAATTGTCTCAATGTTCTCTCTGGAGAGAGCTGCTGGGAGGGGGAGCAAGGGAGAGGGGGGGGGGGAGGAAGGGGGGAAGGTAAGTCTCTGGGGACCTCCAGCCCAGACACCCCACAAATCATTACCTGCGACTGGGGCAGAGGTGTGCGCTGATCAATAATGCATGATCCACCCGCATCAGAAATGCATAGGTGGGACTTAGGCGCATCGTCAGTTATGGATGATGACACGAGAATTGGCTCTCTCCCGTCCCAGAGCGTGAGCAAATTACAGACTTGCGGGCCTGCGGGGACCTTTGGAGGCAATTAGGAGAGGTAGCTTACAGCCAACCACAGGTGTACTGGAATTTCTTCTGCCCTGATGAACACCACTCAGATATGGGACACAGTCAAGTCCTCCAAAAGCCCCCGTCCTATCATTATTCAGATCATATTCCCTATGTTCAATACAGCTAATGTAGGCCTGAGAAATGAGGCATATGAGTCTCATTCAGGCATTACAGGTACACAATGATTCCATAGATCCATAAAGGGGAGACCCCATTCACATATTCAGAACATGAATCATTCTCTATATTGTCTATGAGATAGATTCTATTAATTGCAATTGTGATTTTGAAGCCTCAATGTCTAACTCCATCAGAAATCAGAACAAATAATATGGTGATTTCTTCAAGCCTCAATATCTACCCCCATCAGAAATGTGAACAAATAAAATGCCAAAGTGAGTAGAAATGTCACATAAAATGACAACAAATGTCCATGCTGGTGCATAATCTTTTTCAGTAATTACATCTGAATGTGGCAATCTGAACTTGGAGACATCAGTTATCACAGTCAAGTACATAGAGGTAGATACCATCGCTATGTGCACTCCGCATTGATCAGATTAGCTTGGCATACACTGGGAGTGAATGGCAAACTACTTCTTCCTAGAATCACTCCTTCCACGGAGAATGCTGCACCATGACCTATTCTAGTACAGTGCAGTCTTTTCCTACTCAGCATTTAAAAGCACAGCTCCTCCATTCTGCACGATCTCTGCCCTTATTATACACACAATTGCAAAATGATGTTTTACATAGCACCAATCAATGTCATAATATCAAACATACCAAGTAAGTGTCAAATCTAACCCTCTTGGTGTTAAATCTCACACAAATTTAACACCAAGACAGAATAAAGTGACTACCCTTTTTGTATATACATTGGACACTTTCTAAATACCAAAATTAACACTCTGTTACAAATATAGCATCTACTGTATTAAATACTAACACTTTCATGGTATCTTTACATATACAATTCAACTGCTGTTAAACTGAATACTCTCCTTTGTACAGTGTCATATGACATGCTGACTTCTCATCTTCTAAAGCACACAAACCACTGTCCAGGCACGTTGTATTTTACTAGCCCCAAACAACTCTAAAAACTGCCTCATCCATGCAACTATCACTTCCATGGAAATCATTTGTATGAGCTATCATTTGGCCAAAATGGTCATTCACTACCAACTGACCACTTTATGTTTTGACTATCCCCAAACAGCACTACAATGTATTCCCCACATTCAGTGAGTGTGTGCCGCGGCGAGTCTATGGGGTGCTGAATGGGCTTGCTGATTAATGCAGGGGCATGCTAGGAGCCCTCCCAGTTTGACGTCACAGGTACCTATGTCTGTTAAGCCAACAGCAGCTAACACAAGGGGGAATTCATGTGGCTTAGCAAACTCAACTCTGCTTTAAAAGAAACAATGATTGATCAATAGTTGTTTTGATAACACAATGACAAATTCTAGTAAATGCATTCAGCAACATGGAATCTTCATTGACCATGTTCATCTGTGATCATTTCATCAAATATGACTTCTTTAGTTGGAGAGTAAAACTTGTATATTCCTAACTTGAATTAAAAGTGCTCTTTTGGCTCTCCATATCAATTTCTCTAGATCTAGTGACAGAGTTTTAGCTTGCAACTATTATAAAGAATCTAGTCTTGATACATGAATTTAGATGAATATTCAAAATCAAATTTCAACAATCGAAAAATGAGGAACATTATTGACATTTTGTAATGCATAAGGATTAAAATCTCTACAGATTATTTAAATTCCCTCTACACAACAGTCAATGTAAGAGTACATTAAAAGTAAAGATGGACTGACAACAAGTGCTGTGTAATCCAATGATTATACAGATAGCAATGGCACCTATGTGCATTGTAGGAAGTCCTTATTGATCTTGTCTACGCAATGCTGAACATTAATTTTGCATATCAACAGCATGATTACATTTTAGTTGGGCTCAAGTACTCGGGTAATGATTTTGCTGCTTCAATCTGTCGGACGCCCCCCATTAGCCAATGATTTCATGTGGTCAATACTGATAACAGACACATTAGAAAGAGAAAACAATCAAGAGAAAACTCATTACACTACAGATTGAAAGGATCGACTGAGCACTGAAATGGATAGGAATTAATTTGATTTTGATTACAGGCAATGGGAATAAAAGAAGGTTTTGCTAGGCAGATAGCATTTCAAAATGATACATGGTGCTTGAAATATGTAATTGAGTATATCCAGGGCACATGACAGATTATAAATCATTGCTGAAGCACAGAGGGAAATGTCAGACATGTCTGATATTGATGAATAAAGTACACAATACTTTATAATATGAGAAAGAGGGTGAGAAAGAGACCATGTGAAGGGAAGAAGGAGGTGAGCAGGATGTAAGAGGAGAGTGGGGAGGGGGCAGGTAGAGTGGGGGATTTGGTGCAGAATGTGGTGACTGGAGATAAATACATGAGACAGGTTGAATAGGAATTGTAATTAACTACTCGTATTTGTCCGAAGGCAAATCAGAAAGTTACACAACACATGAAATAAATAAAGCATCCAGACAATCAATACAGGATATAATGTTTGCGACTGCCATCAGCACATACCCAGTCCCATTGTGTACAATCTGTGTGGTGTTTACCCAGTCTATTACCAATCAATATGGCTGGATGGTTTCCCAACATTTCATGTTCACTCTTAGACCTTATGTAATCATCCCATATTCCCTTTCCTTCCCCTGACGGGGCCCACTATTGACAGAGACCATGTCTCCGTTTAGTCGCTAGACACAATATCATGTGACGACTGCTTCTACGTCTGCATTAGAGAGCTATTTATGATTTAGTCTGGAGGCTGAAGATAGGGCATTAATTTTCTTCAGTTAATTAGGGCCCCCTGGTTACAGTAGCTTCTAATGTTGGATGCTTGATCTTAATACATCAAATAGAGGTACATGCACTACGGAAGCCTACCGGACTAATACAGCTATAATAAGCATCTCTAGAAACAATCATCAACCAATCCTTCTAAAGCTTTGGAACCAACATTATTAAATGTAAACTTATAATTGTTACTTTATTTTACTTTATTACTAGAGTAATATGGTTATGTGCCAAAGCAACAACATATTTTTGATTAACATTGTACTATTTTTCAAGAAGCATTGATATTTGTTAGGTGGGGTTTTAAACAAGTGTAACATATTTCAATTCCTAATACTGTCTTTTATCTATCTATCAAAATATATCTATCAAGTTGACAAGAATAATTTCCCCTTCATATCCATGTTGTCGATTCATTATTTTTTATCTGTGATGATGCACAGTACTGGACAATAACAGTAACAACTCGTGTGAAAGGACTGATGAACCATTTTTGCTTATTCTGAAACAGCATGTTCCTAGCAACGCTTACAATGAAGAAAGCAGTCCACATACCATCAACTCAATGTAATCAGGATTAGATGTGGAGTGAGTCAGTTACTTTTTGCTTCCTGCTTAGCTTTAGGTAGAATAGTTTGACCATTCTACATATTTCTTCACATTATAGAATTTTACAATCACCTTTGTCAAGGGGCACTTTATCATGGCAAGGTAACCATTGTGCTGTGCTAAACACACAGTTTATTTTATATTGATCTTCCTACGTCAGATATGCCTGTGACAAAAATGTCAAGTAGATGTTGGAAATTTAAGAGCAAGACATGATAACAGAATTTGTATTGAGCTGCAGAGTATGAAATAAGAGCAATGTCAAAAAATAAACTCAGTCATACACCTGTATAACTAAATAGAAAAGTTGAGATTCAAACTAGAAAAAAAAAATTGTCAGTAGGACACCAATATCACATTGGATCAATCACAAATCAGTAAATCACATCAACTAAGAGGGGGAAAAGGAGGGGTGTTGTAGCTGCTAAGTAACTGCAGCTCACTGACATTTGCCCAGCACCATTGATGGTAGATTTGCGGTTTCCTGTGCGTGCCTATTGTGTGTTTGGACCTTCCTTTGCTCCCTCCCCCAGAGAACGTCTCTATTTAGGTCATGTTTTTCAGCAGTGACATAATCAACATGGGATTCTACCATCAGGCTTCAGGGCTGGAGTCACACAACGTTCGTAAACAGCCCCCTCGCTGGCGCCATCAGATGAACACAAAGGCTCATACGTATAAGCTTAACTGTAGCAGGCTCATTGTTTTAAGAAAGATGACACAGCTTATTTGACTTATGACAATACAGTGACTACTGCCACACAATAAATAATTGTCTGAAGACAGCCCTGTGACATAATTAAGTCTCATTAAGTCATACTCAGATATAATGCAGATAGTATGGAGGGCCATCATGGATTGTGAGCATCAACTGAACAAAGCAAGTAAGCACGAACATCTATAATGGAGTATACCTTTCATTCAGCCATATTACAAGATGTTGATCAGAAGAAAGACAGAAAGAGAAAAATATATGAAACCTCATTTCCGCAATGTCCCCATTGAATATTTTTATATATGTTTTCAACGAATTCCATTCCAAAACCGTTATAATGTACAATAGAAAAGTATTAGACAGAAACATGGCAACCTCCCTTATGAGGACACAGTACAAGGTGTCAATCAATAAACCGTATGCGCATCCCTGTTTAGGTCGACCTGGCCTGCTTACCGATCGCAAACTCCAAATCAAGCCTCTCAACCCGACCTAATCAACACCACCGCACCCCAAACACCATCTCACAAAGGGATCAATTGACCACCCATGCCCACAATCAACCTCTGCTTCTTCCTCCCCACTCCTTCTCCCCCAAAATTCCTCCCTTTCCTTGCAATCAATTTCCCTACTCCCTAGTCCTCCCCACCACCCCTCACCCTCCTCTTCATCCTAAATGCGTCTGTTCTCTTTATCATATCCTGTTCTTATTCCGAACATCAGTTCACACTCTATTTGTTTTCAGCTTCTGCACAAAATGTTACTGCTTGTTGTATGTTTGATACAGAAATACTCAGTAATCAAATGAATGAAGGCATATGGAAAGAAAAATAATTCCTATTGATCTGTTTTCTCTTTAATTCTTTCATGGATGTATCTGTTTTCTCATCTTTCTACTGTGATATCATAATTTAAAGGGTCTATATCCCAACACAGCTATATCACTGCTGTGTCCAATCTCTTTGTCCATATCCTGTCACACGCCCCACCCCCTACACCCCTCAGTTACTGCATCTCTGCCCCTTCCTTTACCTCACCTTTCATCTCCGTAATCCGGCTCATTCCGTTTTTGCCCTCTCCTGCTATCATCTCCTTCTTCTCTACCAAGCTTCCCAATCATCCATTTGCATCTTTCATTAACACAGGTTTCCTAGCACACCTCACCACCCGTCTGTTATCATCACAGCTTCTACTGACACCATTATCCACCTTCTTACTTTCTCACCTCTTCAAATGATTCCTATTCTACTCTCCCCTTCCCCTCCCTCCCCCCCCCTTCTCCACACTTTCCTTCTCATCCTCTCCTACCATACAATGTTACTTGCATCATAAAACAAGCTTTCTCCCTCTACTTTACTGCCTCCATCACTCTTACTCCAACTCATTTTCTAATAACTTTCTTTCTCTTTATTTCTCTCTCTCTCTCTCTCTCCCATTCCTTCTTTCTCTCCTCCCCATCTCTCCCGCTCCCTCCTCGTAGCCCCTCAGTGCACCACAAAACAGCGTCAACCTGTCCCCCGAAAACCAGCAAACATCACAACCATGGGCTAATGAGCCGCCGCACATCACAACACCAAAGGTCACACGTTCCCACTGAAGCCATAACCAGATTAAGCCCCTTATGTTTCCCATGTCCTGCCCTGGATGCTGAGAGTCCAACCTCCTCTTTCTCTCTATCTCCCTCTTTCTCCATATCTCTCTCTCTCTCTCTCTCTCTCTTTCTCTCTCTCTTGATCACTTGGTCTCTCTCTCTCTCCCCATTTCTCTTTTGCTCTGTCTCCCACTCTCTCTACCTTTCCTCTGAGGATCGCAGTCCTGTTGACTTCACAAATACAACATGGAAATCATGATCAACATCCATGACAAAATACATTGTGAAGTCGGGTATACATGCGGTTATACAAAACAACATGTTTAACTCACAGAATGCCACCGCCTTATTTGATTATTCAACTTTGTGGCAAGGTGTGAATGTGCTTTTGTGAGAATAAAATGTGCAGGTTTTTCACTATGACTGTTTATGTAAAAACTTGAAGTCCCAATTTAATGGAATGTTTTTTACTCTAAAAAACTCTTTTCTTAGACAGAAACAGGATTTGAACAACATTTATTTCATAATTGTGCATTTTTGGATTTTATACAGATTCTGGATTGTGACAAAGATTTGAGACTTGTCTTTGGTGACAATCCTGCAACAATATAATAATATATTAAATAACCAATCATTTGTTGTTGCATTTTGCTACGAATAAATGGCACAACATTCTCCATTCACAGCAAAGTAGAAATCATGCTGCACTTTTATCAGGAAATAATTTGTAAAAATAATTTAAAACAATTGAGAATTAAATATCGAGTAATAAAAAAATGTGGTATCAAAAATATTGATCAGAATATATGACATTCAAAACAAAGAATTATTGTGAGTAGATTCTATAATTTGAAGAAAGGTACAAATAAAAACATGCTCTTAAGTCGAAGATATCCCATTTCCAGTACAAGCTCCACTGCTTAGTACAAAACGTAGGGCGGACATTTGATTGTTTTGAGCTTTGATTTGTCGTTGTCGTCCATGCTCCCTGGAGACATCAAGGCAATTTGAGGGAGCTTTGGTTAATCTGGAGCATCCAAATAAAAATGTCACGGGGGTCAGTGTCAGCGGCCTGAGCTTAGAACCTTGCGTCACTGCGTAAAGTGAGCTCCCCCAAGAGACTACCACCTCCACTCAACAGGAAGGGGTATTAGGGCTGCTAGAGATATGTATGGACGCCACGGGCCAACATTCAATTAGCTGGAGAGACTGTGCAGCGTGCTCGTCCATCGGACGTCACATAAAACATGATCGGTTACAGGGTGATTGCGTGATGCCTGTTCCACAGCTAATGCACACAGCTAATGCAATCATACTAAAGTTCCCTTTGTATGGGAGCTGGTATAGGCTATCCCATAAAAGCACTCATCTTTGGCCACTACAATGAGATGGACAACATAAAGGAACAAAACGTATAACTGATTTAAGCTCTGTGCAATGTGATTGTACATTCGGTTAAACTTCTTGGCTGTCTCTGAAAGGCAGGATGGAATGAAACATCCATATAACCAATCACTTTGACTGTGATACCATGTACACCAGTTTAACGTCATCGCTGTTACAGTTGAAGTCGCTTGGAAAAATCCAGCCTCTGGTGTCTTTAAACAAGAGAAGACATCAAGTTTCCGGCAATCAGGTGTGCGACCTACCAGGGCTGTTAGCAGATTTAACCCTGTATGAGTCAGGAAGACGGCTGCTCTATTGGATGTATGTGCATAACATGTGCTCAAATGAGACAGTGGTACATAACAACTTAAGACATGACAACTGCCAGGTAGAAGAAATAGCTTGCAGGTTGGCTGCAAAGGGCACCACACGTCGGCTCCTTGGAAATTCACAGGAACGCGCAACTCCAAAGAGGCCGACATTTACATGATACGCGGTAATTGCATCCAGCTCTGTGAAACGCTGAGAGCACAAAGCTTCGCTGATGGAGAAAATTGCTGCGATCATGATCCCTTTTCTTTCAATTGGGCAGACAAAAGGGAACAGGGGCAATCAAAGCAGATTTGGGACAGCCTCGTACAGGTAGTGGGGAAATCATTTAAAAGATCAAAGCCTGATCTAGAGAGAGGGCAGAGGAACATGTATGCTAACTTGGTTTGGGTCTCTGTAGGGGTTGATAGGAAAGGGGATAGAGGCATTTGTTGTGGTCCCCCGAGGCCGTCAGAGTACAGCGGCTGCAGATCATTTACAAGGCAATATCTGTCGCCTTCTCACCATACCAGGCCACGAGGGCTGGGGAATGGGATGTTCTACAAGCCTCCTTCTTTTGCATTCTACTTTCAGGAAAAGGGGGCTTCATTAAGGATATTTAGCCCCTGATTACAGATTAACTTCCATTAACTAGTACAGAATGGAAACTTAAAAAGTATCTAAATTAGAAGGCAACATGCATGAGTCACAGGTCTCCAATATTCCTTTTGATCTCATGAGGCAAAGAAAAAGCCATATTTCTTTTATTTTTTTATTCATGTATTATATCTTTAATAACATTCATGACCCGTTATTTCTACATCTCTTTCTTACTCTCTTTCTCTCCCTCTCTCTCCTTTTCTTTCTTTCTATCTCTCTATCTCCCTCACTCCCATGGGCATCAAATGCTCATCAAACATGGAATTTTATGAGCAAAGCTCCTCTTGGCAGTCTGATTCATGTCTCTTTTGTTGACAGGATAAGGACAATACAGAGAGCAGCTAGTCACATTCATCAAAAGATTTTGTCAGCACGCAGAAAATGGGGACAAAGATTCTGTCAACCTCATATGAATAACTAGGCTACAGAATGTGGCAAAACTCTGAAGTTCAATCCTGATTTTGATTTAATCACTTTATTAAGCAGCCATGCAGGGACGCGGAGATAAAAACTATCTGGTGGGGAAATTTCATACTGCTGGTAAAATTAGCAGACACAATATGGGTCTGAATGAGGGTCCTTGGAGACCGGCTCCTAGACGTGTCTTTGACAGCCCCTGACTTTGGCTTCTGCCAGGCCTGGTATTGAACAAGCTGGTCAGGTGTGGCCGGGTGGCTGGCTGGGCGACGGGTGCCTGGGCCCTTTCTCTCCTCCGTCTCCCCTCCTCGAGAAACTGAATACGTGGGGGGCTCCCTGTGATGAGGGGGTTATTAGCCTAGATACAGGCGCACAGGTGAAGCTAACACGCAGCCGGTGATTCCCACTCGCTGAGGGAAAGTGCACAAACTCACCTATGTTCAGCATGTCTGGTGTCCAATAGGGTGGTTGGAGCAAGAAGGGGGTACTGCTCTTTTGAAAGCACATTAGGAAAATCTTCCCAGGGATTGGATCTCACAATGTACTTTGTTTTTTTACTGGGTCTATGCCAACTACATTTAGTTTTATGCAAACACTAATTTAAGATTTTGTTGTTGTGTGAGATTTTGCTTTACTGAGGGATACCTGATCTTTGAACCATTTATAATAAATATTGAGTGATTCATCATTATGTTATTTGTCTTGTTTCAGGGCAAACAGCAATATTTCAATTTCTCCCTAAAATTTAAAAAAAAAACTCCTTCAAACAACCAAAAATTCATTTTTGCAATCTATGAGAACAGACCCCCACACTAATGAGAAAAGAACTGACGAACTTACAACATATTTTTCGTGACAGAACAAAATTGATAATCTTGAATGCATGATCACAGCATAGAGCCCATCACACAAGCTAGCATGAACTTTCCTTGTTGGAGTGTTTTATCCACTTGTTGTGAGTTACGTCCCTCTAGCTCTGACAGGCTGAATCGACTCATCTGCCACCGGGGAATTGTAGCATGATGGGCATATGGTTAACTTATGATTTTCAAATCATTTTGCTGTTTTTTTCTCCGGCAGACTACCTAGCTACCAGCGAGCGGAAAGAATGAAGCGTGAGAGGAAATGATCATATTCTACATCGAGTGCAACCACTTACGAATCACAATGTGTTAGAAATCTAATCCTCTCCCCCACTTGGGACTGGTCCTTTGTGCCTCGATGCATGCATGCTGGACTGTTGCATCTAGGTGTGCATGCACCTAACACACACACACACACAGACATACACACATACACATACACTTCAAGAAAATAGCCCAGATGAAATGTGCGGCCACGTCCTGGCATGCAGAAAAAGTGCATGCCCTCCAAGTAAGGACTTGTCAGAGTCCATTCACAGAATTATTCAAAAACCTTAATGCCATGCATTTGGAGCATACTCCGTCTTGTGTGCACACAAATTTAGCGTGTTTGCTGCCCCACTTAAGGGATCATCGAAGCATTTTCATGTGCAACATCTGATCAGGACGATGATCCCTTTGTTTCATTCTCCCCTGCCAATGGCCACTGCCCTCCCTCGGGGGCTCATTTAGCGTTCCTCACAGGAGATGTGTAAAGAGACCGGATCTGATATCAGGAGCCAGGCTGATAGAGGATCGGGCCCGGCTGTGTTAGACAGCGCCAGGACCTCACGGGTTGACACACACAGCAGACAGACCCAACCCAATGGGGTCAATCAGCAAAGACTCTTTCTTCCAGCCACCATGGGGTGCGATTAACGTGGCTCCCCTTACCTGACGTGGCACCGTTTACAGATCGAAGTAATCAGAATCATCTCCCGTCCCAGGAGGAACAGGTACGGTCAGGTTTCCCCCTCATCAGCCCGGGAATCTTCCCATTGCATGGGCCATAAATCAAATTTCCACCATTCCACCAGGAATAACTGCATTCAATCATTAGCACCGCCATCCGCTCTCTCTACCGAAATGCCCCCGACGTGTGATCATTGACAGGTTTTTAAACAAGAATACATTCACTAAAATCCCCAGATGATAAATCATGCAAATTTCATATTGCCTGTAGATGAGGCAAATTCATGCATATCAGCTCATGCAACTGAGGACAGGTCTGTCATCATGAATATAAAAACTCAAAAATGAAAAATGAAAAATTAAATTTGACATCATTCTTTTTCATATGCTCCAAAATTTGAACAGAAAAGGAAGAAACTCGAGACAGCAGAAAGTGTTAAATCATTATCTAGTTTTTAAAGTATGTAAATGGAATAGCACAGGTATAACTCACATATTAGAAATGTACATTATGTTTAAATAGCCTTTCTGCTCTATTTATTCTCGATGATTAAGTAAGTCAAATGCAATGTTTAATTCAATGGCTGAACTAGAAATGAGTGACATTGGCAACACAATTCTTCATTCTGTAGGCGTGCACCTTTATAAAGCTAGAGCAGTTTGTTCTTGAGTCTCGTACATACAGCAGCTCTCCCATCTCTGGCCAAATCATTATAACCCAGAACAAAGGAGACAATGCTAGCCAAGTTAATACTGTCAGTAGAGGTCCTACAGCTCCCAGATAAAAGTCACCTTTCTTGGATTGCCTATTCCATCTTGTCTGGGAGACAAATTGGCTCTTACAGTAAAGGTAGTTAACCTTGTCACGTCTAATACTCCGCTGTATACTCACAGCAGGCTCCCGTGTTTGCGTGGATCTGTTTCTAGATGCTCTTCATGTCCTACAAATGCGCTTGCCAGATAACTTACTGCTCTATGGGATTTGTGTGTATTAGAAATCCATACATGTCACACAAAGAGGTAATACTGCATGTCCTTCTTATTTTCCAATAGTTTTTAAAATGTGCCATGGATGCACTTTGTCAACAATAATGCATGCAAATCCCATAGAGTTTCATATTGTCTGGCACACGTAGAGTTAATAGAGCTGACTGGCTACAAGTATGCCTGTTAGCTAAGCTAAGAGTATGACTCACTGAAAAAATCTCTCTTTTTAAAATAATTAACAGAAAGGAAAAAAGTTGGTTTAACATATTATTTGATCATATCTTGCTGTTGCATGGGAGTCTGAAATCAAATGCACAGTGCTTGCAATCAAATGCAATCAGCTCCATACATTGACTGCAATCTGACTGCAATAGATTGCAATCAGCTGTGACGTTGATCTCAGGCCCAACTGTAACTAAGGAAATATTGGGTCTTTTTATGTTGTACATGTATCTTGACTAAAGATTTTAATGAGTAATGACTATGCCTAGAGTCATTTAGTATCAATTTCATGCATGGACTACAATCATTTCACAAGATTAATTAGACTATGAAGCCATCCTACCCAATTTGCTTTCACAAAATTACAATGGGGCAAACATGTACTTTATGCTGCGATCTTCGTGGATAGGAATAATTACTCCCTAGTTAATAATTCAGCTCAAACACAAAGAATGTCCCGTAAAGAAGCTATGAGTGACAAAACTCCTTGGATGATCTGAATTCTTCACACCCACTCTCACTCACAAACCCTCTAATCTGCTTTGCTCAGCTGCCAATCAAACAGAATTGGGTTGATTGATAAAATGCAGGATTTGAAAGCCTTGTGAGTGTAATCCTGGGCATGACCTGGGTACACTCTGTGAAATTAGCAGATCAACTCGTCAATTCCACACCCACCCACGCCTTATTGCTACTTGCCCACTTCCGAAGCAAGGTATTAACTTCTTCTGAGTCATAGTATCTTCTCACTCTCCCCAAGACTGTCTCTTCCAGCGAATTTGATCATGCAACATTTTTTAATATCGCTCGCAACTTCTTTATGATCAGAAACAGACGTGACATCTCTCTTACTTCCCCTATTGATTCATGTGTCTCTTTGCTGTAAAGTACACACAGAGTCTTCTCATCAGGTTAAGTAAAGGATTATGAAATTAAATTAAGTTCCATGTGTTTTAAGATAAGAAGAACAAGGCAGCAGAAGGAGAAAAACAAAGTGATGCAATCCAAACAGAAATATGGGTGGGGGGGGGGGGAGTGGGGTGAATGGGAGAAAATGGGAAATTAAATAAAAAAGAAAAGAAAAATAATAACAGGAGCAACAAGAAACATAAAGCAAAGTAAATAAAATAAAATTAATGATAGCATATCTATGTGTGTTGAATTTGACAATTTGCAACTTTCCTGTTTACATTTTGCATTAACTTGTTAATTTTCACAAGCCACTTAAAATTATTTTTACAGGCGGTCCCAATTTCCTCTTAAAGAGTAGCCAATTTGTCTTGCATGATACAAGAAAAACAGTATCTGTTGATTCCACATTTCTGCAACAACTTGAGCATGAAAGGCTCTTCATGAAGAAGAAAACAGCTTCCTTTCTTGGCCCTAGCTTTCTCTCTCTGCCACCTCCCTCTTGATCTCATCATTTCCCAGCGGTCCTCAGGGAGGAGGGAGATAATAACATGTGCAAGCGGCTGTGGGGAGGGCGAGTGTGCGCGCTGTAATTGTACGGGCCCTGTTTCCCTTTGTGCGAGGCCACGCTTGGGCGCACACACAGGCATCAAGGCGTGAGCGCCTACACAAATCGGCACACGCTTGGACTGGCAGACCATGGCGGGATATTTACTCAGGCCGGACTAGATGAGCGCAAATGAAAATGGAGAGCATGCGAGCAGGGGGTTCTTGCGCCCCGTTTAGGGCAGAGATTGTTTTCATCCTGTCGCCTACTGCCTGAAGAGGCCCTACCAGAGTGAAAGGACCTGCTAATGTCATTTGTCAGATTTTACACTTTTGTCCCCGTGCTAATATCCCTTGTACCTGTCAATTATAGCACATGGCAGACAATATGCTGTATTACCATGTAATAATCACATAAAGACATACAATCACTATTCATAATCACCTCAATGTAAAGAATTTCATCGAGAACCTATATGCCTTTAATTTATTGCATGTTTTACTTAATATACTGCATTCCTTCTTTTTTGCTATATCACAGGTAATATATCTTAAAAAATAAAAATAAATAAACATCAATTGGATCATTATATAGTAACTTCATTCTCTCCTTTCTTCTCCCATTTTTAGCACTATGGGTTTTGCGTGTACAATTAGTGCCATTATGCTTCAATGGCATACAAAAGATTGAAAAGGTTAACAAGGTCCACGTCTGATGTGACCCTTTGGACTGGAGATCCACTAGATCGCTATATATCTGCTTTGCATTCTGGGACATTTAGAGGGCTATCACATGACCCCCAGCAGGCATGTCCGTGCCTCTGTTTGCGGAGCTGTTTATTGCCAAGATGTCCCTTACAGATATTTGAGTGTCCTACTAACATATCTGAGGACACCAAAACAACCCTGGCTTGTTCCTACATCCACCGCATCAAATTTCTCATACTTATTTTGGGAAAGTGGCAAGCTAGCCTGAGTTCTAAGCCGTATTCAAGATATTTCAACTTTTGCTTTCTTGAAACTTATCTTGAGATGTTCTCCTGTATTCTGCGGCCCCTCCCTATCTGTGTCTTCCTCTCTTCATCTTTGCCTCTCTGTCTCCCACTGTGTCTCTCCGTCTCTCTCTGTCTCCCTCTATTCTGTGTCTCTGTGTCTCTGTCTAAGTCTCTCTCTGTCTATGTGTGTCTCTCTGTCTCCTTGTCTCCCTGTCTCTCTGTCTCTCTCTCTGTCTGTCCCTGTTTCTGTCTCTCTCTATCTCTCCATCTGTCTCTGTCTCTGTCTGTCTGTCTCTCTGCCTGTCTCTCTCTCTCTCTCTCTCTCTCTCTCTCTGTATCTCTGTCTCACTGTTTCTATCTGTCTCTGTCTCTCTCTCTCTCTCTGTCTCTCTCTCTGTCTCTCTGTCTCTCTCTCTACCTTCCTCCCTATCTCTGTTATCTGAATCAACAGTAATAGATAGAAGTGGTAAAGATGACTGGACTTGTAATTATGACAGAACCATTCTGTTGTGACTGCAAACCCCATTCATGAATCACATAAAGGAATTGTCTCTACCGAGGGCAGACCCTCAAATAATGACAGCACATTTCCACCTCGATTACAGTTCCTGTTAACTTCACCAGTACTCAATGTTACCTGTCAGAGAAGTTGACTTGTTTTAGGGTGGATGACTATCTTCATTACCGGTACCTGATTAAAGTGGATTCTGATCTGGTTCAAATGTCAATGTATTTTATTAAGCAACAGACAGAGATGGCATTTTACTGATGTGAAGCAGGTGAACCAACTTTCAAGAGGTTTTGGAGCATTATTTTCAGATATTTCTTTGATGGTTTCTCCCATTAGAAGAAAGTGCATTCACCTATTCAAAGGCTGAAACATACATAATGGTACAAAATTCACACAATCACTGAGATTGTGTTGACATAAGGGATCTCAGCACATGTTTTTGATCAACTCATATTTCTACTACTTTCTACTTAATTTGTAACATCCTGAATGGACATCAAAAAATATAAGCACACAAAGAAGAAAAATCCAATATAGAGCATGAGTGAAAGAGATGACTATAGAGAGAGAGAAAGAAATGAGAAAAGAGACAGAAAGGAGAGAGTGAGAGAGAGGAGGGGGATGGGAGAGAGAAGGGGCGGGGGGGGGGGGGGGAGACAGTGGGTGGAAAGGAGAGCGAAAGAGCAAGAGAGAACAAGAAAGAGAGAGAAAGAGATTTATGGAGAGGGGAGAATAGGGGAGAAAGAGAGAGAGTAAGAGGGACATAGGAGTAATCAAATTTAGACCTTTTAGAAACAAAGAAACAAGGGACAAAGGACAGCCCAGAAAAGACATTGAACTTGTTCACTTCATTGACTAGAATCCTCGCACCCAACTGTTTGCACAACTGCTGTAATTGACCGAGACCGCACAACATGGAAGTGGGTTGTCGTCTCCATTGCCATGGTAACTCAAGGATCAGCACACTCCAGACATCATTCAAGCACACACAAGAAAAAAACTCCATTCGTCAAAAACTGATTTTGAAGACAAAGAAATATCACTCACCTACAGCATACATAAAATGAATATAAGAAACCATATTTTTAAAAAATGTACCAAAATAGAACATCTAGGATAACTTCAACCTTAAGATCATACAATTATTAATCACCAATGGATTTCAACTATTCATTGCTCTGCTGATGTTAAAGTAGAAAACATAAGAGATTGTATTTTGTAAAATTTCAGTATGGGTAAGGAGGCTTTGAAAGGGAAAAGCAAAGCTTGTCCACTCTCTCACAATGAAAGACAGCTGACACTCCACAATTGAATTTCCTTGATGCTATCTATGTCCACTACACTGCTACCTGTCAGCCATTGAGGGAGCCCTGCATTGGTTTTATGTAAGACAGATGTAATTCCCGCTAAGCATCTCAAGATTTTGATATCACACAACATCCTCCAGCAAGAAAGCTTCACAGGCAAACAAAAATCTGATTAATCTTATTAAATTAACCCTACTTAGCCTGGTTTCAAACCCGACAAGTACGTAGGACTGGGCTTAATTCTGGCACCGATGTGCGTACACGAGTGAAGGGCACCACCTCGGGGAGACTGGGGTCATGTGATCTGAAGAGTGGTAGTTAGCGGCCGTTGGGCGGCAACTGGGATAATATGGAAGGAGGAAGCTATTGATAGAGAAAATATTTCCACTTATGGACTCTCAACAGATGATAACTCTTAATCCCAACAGGGATGGGGTGCAGAGGTGATGCATGAGAATGGACATGTTCTTGTATGTCTTGAATGAGAGGTGCGCTATGCAAACAAGTGGTAAATTTGAGATGGTTATATTACTCCGGTAAGCAATTTCAGAATAGAATTTCCAGAGATTTTCATTTGATGAATACAAACAGCAGAAAACTAAAACAGTATGTGATGCCTGTATTTGGTTTCAGAGAACTTGTACCTTGCGCAGTGAGTTTTCCTCACAGAATGATTATTTCATCATTCCTCTCTCATCGTCATCCTCCCTACTTCTTTTCTCCTTCTACCCATCATCTATACTATTAAAATCATTACCATCTGCATATCTATTTGCTAGTTGTACGGTTAAAGTGAACAGTACAAATTAAATGTAACATATCATATTCAAATATCTAAATTGCATTTTCATTTATATATATAAAGATATAAAACAATAACTGACAATATTCTTTAGTGTTAACTTTTCCCTATTTTAATCTATCCCATATTCAAAGCAAATAAACACGTTTCCAATATATTTGTACTCTGAAATATATGTATGTATCCATTATTTTCATCACTTCAGTAAAAATGAATATTCTCCATGAAATGACCACGTACAAAGTCCCCAAAATGAATGGCACAGATGAGCAAATCATCAGTATAATAGAAGCCTCGTTTTCTCAAGTGGTTCGCCTTTCACGTCTTCAAGAAAGGACTCTGCACTCAAGTGTTAATGAAATCATTTCCATATAGATGATGGACAGAAAGGTGATACCGCACAGGGTATGGGGGTGCCAGCTTCACACTTTACCATGGCGACGAGACGGACTCTTCTCACGCCAAACAAGAGAATTTGCACATTGTGCGGTTGAAGGAGGGATGGACGGTTCCCTGATATTGAGATCATATGGGTCAAGATGCCTTAAATCATATGGGTCAAGATGGATATAAATCATACAGGTCAAGAAGTCTAAAGCATCATTTAGTTCACTGAACCCCTTGATTACCAGATCCACTAGACTCTAATGTTAACTCTGTGGATTTATGAGAATATAGCATCAGAACAGTATAAGAGAGGTCATATACCAGGGATCCAATACAACAAAGATGCTATTATGCATTATGACTATCAACAGTACACTCACTGATCTACACCCTTTTTTCTCATAATTGTTTTCTCTTTAAAAAACAGTCCCGTTCTCCTCTAGGCTCCAGTTAGAATGACCAATCCCCACAAAAGCATCACGTCATTATGACTGTTAATAGTGCAATCACCGACAACTATCTCTTTTCTCTCATTATTGTTTTCTTTAAAAAAATCCCCCCTGACGTATCCCAGCTAGGCTCCAGCTAGAATTACCAATCCATACCCTAATAATACTGGACTTGATTACTACCAATGCTGCATGAGTCTTAATCAGCCCCCCATACAACCCCCCCCCCCCCCCCCCTAGGTCGGTCATTACACGCCATCATACATGTGCAAATGAACTTGTCATATCACAACAACTCTGCGTGTCTAAATCAATTTGAACCCAGCATCGCAAGCTGGAAATTAAACGAACCAGAAGCAATTTCTTTACAAGATATCAGACCCCCTACTGAGACAATACCACCACTGACAGCATCCATATATTAATTCACAGATTGAAGGCAAGCAATTAATGCCATTGTTCCGCTGCGTAATATGTTTGCGGAGCTGGCTGGAGATGGTTGGGCGAGGGCGGGTGATTTTATTATTAAGCGCTAATCCTGTGTATAATGAGGCCTGGTTGGATGCCTGACTGTATTGTTCTCCTGCCTGCATTAATTGGCTGCACGGCCAATCACAGGCATCAATGCAATTATCAACAGCCCTCCTGCCCAATATTACAGCCATACAGTCATTTCTGCACAAAACCACAGTCAATACTCCACTGTTAGTGAGCACAGACAGATAGGATTATGCACATTACAGCTAATCCCTAGGTAAATAGCAATCATACATATTTCGGTCACTACTCAAAATTAAATGTAGAAATAGATATGCAGTTCCAAGGGGAGAACATGAATTTGTGATGAAAATGCAGAATAGGGACAGCTTATATCATCAAAAACCTTGATGTACTCTAATTTTGCTCAATTAATTGATTCATATTGCTATGGTTGAATCGTCGGGCAAGAACTATGACAAATTAGTGGTTTCTATGATTCAACATAAAATGATTCATTGTCAGGTTTGCATGTCTCACTGATGTAAAATGCAAGAGTGACACATGACGTCTCGTGAAGCCACACTTTTTGCAGGATCATTTGAGCTCAGCAACACTGCATATCCGATAGCGCTACATTAATTTAAAAAAATTACATATTGCTATGAAAACAATCTACTTGTAATCACTGACTGCTTTATCAACTCCTCTTGGAAGTGTATTCCATGGAAGTTACAATGGTAAAATAGAAAGCTACACAAGATAGCCTTAGTGTGGGGAAAATCACAAAGTTCTATTCTAAACACTGATCAAATAGTAAGGCTGGCAGGTATGGTAAGATATGTTGATGAGCCATGTTCTTACCTCGGACACTGGGTGACGTCATAGAAACACGTCCTCTTCTGGACTAGCTCCGGACACCTCTCCCCCTCCCCCTCAGGCACGGTCAGCACATTGCGCTGCCTCACGGAGTGACCGACGCGGCTGGACGAGCAGGGGTCCGAGCAGCTTGACCACTCGGACCAGCCGGACACTTGGCAGGCGACAGGGATCACGCAGACCTGATGCTGAGGAGGCTGGATGTAGGTGTGGTCTCGGAAACATAGGCTGCATACACAGGGCAGGGGAGATGGGGGAGGGGGGTGGCATGGAAAAAAATGCACATTTATTTTCAGGGGCTACTACTCAAACCCAATGCCATGCAGTGTACCCCATATGAACTATGTTTGCACTATACACTGTAATAGACAGAATTTGTTCACAAGGTTCTGTTATTATCCATAGGTTTACATCGAGGGAGTGAAATCACAATGAGCAAATATGCAACTTGCAAATGTGTTTATCAAAATCAATTCAACTTCCGATCCCCTTAATTTATTTAGGAAGGAATCAACTTTCTCTTTTGACATATTCAAAGGTTTCATATCAAAGAATATCGATATCCTCCTCTCTTTTGACCTCAGTGATCAATAACATCATAATATCTAAAAATCTGAATACACCAAATGAACATTTTTTTATCAAAATCAATAAAAATATATCCAAATGCATGACTCAACTAAAGAGGTATGGTACAAACAGTTTATTAATATGAGAATATCCAGAAAACGATCAATTCAATGCCATACAATCGTTTTCATAAGACAAAGAAAAACACTTGTTAGATGGAGGGGAAATCCACACACGATGTGAGTCACCATAATCAAGTAATGGGTGAAAGAATTCAGTTCTCCACAATGATATCAGCTTACACTCAATTATTCATGGAGAAAACAGCTCATCACCATTAATTGCTAATGACCGGTCCTCAGATCGACACAAAACCTTTCTTCTTACTACTGAGGCTGACACACAGATGTGTTCCACTCGTTCATCATCTCTAAGAGCTTTTGTCCCAAACACAGGAAATACTCCCCAGCCATCAGCATACTAAACGATATCATTTGAATTAATACCATATTGTCCCTAGGAATACAGTGTCCTCTTATCACTAGAGATGATGTGTGTTTTCAGTAACGCATTTTGACATTGTCTTGTTGTACACTGGAGTCATTTGTGTCTCGATTCTTTTGGAGTTTAAATGTTTTCATCCATTTGAGCACACTTGTAAAAACAAAAGACTTGTGTACACAATAAGCAAGCTTATTGCTATTTAGTCCAGAGAGAAAATTGGTATCAAATGAAGTACAAAATTCAAAGATAAAACAGCAAAATCAAAGAAGCAATAAAAAAATCAGTGATGTTGGGCCACTTCTCAAATTGGCAACTCAAATGTGATGCCATATATGAGGAGAGAATGCTGTGCACCCTTCACTGTATACACCAAGGCATCTGTAACCCCCTCTTAGTCAAAAACTTCATGGATGATACAAGTTCTTGAACCAAAAAATGGATACATACTAGAGAGTCTTCCTGTGCTTTGAATATACACACACACTGGGAGTTTCATTTAATGAAACCAAACATTCAAGTTGAGATTTGAAATGTTGATCATTTGTTAGTCGAGGGGGTAGCAGCATTCTTTTGAGAAGACATTCAAGAACAGAGAGCACCTGAGCACTCACCTGGTTCTGACATTCTTGCCATCGCTCCTCTGGCAGCCCACCTGCCTGCTCTGGGTGCTGATGGTGGGCTCGTTTGGCCGCGCCTTCCCAGCCCCGCCCGACCCCTGGCATGCGTCCCAGGTCGTCACACGAGGGCTGAAGGTAAAGAGCTCCTCCTGAGCACACACAGGCTCCTCCACGCACAGCCTCGACTCGCTCAGCACGGGGCAATTCTCACCACCGTTAGATGACGGGATCACGATCCTCCTGGATCGGAACTGGGTGCCATTTCCACAGGACTTAGAGCACTGGCTCCACGCTGTGAAACTCGTGACCACACAGTCCTGCGCGCAGGGCGTGATACATTCTTGGACAGTCGCGGGTTTCGCGGTGAACTGCTCGCAGATGTAGTCGGCCACGGAGCCGTCCTCATTGGCCTGAACGAACGAGGTCCCAATCTCCGTGCAGGCCACGATGCGCTCCTGGAGGCCAAACGAGGATGGGCCGCAGGATGTGATATCATCCACGGCTGCCAGGTCAGGGTTGTTGTTCTGGCGGCAGGGCTGCCAGTCGCTGATCTGCCACTCAAAGAAGGCGCGGTCCTGTAGACACACCCGGTAACAGGCCTGCTCACTGGGAGGGGCATCCTCCGTTCCACAGTCTGAGGGGGAGGCGTTGCTCCCATCAGAGTGCTCGCACCATACCGCCCTTCGCTGCACCCCACCTAGCCCACATACGTTCCCCAGGCAACGCCCCCACGCCTCTGCACACAAAAGAAGGGAAAAAGAAACATTTACAGTTTATTTGCTGTTAAATCATTCATTCAATTCCATTGATGTATTTTAGTTGAAATAACTGCCTCCATCTTATTCTTTTGATAAATATCTGCTCTAATTCCTTTTCACCAAGAAAGAAATTCAAATTTTAATACTTAAAGAGGAAAGCTTACACAGATCGAGTCTCTGGTTACAATGCCTTGCACATGCATGTCCCACGGCAAGTTTACCTTTTAATCCTCCATCCCAGGTACGCATTAAACCACAACATTGGGGAAAAGGAAAACATTCTGCAAGACATGTCCTCCTCTTCCCCCCCCCCCCCAACCCCTTCCCCTACACCATTAGCTCACAGTAGCTAACCTTTGTGGACGCACATGCTTTTAACCCAGATTCAACAATGTGGACCATTCCAGCTATTTCTGTTATTTTTAGCTAAGCTGGCATTCCTGAGGGGAAATGTTATCTAAGCACATATACATAACCCCCTTCTTGGGGGTTTTAAGTCTTTCTATGAAAAAGCACTGTGTGGGCATTTGAGCATAGCTTTGCTGGCAGTCAGAGAGCTCACCACAAAATGTCAGTGAGTCCTTTATGTAATCGAGTGAGGATAAATGGGAAGGGAGATGTCAACACTCTCACATGAGCAGTGACCACCAGGGGCAACTTCAAGAAACAGATGTACGCAATGAAATACATGAGGACATTTTCATACAAACTTCACTAATGGTCTTCTCCTGATCAGCACATTAATATACTTCAGGAATATATCGTTGGCACCCATTTTTCTTCTTCAGGTGAATCAGCTTATAGAATTGATTGCACTTTTTAAAATGTTTATGTGCTTTTTACATTTCATAATAAACTAAAATCAAATGCAGGGCAAAATATCTACCTGTGCATCTCCAAGCATCATGAACTAGCCTCCCAACATCAACATTTAATACCCTGATTAATGTACAGGACAAGAATGTCTTAGTCTGATAATAATGCTGGCTTTATTGCAAATGGAATTGCTTGATGTTGATTGGATAAGAAGATGGTAAAAGAAACCAGTGGGGTCTTTCCAATACAACCGACTACTCTAAAAATGAAGATAATCAAAGACCACAATAGTGGATTTCATTATGAATATAACACAAAAGCAAAATGCAAGTTTTAACAATGCTGAGAAATCTGGCCCCAGCCGGATCAAAGAGATACCAGGCTCATTGGTGTGATGTAAGCACAGCGTCCTAGGGCAATAGTACCCTGCAGATACAGGGACGGAGGGGGAAATGTCACTTCTGTCTGCATGCAGGGCTTTTGTCTATGACCCCAGGCCATAAGGAGCAGGTGGTATAATTGTGTGCCCCTCCCTGCCCCCCTCCCCGCCCACCTCCCCATCAAACTCCTGAAGGTTTGGTGTAATGGATGGAGGGGGGGGGGGGGGGGGTGAATGAAACAAAGGCTCCCAGAATAAGATTGGAGGGCTTCTGCATGACTTTCATGAGAAATGAGATGGCTATTATACAGCCTTATTGGGCTATTATGCAGCCTTTATGGGATAAATTTCCTCTGCTGCAAGACAGATGTCTTTTTTCATTGGAATGCATATGGAATATGGGATAAGGAAGAAGCAAGAGACTGACTTTCCTATCTGGAGGAATGTTCATCCCGGAGGAATGTTGATCCCGTATGAACAGTATTAAAGATACAGATTTGAATCTTATCAACACAAATGATAATGCTACTGTTATAATGGAAGTATAATGAAAATGATACTTTAGAAGAAAAAAAAAATTGTTGGGTCAGTATCTTGGCACAACGCTAATAAATGAGAAATCTGAGCCCTATTCTCCACCCTGCTGTGCAAACGTTTGTAATTCTTTCCTGCCGCTGCCACCAAAGACAAAGTAAAGGCTTCTACGAGGCTGATCAGTTTACCTCATGAATAGTCAACAGCCAACTCAATGCACATTCACATCAGTCAAGACAAATGGAACTTGTTGCCCTCTTGGAATGTACTTAGCCACGTGGAACCCTATATCAAGTGCTAGCAGAGTACGAGTTCAGAGTTGGAGGGAGAGATAAGGGGGAGTTCATCTGATGGCCGCTTGCTGAACAGGTGTCAGCATCTATCACCGTGGTGACGGACGTAACTTAGATGAGAGGGGCGGGAGGAGATGGAGCCAGTCATATGCCCACATGAATCAAGTTGCACTTTTCATCGCACGGCAAACATAATGCTATTCATGTCCCTCCGTATAGTCACCAGATTATTTAATCATAAGGGCATTCACTGTGAGTACAAATCAATAATCATTTCAGGTAGCGCTTGAAAGAATCCATACCACTTTTATGGATATTGTTTAAAAAGTGCATTTAGAGAAATATCATTGAATATCTTTAACCTTTCACTCCATTACTGCAACTGAATTTGAAGATTTGCAGGCAGCCAGTAATGATAATTGCAGCCAAAGGCATTTATAATCAAGAACTAAAATATTTGCCTCTAAATAGTTCCATTTCTGAAATTAATTATGTAATTGATACAGCTACTGAAAGACTCTTTTTTCAACAAAGTGAGTCAAAGCTGAACAGTGTACATTTTCATATGTTTTTTTTTATACAAAACTCACAACTGTTGAGAATATCAAGACTATTGTGATAGATATACGGTCCATGTGTGGGTGGGATGTACCGTCTGAAGTCAGAAGAACAGAACAAATGCCAGACTGGGTGGAAGAAAGGGCATCTCCTTATTACTATCAGGTTGGTCACAAAAACTTCTTGAGAATATCAAGACTATCATTCCATATATGGCACTATGTGGGTGGGATGTACTGACGCAAGTAGAGCCTCGAAAGAAATAGTGAAAGCCCAAGACTGTTTGGAAGAAAGATCATCCACTTAATTGAAAATCTTTGAAGTAGCGAGGTTAGAGGGCAAATCAATGGGCCGGTTAGGCACCTTAAATACAGCTTCCCCGCCATTGATTTTTGCGCAGAATGGATATACTAAAGACGAAGGGAAATGGGATCATGTACGCCGCGCGCATCGCCAGATTGCTTCAAGTTCAGTATTAGGTGGAGCTTGAAGATTGCAAAGGGTAACCTGTCAATCCAGGGGCGATGCAAGCCAGTTGATAATTGAATGTTTACGTTCCACACGTTCTGTAAGATCCAGGCGTGTCCCCGTAAGCCTGTGTGCCTGCACCTGGCTCAGAAACTAATCTGCTACATTGTAAAAGGCTCATCAGTGCTCCTCACAAACAACTGTAATTCCTGAAGCAGTGTAAGAAGGGATCAAGAATGGGTAAATTTAAGTGACCCCTCTATCACTGTCTTTATACACTATTCAATCATCAAGTGATGGATATGTGGATGCATTTATCAACTGTCCAAAGTTAGAATCAGCGTTGTTAAATGCACATCTATACACATTTTCAAACACACCTTCAATGCATGATTCTGTGTTTCCGCATTTATCAAATCACAGATACATGATTCCAACTCAGACATGTTTCAAAACGCACATTTTTCTGCATTTTAAAACTGAAACTTATCACGTAATAAGACATAGTTGTGCTTATTAACTGCGAACATAAGCCTGAATTATGTAAAGAAACACTGATTAAAGGCTAGAAAGCAGTTGATAAATACACATCTAGTCTTTTATCTATAGAAGATATGAAACAACACATATATGTTCTCTATGAAATCTCTTTACATTTTTGAGTATCACAACAATTTACCAAATTTTTAAGGAGTTACAATACAGTTCCATTAGGCAGCTTGCATTAACCATCTTTTAACTGCATATTTTGTCATGAAGTAGCAAATCATTTATTTTTAGATTAGAATATACCATAACATCTTGGACTCCATTTCAGGTTGGAGACATAGTTTTATGAGCCAGCTATAAAATGGAGACCGTATTCTTCTTGAAACTTGTCACTAATGGTTAATATCTTCTCAATATTACATTTAGGAGACAAACATAGTGGATGCTGTTTTAAATTTTGCCTTCATTTTATGTACACCCTTAAAAAAAATCGAACTTAAATTTTGTTACATCAAATGATAAATCTTATATGCCCTAAAGCATAGCCACAGCTTCTTGTGGAGGAGACATTAAAATTTGCTTGGCCACTTGGGGCTAGTCAATTTTTAAACATATTCATGAATTTCACACTAATTCTCCAGTTTCCATCCTGCAACATCAAATTCCTGGTGTCATATTTCCTGCGAGATGAAGTAATTTGTATGAAATCCATATATCTGTCCTGAATATATGATAAGTGATGGAGTGTACTGTCACTGTGGCGATCTGAAGGAGATTAATGTTTGATGAAAGGGCAGTCTGGGGTCAAAGGTTAATAATGACTGAGTCATAGTGGTTTTCCCAAATGGGGGACAATGGTAGAAACTGTTGGAGTGGATGGTAAGAGGGGTGGGAGGAGGGAGAGGTGATTAAATATGATGGCAATGACAGAAGATATATTATGGGTTTTCTTTTAAAAGTTTTAGGAAATGTATTTGACCTCAGAAACAATAACATTGAAATTTAGTTTACCGGGTCCCTCACAAACTGCTACAATATATGAATGTAATGAGATATGATATCCTCTTCAATGGTTAAGCATTCATAGCAGTGCAATTATGTATAGTTATTGGTGTTCTGGACAAAGTTCACGTTTTCTAATTCAGTGAGCGTTTTCATGTGTGAACAAAAAGAACACATGCTGTCATTGGCAATCACACTAAATGGACTTGGGCTGTCACTACTGTGTGTGTGTGCCAGGAGGCGACAACACAGTGAAAGGAGTGCCAAAAGAAAAGAAAGCGGTCTACAAACCTATCCCCATAATCCTTCCTCCCAAGAAACCACAATAATGAAGACAGGTCACCAACGAGGTTGGAGGGGGCTTGGAGGGGGGTTATCCCCACGCGAGGGGGGCGTATCACGTTCTAGCCCTTGGTGACAGTGCGTGTGCAGGGTGATATCTCGGTAGGGGTGGCAGAGGGGGTTAAGTTCGCCCCCCTGACTCTGCTCCTAGACTCCTGTATGTCTGATGCAGCCTGCTGTGAGCTCTCCTCCCACTCTGTCATGGCGACCGCATCACGGATGTCTCTCCTGGAATGCCACATCCATTCCATCCTCCTCTCTTCTGCTTTTATTTCACGCTTCTCTGCTTTTCCAACTTTACTTCTTAATCCTACTCTTCATGTAGTGTAATACCATGTAGGATGCAATGTCAGTACTTACAGATTACAATTATTCACTTGTATCAATAATGTCTATGATGTCTGCTCACTGCATAACTCCAAACATGTAACACTCTCACTTTATATTATGTAATGCATGGAATGTCAGCATGGTAATACAATAAATTTGGTATCTCTATAAAATATGTTTCCTGAGTCATCTAAGCATCTTGTAATTCTACAGATTGTATTAGTAGAATGAATTTCATTCCTACAATCTATACAATCTATGGATCCCATTTTGATTCCTCAGCACAACAATAAACAACAATAAACATAGACAATGGACATGGAAATCCATTCTGAAAAAAAGCAACATTCCTTCGTTTCTGACACCTCCATTTGAAAATTCTATTGCCATAAAAAGGTAAATAGACTTCAAACTTTGACACATAGGTTTCTCTTCTCATTAAAAATATATCTATATACATGTAATTGTAATTCCATAGAGGAAACTCACCCCTCAGGCAACAACCTTTGGCTTATGTCGCAACATTTACAACAGTTTCAATATTCTATTGGCCTATTCCCCCTCCATTATTCATTGCTCTGGGGTAACCAAGCAGATCTAGCATGCACATCACTCTTTTGCATTAACTTTTAAAGTTATCATCCTCTTCCTTTTCATGATAAATCTCAAAAGATTTCCATATCTTAAATATTATTTTAACATTTAAAAAGGGAAATTTCAATATATTTTTAATATATTTTATCTTGGCAATTAATGTATTTTTTTTCTGTATGATCTATTTTTCCCCATCCCTTCCATTTTTTGGACAAGAAATTTTGACTTTTTCCCCCAATTATCAATGACAATCGCTACTATCTCCACTTCCTACTTGATATGACTAGATGTGTGCATAAATGCCATGTAGAGAGCAGTATGATCACTCAGTCACTCCCACCATGACTAACCTCCTTCAATATTGTATGAGTGGGACTGATGGGTTGAAACGACGAGCAGAGTGGGAGGACAAAATGAAAAGGGCAGAAATTTATGAGGCGCGGTGTGTCCATCAATTATATAGCCAAATTATATGTTATATAATCATTATTTAACTAATAATCATCATTATTTACATATAATGCAAGTGAATGTACATTTTTATTTGCAAATAATTCGTCTCCAACTTTTTGTTCTTTATAAATAATGACAATTCATACTTCATTATTTATAAATAATGACAGTTCACATCTCCATTATTTATAAATAATGACAATTCATACATCATTATTTATAAATAATGGCAATTCTTACTTTTATTATTTACATATAATGACAATTCATACTTCATTATTTATAAATAATGACAATTCACACTTCTATTATTTATATATAATGACAATTCATACTTCATTATTTATATATAATGACATTTCACATTCACATTATTTATATATAATGACAATTCTTACTTCATTATTTAGAAGTGATGACATCTCACAGTTTCTTTATTTATAAATAATAACAACTCATACTCCATTATTTGTAAATAATGACAAATTGCGTTTCATTATTTATAAATAATTCAATTCGAAATTTCATTATTTATAAATAAGGAAACACGGCGTCTCATACATTGCCATTTTATTTATATATAATGGCAAGCGCAAAACCATTATATATAAATAATGGGTCGTATATGCAAATGTGGCAATGGTGGTACCGCCCACAATATGAATATTCATAAGATCGGTGCTGCTCGCGCGTGTACGTGTATATGCTGTTCTCGATGAACGATTTTCGGACGAAACATGCTAATAAAAGCTGTATTTGACTTCTAACGTGCCGTATCAATAAAATATACCAAGGATCATGCCAAGTGGAAGTATGTCTGTGCAAGTTATGTCATTCTTCTTTGAAGTTAAAGGGTGAATTTTGATCACAAACCTAGTGTCAACAAATTCGATACATGCCGTGGTCACGGTTTCCTGCTCTGCGGCATAAATGCATGCAGCTGTAGCCTACCATACTGCGACCAGCCCGCTCACGCAGGAGCCGTGCCCGGGGCTGAACTCTACGAAGTGTAGTGATCTGTTCAATGCTCCTGAGCACAGGGGTAGCAACCACTTCCCATTTGACAGCCGCAGCATTCGGCAGTACATGTACAGGCAGTACATGTACATCAAAAAGTTCTTTCTTTCACCATGGACCTTCATGTATCACCTTTTTTTTTTTTTTTTTTTACCAAATTGATACCATTGTAAAGGAGAAAAATAAAACTAGCAAGCTATCTGGTATTTACTAAATTTTGAAATCTTTAAAAGGGCGACAATTACCTAAAAACTTGCCGAAAAGATCGGGAGAAAATTGTTCGAGAAACTCATTTTAACAAGAAAATATCGTTGTGCCTGCTTGTCTGAGTGTTATTTCCGTGGAAAATTAATATATCTGGCTTAAGTTTGTATAATTTGGGGTGATTAGTCTTTAATCGGGTCAATGTCACACTTTTACCACACTATCTCCCAGTACGCATTCCCATATCTTTCTTTACATGTAATGTGCTGCGATGTTGTGATTGTCAATAAGCTGCATGTGAAGCATACGTGAAAGATAGTGTGAGCGTGAAAGGGATCGATCGAGAGAGAGAGAGAGATCGAAAGTGAGTGTGTGTGAGAGAAAAAGAGAAGGGTGGGGGGGGGGGGGGAAGCGATAAAAGAGAGAGTGAATACATTTTTTTTTTACAAGTTCTTCTACCCACATCTAGGCCATGCCGTACGTGTATATATGCTTCCATTCTTTCATTTTCTCTCGTAATTTCTGGATCTCTCGCACACTCCTGATATTCTCTGCCCAGCACTTTATCACTACAGTATCCTCTCTCCCATCCCCCTCTTTATGGCTACCACCACTTTCTTAATTCCCTTCTAATACTGTACATGTATTTCCATCTGTGCCTCGATCTCTCTCATGCTTTCGTTTTCTCACTCCCCTCTTGCTTTCCCTGCTCTGCCTCCCTTTCTAAAGCACCTCATTTCTCTTTTTTTTTTCAAGGATCTCTCCCGGCCAAGCCTGCAGGGGGAAGGGGGTTCAACCCCCCCCCCCCCCGTTTCGTTTTGTTTCCTTTTTTTCTTGCAAGGGGGGGGGGTGTTTTGAGGGTTCACCCCCCCCCCTTTTTTTCCCTTTTTCCTTTTTTTTTGCTTGTCTCCCCAGAGGTGGAAGACCTCATCAGTAAATCAGGACTACCTCCACATCCCCTCCCCCCCGCCCCCGCTCATTACTTTTTTAGAGACTGGGCGGGATTTTAAAAATTCAGCTCAAACCCCCCCCCCCCCCTTTTTTTCAAAAATCCTGCGTACGCGCCTGCCTGGGGTGATCGCAATTTTGACTCTTATCAACAACCAGTTAAAGTAAAGTGGAGAAGAAACTTTAGGTGTCCATCCAGAAGTAAGGATATGATGATGTGCTCCATCCTGTAAATCAATAAAAAGCGAGTTTAACAAAAATACTCGGGAACCAGAGGGGTTTGAACCTGCATCTACTGCTTACTACCCGACTACGTCCTCCCCCCCCCCCTAAGCAAAATTAGGGGAGGAGGTTTTGAGCAACATAACTTGGCAGGGTTAATTTACCTTCACTTATTGACTAACTTCCGTGTCACATTGATCCACTCAGTCATGCATGAGTGAGCACACATTAAATGAAAAATTGTCACTTTTTAAAAGTCACAAGGGTAACTTTGGGATTCTGTCAGGAATTTTTAATGAATTCCATTTCTGGTGCATAATTTATATGCCTCTTCATTGTTTATCATCCATCTCTCGACGCACTAACACCTATCCCGACACTTAACCCATTGTTCTGGTTATGTGAGCACATTTTAGAATATATTCATCCCTCTTGAGTTTGAAACTTTTGAAAACCATTTATTTTTGTGAAAAACAAAACACTGGATACTTTGACAAAGATGTAATATGACCTGTAATGTGAACATAATAAGTCATTTTCATGTCAGAGTTGAGTGAATACACTTTAAAGATCGCACATGAAATGCTAAAATGTACTGTTAAAACGGCATGAAAATTATTACCTTGTTACATTTGTAAAGTGACAACTTTGACTTGAAAGTGTGCTCACTCATGCATGACTAAGTGGATTAATGTGATTTCACATGGAAGCTAGTGAATAAGTGAAGGTACAATCCTGCCAAGTTATGTTTCTCAAAACCTCTGCGGTAAAAAGTTATGTTATTTTGCTTCAGGGGGGGGGGGGGGGCTTACTTTTTTTGTTGTGTTTAGATCTATTTTAGATTCATTTAATTGAGCAACTCATCCAAGCAAATGCACAACAGAAACAAGCACTTCACATGTACTGGACCCTATCAGGTTGAATTGATCTCTTATTCTCAACCAGCGACAAATCTTAAAAACTTGACTGATCATTGAATACAATCGTGTACAATGAGGTGAGGGTAAATTTAACTCTTATTATAATTAAGTATCAAAATTCAAGGCGTGGTCATGGTCATGAATGAGTTACCTCATGCATATGGTCAGCATTCCTAATAATTAGGGCACTTCTCAAAAACAAATCCCAAAGGTCATACATACACTATACAAGTAGTTGTTATGCTTCTCATGAAATGAGGATGGTTGAATACATTTGTATCAAAATGGAGAGAATAGGGAGGGTTAATCAAACTTGACCATTTAGGTTAGGATGAAAAAGATGGGACTGAATGGTTCACAGTACAAATAGATAAGTAGGCGTCACTATATATCATTTACTAATAAAGGAAACAAAAATAAAAGTTACTCTAATTTGTTAGAGTTATAGGGCATCAAGGGAGTTATCAAGCAAGATCTGTAATGATTTGAGTCCACTATCTTATTAAAAGTTTCCTTCTTTCATAATTTCATAGCACAGCAACCCATGTCACATGAGCATGTTTGGTCATGTTCTATACTTGGTGGACATTGCCGACTACAGAGATCATAGCAGTGACTTTTGAAAGTACATGTACTAGTACTAGCCTGTTATAAGACCAGCAAACCTCACTCGATCAATTTCGCTTAAAACCAGAAGCCTGCATGAAGTTGTATTTTGTGACACCCGTTGAGTAAGATTCAAGATTCAAGATAATTTATTGTCAGGTATAAAAATAAACAAAATTTACATTCGGGCATAAAGTTACAAACAAGAATACAGTAAACAATGGCATAAATAATACATTGACAATCATAACTGTTAAGATATGTATTGCACAACTGTTTCAGAAGAAAGAGAAAGAAAGGGGAGAATGATACAGAGGGTAGAAGAGGAAAAAATAAAAGCTAAGAAGAGGAAAAAATAAAAGCTAAGAAGAGGTGAGAGGTCAGAGAGAACAGGACAATGCGATTGTGCAACCTACTTGTAGAGCATCAATGACTGGCACTGTACCTCCACCCCGCAACCCCCACACCAGAATACCCTTCTGTTGTGACCGCGATCACCTCACACCCTACACACAAGCCCCCCCCCCCCCCCCTCCCCACGCCCCTCCACATCCATGTCAGTCATACGCTCAGACAGCTCAGACACAGGCTCACACAGCACATCCATCCAAACATGAGTCAATATGAAGGGCACCCTGGTGTGAGGATGCTAAGATGGAGACATGGAGACAATAAATCATCCATTGTTTAACAATAAAAACAGGTGTAATAGAAAAAGCAGACTGCGCGACTGAGGTAGGATAACAAGGAAGTAAGAGAGAGAGGGTATTTATGGCACTGTAACTTCCTATACTTCATAATAATAATAAGTAACAGATAACATATATAAATAAGTAAATCGATTGTGTGCACGCATACAAATAAATATACATTAAAGTATTATATTGGTAATGATAAATATGGTGGACCATGCCATACGTACAGTGTACGTGTGCAATAATCTATACCAGGGGGCAATATATGCCTCCGCGGTTCACAGCCGTGATGCACCACGGGACGGAGACCAGAGCGCTAAGGCAAATCCGGCCCGCAAAGCACAGCGTCCGACAGCCTACCCCGACCACCACCTCCACCAGACCAGCACTGCACCCCCAACCGACAGAACCCCTAAGCAACGACACACTCCCGGACCCCACCGACAATCGTAGGTGTACATTGCCCACAGCCCACAGCAAGCATCAGGACTCCGAAAGTGAGTCATCGCCATGGGGAACCCTGCAAAGCCGGACGGGAGGGTGACGCCGAACCAACTTAAGACAGTGTCCAGCGAGACAGCAAAACGCAGCACTTCAACGTCCGAGCCCAGCCGCACATGAACTCCGTCCCATGGCGCTTACATGCGAGGAACCGCAGAAGCATAAAGCCTGAAAAATAATTTTAAAATACATGTCATGAAATCTCTTAAAGGTTGAAAATACTGAGGTAATTCAGATCCATGTCAAAGTGTACAATTTACACAAATGCACTTTGATTATGTGCAGGGGGGTGGGGGGTATTGCAAGAAAATATCTGCAACCAAATGCAAATAACAGTTGTAAAATCGCAAGTGACAGATAAACGTCAAACAAGGCGAATCCATTTACTTCTGTTAACACAAGAAGCAGGCCAATAGTCAATCAATCGCAAACTTACAATTAATAAAAGATTTATGAATGATTGACGTTAAGACCTCAAATTGACATTCAATCGATTGTGACTCTCCTGCAGCATCCTATTAGATCATATTGCAAATTTGAGGAATTGAACGTACAAAAACATACCATAGAAAGACACGCACATGTATCAAGTAGTACATGTAGGTCACATGCATGTCTCGAATACATGCATGTGCATGTGCACATAATATTTAAGTATATGGAACATTTAATGAAATGCATACACATGTAGTTACATGATTACATTTCAATTAACTGCTTAGGTTATATTGCCAGTTTAAGGTATGTGTAGTGCATGCGTGTGCACATACTATTGATACACACCAAACATTTAATTTGCTAGTGATAGAATGAGATGCAAATACAAGGAAAAAATCGCCTTATTGTACTTCATCATCTGACCAATTTGCTATTGAAGGTTTTACTTGCTGTGATCAATAAGGACCGCCTGTATCTCTCAGTCTTCACTTTTGGCAGTTTAATTCTACCAGACCTGTTTAGAATAACTTCATCATGTAGTGGATGTGATTTGTCGTTCATTATTATATTAAGCCTAGACAGGAGAGCCGATTCAACAATATTTTCTAGCTCTTGCATGGGTATACCAATAACCTTACTAGCTTGGGACACAATCTTGGTTAGTTTAACCCTATTCTTTTCTGTCAAACCACTAAACCATGCAACTGAAGAGAAAGATAAGACAGACTGGATGACACTCTGATAAAAGAGAGTACTTTACTAGTACCTTACTAGGCCTGTTTGATGATTCCACTGAGAATAATAAATTATCCACTTATATTGATTTTGATTGTAATTTTGATTCTGTGGGTATGCTATATAACATCAATGTGGAAGAGGTTTCTCAGAAATATTAGATGAGGATCCTACATGTGGGCGAGATGATGAATAAATGTTCTTTGCTGGAGACATATATGAAGGTGCCTTTTGCTAAATTATTTAAATATCATTTGGAGTGGGAGGAGCAGCTCTAGTCATGAAACAAGCCCAAAGGCAAAGGTCTCAGTAACAGACTAAATGGGGTGATTGATGACATTTTCCAGGATAGTGTCACCATTCATGCTCGTATTCACAGATGTATCAGTCGATCATCGATCACTGAGCAATGGGCACTCACTGCAAAGATTCCTGGACTGGAGAGGCCATGGTCCAGGCTGCTCCTGTTTAAAAAAGAAATATTGCATTCATTTGTAAAATCAAACAATAGAGGTTTTTTTTTTCCAAATCAAATACATGTAGTAATAGCCCTTCTTTGTCCGTGGAACTACCAAGCTAGTATCTTTCCTAATGCTTAATGAAATAAAACCTATAGAACTTCAATTGCGTCAACTTTGCATGCATGGTATTTTTCAGTAAATAAGACCTCAGGAATAGTAACGTTTGGTACAAATGTCTTTCATAATTCCCTCATCCATTCCTGAAAGAAAAAGATAGGTTGTGGTAATGATCTCTTATGTATTTAATTGTTTTTCAATTTTCTTATGTATTTCTTTGTTTTTCATCGCGTTTTTTTTTTTTGCTTTTTGGGTGTAGGTGTGTGTAAATGTGGGTGTGTATGTGTGTGGTAACTAATTACACTATTTGAAACAATGATACTTACTAGAATAGTATTTACATAAAATGGAAAAATTCCTGATTTTGTCCATAGCATTATACACAGTCATACAAAGAAATAGTGAAATTTAATTGACATGTGTTCGGTAAACATAATATGACGTCCGCACAGTACCGATCACCATAAATTTGGTATCAAAATGGGCGAGAAGTATCAACGAAAAAAGTCATAAATTTCGTTCTGAAATAATGAGGCGTTCGGAAGTACCGACAAAAATTGGACAGGAGGGGGGGCGGGCGGCATAATGCCCCCACCCGGAGTATTAGGGTTCAATTAACAGTTGATAAATCTAACAATTGAAGTGCATTGAAACAATGCTATCAATCTTGTTTCAATATACTGAAACAACGCTTTGAAATGTCAACATTAAGCTTTGTGATAAATTTTGATAAAATTAACATGACAGTTGCAAATATCAAAACAAAAACAACAATTTACATTAGCTGAATGACTTAAGAACATTGTGAACTTGAATTACCCTCTCTTGTACTTCTTTTGCTGGTCAAAAGGATAACATTTTGCACAAAAAAAAACCCCACAGGAAATGGAAGGAGTTTGTCATGATGTTTGTTAACATGATACAAGGTCAAGAGGTCAAATACGGCATGTTCGCCAGGATACGCTGTGTGCTGCAAGCATGGAATAAATACCCAGAGACTCAGTTATATCAGTTTGAATTCCATTTATTTATCTACAAATCCGATGTTAGGATTTGACATTGGCGACGAGGATGAACATCATGGGACTTTTGTAAATCCTTGTGACTGAAAATGGCGTTTGGAGGTGCAGATATCAGGGGACTTTGTCAGTTTGATCCGGCCGGAGATGCCAGTGCTGTCAGTGAACAATGGCAGCGCTGGCATGAGGAGTTCAAGCCGCTTACGCGGATAGCCAGTTGATTCAACGGAGAGCCTTGTTGATGTACTCGGCTGGACCGTCTATGCGGGAGGTTTTCAAGACCTTTGACTATACCGTAACCAAGGTAGATTATGACAAGGCTGTAAAGGCTTTGGAGAAGCATTTTGTGGTGTGGACGAATTCTACCTTTCAACGTCATAAATTTAGGCAGATTTCTCGAAAGGCAGATGGTGACACGGCTTAGGAAGGCAGCAGAAGGCTGTGTTTTCGGAACTGATTTGGAGAACCAGATCCGTGATCAGGTCGTCCAAGGGTTGCAGTCAGCTGGACTGCGGAGGAAGCTGCTGGAGAAGGGCGCTGCACTCACCTTAGCTGACACCTTGGCGACGGCAGTGTCATTTGAAGAGGTGGATGCCATGGAAGCTAAGTTCAAGAAGTTGTCATCAGTAGACAGGTCTCCTTCTTCTAGCTCCGAAGTGTGTAAGGTCGGTACAGATACTAGTGAATGCTAGAACTGTGGGAGAACTGGGCATCACTACAAAGACTCTGCATGTCCAGCTAGGGTCGTGAATGCCGCCCGTGTGGTAAGAAGGGACACTTTGCCACTAAGAGAAAGCAGATCGAGCCACAAACACAAGGTGCGACAGGTGGATGAGTCAGGAGAGGGATGAGAGTCATGATGAGACAGGGTACGCATTTGCCATGGACGCTGACAAGTGTACAAAGGTTCCTGTTGTGGTTGGAGGGGTACCAGTCCAGATCATCATAGATTCTGGAAGTAACGCAAATATTATTGACAGAGCACTATGGGAGTTCCTGAAAACGGAGGGAGTTGCATGTTCTTCCAGGAAGTGCAACAAGAACCTCTACCCAGACACATTTGTGAAACCACTCCAGATGATCGGATGTTTTACAGCGGTGGCCCAGGCTGGTGCTAGAAGTGCAGAGGCTGAATTTGTCGTCATTGCAGAGAAGGGTGAACCTCTGATGTGTAGAGAGACTGCATTGACCCTAGGTGTGCTACACATTGGAATAGATGTGAGCACGGTGAAATCCTACGACGAACTGAGAGAAGAGTTCAAGCCTGTCTTCCAAGGTGTTGGAAAGCTGCGCGACCGCCAGATCAAGCTGAACGTTGATCCAGATGTAAGGCCGGTAGCCCAGCTAGTGCGACGAACACCATTTGGATTGAGGGACAGAGTGCAGGAGAAGATTCAGGAGCTTGTCGACCAGGACATTATCGAGCCTACTCCGTGGGTTAGTACGGTGGTCATCGTCCCGTAGCCCAATGGAGACATCCAGTAATGCATTGACATGAGGTGTGTCAATGAGGCAATTGTCAGGGAGAGACACCTGATACCAACAGTGGATGAAATACTCCAAGAGCTGTGTACGAGTAAGGTGTTCTCCAAACTGGATCTGAAGTGGGGCTTTCATCAGTTGAAGTTGGATCCTGAGTCACGAAGGCTGACCACGTTCGTGACACACTGCGGACTCTACCGTTAAAAGAGGCTGTTATTCGATGTGAATCCAGCTCCAGAGATTTACCAGCACAAGATTCATAGAGTGCTGCAAGGACTGCCTGGTGTCGCAAACATCTCAGATGATATCATCATCCATGGTGCGACGCAAGAAGAGCATGTTGACAGGCTACGACAGATGCAGGGTTGACTGTCAATGCAGACAAGTGCCTGCTTGGAGTGTCAGAGTTGGTGTTCATTGGACACAAGCTATCGAAAGACGGCATCAATCCTACCAAGGCCAAGATCGAGGCTGTAGCAGATGCATGTGAGCCGAAGAATGCAGGTGAGGTGCGCAGTTTCTTGGGACTAGAGAACTTCTGTGCATGGTTCATCCCAAACTTGGCAACGGTGGTAGAACCCCTTCGAAGACTGAACAGGAAGGACCAGAGATTCGAGTTTGGCCCAGAACAGAATCAGGCTTTTCAGAAACTGAAGGACAGTCTGAGTAGTGCCCACACCTTGGGTTACTATGATCCAAAGGCCTCCACACAAGTGATTGCAGATGCCAGCCATGTAGGACTTGGAGCTTGCTAGTGCAGAAACAACATGGCTAGTCCCGGATTATTGCCTATGCAAGCCATTCCTTAACCCCAATACTCGCGGGGTATTTCAAAGCGTGTTATTACGGGGGGAGGGGCATTATGGCCCCCCTTGAGATCTCCGCCACAGGTCGCCCGATTGCCTCAAAATTTTGCACAAGGGTCAAGAATTATGTAATCTACAAACTTGTAAAACTAAATTTACGAAAAGTCCTTTTTATTTTTTTTAAATTTATGTGAGAAATCATAGATTTTGGTCATATAGAGATAGAGAAATAGCAAAAGTTTTGTGACATGTGTTAGGTCAACGTAATCTGACACCCGCATGGTACAGTAGGTCCGATTGCCATAGATTTGGTATCAAAATGTGCGGGAAGGGTCAGAGAAAAAGTCATGAAATTTTGTTCCGATATATTGAAACGTTTGGAAGCACCGACAAAAATTCAACAGGAGGGGGGCCATAATGGCCCCCCCCCCCCCCCCCCCGGAGTATTAGGGTTAACAGCAGTTGAGAGGAGGTATTCTCAGACAGAGAGGGAGGCTCTAGGACTCGTATAGGCATGTGAACACTTTCATGCATATCTGTACTGGAAGGACTTTGAACTGATGACGGATCGCAAGCCGCTGGAAGCGATCTACTCACCCAGATCCAAGCCATTTGCACGTATCGAACGATGGATGCTCAGACTTCAGCAGTACCGGTACAGAGTGGTGTACATAGCTGGGAAGACAAACATTGCAGACTCACTATCCAGGCTGCTGGATGTAGACATACAGAGAAGCTCAACACTGGAGGATGAAGCAGAGTCGTTTGTAAGATTTGTCGCTACAGACTCTACCCCAAGGGCGATGAGGAAGACAGAGATAGAGGAAGAATCTGAAAATGATTCAGAGTTGCTAGATGTCAGAGAAAGAATCCAGAAGGTTGATTGGAATTCATGTCCTTAAAAGGTGTATTCAGCCATCAGGGATGAACTTTGCATCATTGGGAGATCATTGGTGTGTTGTGAGGGAGTCAACTAGTAGTACCAACTCAGTTGAGACCAAGGATGATAGCATTGGCTCATGAAGGTCATCTGGGAGTTGTCACCACGAAGCAGAATCTCCGATCTAAAGTAGGCCTGGAATGGAGAAGGATGTTGAACGTCATGTGAAGTCACGTCATGGGTGCCAGATTGTAAGCAGACCCAGTCCACCTAAGCCAATACGAAGTACTCTCTCACCAGCTGGTCCATGGGAGGTTGTCACAGTAGATTTCTTGAAATTCTTGGGACCACTTCCATCTGGTGAATCAATTCTGGTGATCATCGACTACTACAGTAGATACTACGAGTATGTAGTAATGCGATTTACGACAGCAGAGAAGACTGTAGGAGCTCTAGCAGAGGTCTTCGCAAGACATGGTTTGCAATGAACGCTGTTCTCAGACAACGGGCCCCAATTTGTCTCGCAGGTATTCGCAGACTTCATGAGGATGACGGGTGTACACCACCTTCCGGTTACACCTCAGTGGCCTCAGGTGAATGACGAAGTAGAGAGACAAAACCAATCCCTAGAGAAGAGAATGAGAATCAGTCAGTCAGAAGGCAAGGAGTGGAAAGAGGCGCTTTTGGTGCATGTTGCAGCATGCAGAGCTACACCACATAGCACGACGGGGAAAAGCCCAGCAGAGCTACTCTTCGGATGGAAGATCACGACGAAGCTGCCAGCAATCCAGGAATCTCTAAACGACCAGGAGATTAGAGATCAGGGGCCATATTCATGAAACCTTACTAAGCCTAGTAAGTAACTAAAAGGCCCGACTTTGCATATTTATGCAATTAAGGTTCTTTTTGGTATTCATGAAACCTTACTAGCAGTAGTGACTTTCCCAGTTAGTTGCCAAAATCACTGTAGCTGCCTTCTAAAAGTGCTAGAATTGCTTACTAAGGCTAGTTTGGTAAAAATTGTTATTCATAAAAAACCTGAATAGTGCTATCTACACTTGAATTTCCTTGCTAAATTTAGAGTTGATTCAGGGCTTCTCTAAGTCAATAGTAAGCAACTCTGTCACTCTTTCATTGACTGCCAACGTGTCAACAGGCGAGAAGAATTTTTGAATTAGAGGAGCTGAGGCGTGCCATACAGAGAGAGCGAGTGTTTCATGATAGGCGGAACACACTGGACATCTTCAGTGATGAGGAATTAGTCAAGAGATACAGATGTACCTGTCCAGGTACATGTATCATGTTTATCACCGACATAGTTGGACATGAGATTGCAACACCAGTTGCCTTTTTGTCCTTTTTCATATTTGACATGCATTCCCTTGACTCAGATTTTAATTTGGATAATTTTATTTTCAAATCATCCAATGATCTTTCAACATGTCCAAATCTTGCATGATGTTGGCACAGAATAGTTGCTCATGCACCCTTCTTTTTATTGTTAGTGTTTGCATCCTTGTGTTTTGCATTGATGATGTCTTTGTATTCATCATACTCATCTGCCAAAAATAGGTTCTCTTCTGAAAAATTTGCCTTCCTTTGCATCTTGGTAGCCATGTTGATCGAAACTTGGACAAAAATTTTGCTATGCAATATCTGCAGAACTTGCCTTTGAAGAACTTATATGCAGCACAATATAAGATGAAGGTCTTGTTCTTCTCGTGCAAGCAATGATGAGCATGATGCTGTATGCATTGCCTACATGTGCATGTACATTACTGCACTGTTAAAGCACATGTTGTCACTAGCTTTTGTACGTAAAATTCACATAGCATGTACATAGGTAGAGAGGTTCTTAGTAAGGTTTCATGAATAACAATTTAGTAGTGTGCTCTATAGTAGGCAGTTTGGCATGTCAGCTTCCAATGCAGCCTTTGTTTCACAGAATTCATTTTTCATTATTATGTAACTTTTCTATTCATCCGTGCACTACCGGTGAATAATGAATGAAGATGTGGCTTATGATATTGCAAAAAATGTTCCTGGGGAATGAAGCATATTCTTTTCACCTTATCGCCTGATGTTACAAATAGGTTAGGAATGTCACTGCATGTTTCTCTCAGCTGCACCTTTGTGATTATTCTGCTTGCCAGCTGTATAATTGGTAGGTAGGCATTTTATCCACTCACTAAGACCTTGCTTGCTGCTACGTTAGAAAGGTTTGGAGGACTTGTCAGCTTCATGTTTGGTAACTAGGCCTTTTAGGAGTTCATTACTTAAGGCCTAGTTTGCTACTTACTTAGTAAGGTTTCATGAATATGGCCCCAGGATGCAGAGAGGAAAGGTGCATCAAAGCTGTATGCAGACTCTAAGAGAGGTTCCAAACAATCTGATGTGGTGCCAGGAGATGAAGGTTTGGGGAGAAGAGAAGTGACAAGCAAAATGGACACACCATTTCTACCAAAACCATACACAGTGGTATCCAGAGAGGGCAACAAGATGACCATACGCTCGCAAGAAGGAGTGATGTATGACAGAAACACATCACACGTAAAGAAGTACTACCGTCAAGGTATTCCACCTGACACAGGAGTACTACAGCCTCAAGCTGAGACAACAGGTGCCCAGGTTCCATGCTACCACGATGGCAGCGCTAATGATGATGGAGGCGCTAAGATGATAACACCGCAGTCTGGTGAAAAGACTACTAGCGATCAGAGCCAAAACGAGTCGACTAAGCACCAGATGGGAATTCCACAGACGGTACCATCACCGATCCATACATCACCTGGGAACTGACCGAGACGCAAACCTTGCAAGACTAAGCGATTTTCTGATTATTTGTTAGAATGATGTGCATCGTTATGATAATTCAGCAGAAATAACCATCTAGTTTGTGACGTGTTAAGCAGAAAAGCGACGCAAAATTTGTTCAGTCATTTTAAGTGTTTTATAATTAACATGTTTCACAAAGAGTTCAAGTGCTAGATTCAGTGGATAGTTTAGTACGTAGGGTGTATGCCTGTACGTTGCCCTATATTCAATGGAAAATATTAAGGGTGCATGCCTTATTGTGCGAAGCAAGTTCCAAGCGAATATAGTTATTCATCACGAAGCAGACTCTCGATGCGCGGGCTGACTGAAGAGAGGACAATTATGCCAAATTAAGATGAGAACTCTTATATATCTCATGACAGATCTGATCAACATTAATTTCAGAGACAAAATATGCACAATTAAGATGAGAACTCTTAAAATATCTCATGACAGATCTGACCTACTTTCAACCATACATGTAGATGGTTGAGAACTCTAATGCATGTGTATAATGAAAACCCAAGTCAAACAACTCCATGTAGTTCATAAATATAGTTGAAGCAGCTTGATGCATGTGTATCAGTCAGTTATATGAAGTGATTTGATCATACAATGCATATTGAATATGTCTAGTGCATGAAAACTCACTTCCTAATGAGAATGATAAATTAACAAGATCTGAATTGAGGTTAAGTTTTTGAAGAAACAATGTGTTTGTTTTTAAAGTCAAAGTTGGATACTTTAAAGTCAAGAAGTGCAGGAGTCATTTATCTGAACGCAATATTTGAATTTAAGAAAGTGATTGATCAGGTCATTCATTTTGGAAATACAGAGCTGAAATGCAGTTGGATGGTCAGAAAATTAAAATGATACAATATATAAGTGTGATCAATGGAAAGTTGTATTGATGCAAATTGTTTCAAAAGTCATTGCATGCTGAAAACAGGTTTAAAATCAAGGTTCATGTTCTTTCAGAAGTAAAATGAGAAGGATGTTTTAATTTGATAAAGGAGGGATGTCATGATGTCCGATAACATGATATCGATACAAGGTCAAGAGGTCAAATATGGCATGTTCGCCGGGATACGTTGTGTGCAGCAAACATGGAATAAATACTCAGAGAATCATTTATATCAGTGTTGAATTCCATTTATTTATCTACAAATCTGATGTTAGGATTTGACAGAGCTGTATCAGAACTTTGCTCTAATTAATGGTAGAACTGGAAACCAATATACCGGTAAGCGAAATTATAGCAATTGCTAGATTTTGAGGAGGTTTTAGGCTGGTCGTCCGAAAGCTATAACCTAGAGACTGGAGACCGCTATGTGCTATAGTCTGCATCTGTTCACTCCACAGTGCCTGCATTCAATGAGAGCATGCCTGCGATGTGCGGTGAGAGAGACAATATGATTATTAATGTAGACTAAGCTCGCTGCAGTTCAAACATAAACAAGAATAGTTCTTCACTTTTCCTGAAAATGTTTGTGAAACCATGACTGATATTTCATACCTGCTATTGTGCAATTATTCCTGCTGAGTTTCATGACTTTTGCAAATGAGACACCCTGCCTTTAAGGCAACCATAGACCAAACTTAAATGTGAAATAGCACAGCTCTTGATGAGGAGGACACACCCAATATATTTGATATCCTTCTTCCTGTTCCTGTATCTACAACAGAATAGTTACCATGCATGCTCCAATGAACGTCCTCGTCACACGCTGCAGCTAGGAACAGTACTCCACCCAACTTGAGTCTGGCCCTGAATGAAGAAAATGAAATTGCAGAGTGTTAAATCATTCATAAGAAGATAAACACTACCTGTAGATCAGCACTAGCAGCCAGTTGTAAACATAACTATCATCAAGTATGGAATGTAAGATCAACTTTGTCATCGCTCTTTAAAGAGCTTCATAATGAAATAATTATTAATGTTTTGTTAACTTTATGTGTTAATGTGGGTTTGTTTGTCTGCGTTTGTGAGCGCATGTGACAAAATCACACAAAAGAATTCTTTAGTACAGGGATAACCAATTCATATTGGCTATAATTTTACATCAGTTAAACTGACAATTTGTTTTCCCATTTGAGGAGAATTATGATTTATATACCATCCCACCCTCCGTTAAAAAATTGATCAAATCCCGGGATCAAGGTATAGAGGGTTCCCACAAGCAGCCATATATTGTGGGACAAACAATAAAAACCTGTGCATTAGACTAGTCATTGTTTTCTTGATTGCTATTGTATTGTAAATCATGACATCAAGAAACCTCAATTGTAATGACCTGAGATGAAGGGGGGGGGGGGTGGTTGTCTGTCCTGAGATAGAAGGTTGGAATGAGAGCTCACCTGAGATAGGGGGGGGGGGGGAGTACATAGAGCAGTGTTCCAGATTTAGCAGGGGTCTCCAAGGCAGGGAAAGCCTGCAAAAGGGGGTGTAGCTGAAGCATCGTTGAGTTTGTATTGGTCGTTGGTTTTATTGTTCCAATTATGCTCCAATTGCTCCATAAAAACTGTACAGAGGAGATATAAATGAACAAATCATGAATCAACTACTCATGATCACTGATCAGAAATCAAGTGACTCATGACTAATGTGCACTTAACATGCTACAATTAATCTGTGTTAACCCTTTCATAATGACACATACATACCCATGGATATAATGTCAGACTTCTGAATAACACCTTGATTTTGTTTCCGTATAATATGCTTACATCTTGATTCCTTTCATAATTACCTCATGACATGTATCTTATAACCTAAACTTGGATTATTCATGAAAATTAACAGTTCCAAATACGTATTAACTTTCTCAAGAAACACAATCAAGTGACACGTCTTTGTCCACCAACTCAAGCAAGGTAAATCATTAAACATCTCACGCATGCATTTCACTCGTGTGTCACATTTAACATTACATAATGACTGATGATGTGTGTAGTTCTGTGTACCAACATTATCTTCGCCACATACATGCATTGACGTAGTATCATAACTGTGTAATGTACACACAGACTGGTGTGCTAATCAAACATATTAAATCATGAATAATTTCACCCATACAACATTTACAACATCAATGACAATGTGCATGTCTTTAACATACCTCCTTTCTGCCTTCTCATGAGCGTAGAATGTACATGTACATAATTGTGAAGGATGTCTTCAAATAACCAGTTTTCATACGCTGAAAATCAAATGTGGTGCCATTCCTTCGTAGCACAAATTAGCAGCCTCTAGATGGCGCTAGAATAATTTTGATCTATATCAGTGATCGAAACAAACTGAATTTATATCGCTTTACAAACAACATTTATATCGATTGCTGTGATGTTTATATCAATTATTATAATATTTAAATCAATCACTGCACTGTAACAGGGGGTTCAGCAATTTTGGCAGATCTGAGATAGGGGGTGCTTTTAAAGGGAGGAAACGAGCATAGGCATAACACTGAGTGTGTGTGTGTGTGGGGGGGGTGTACCATCCAACAAAGTAACTTATACAGCATATTCTGCACAAATTATACAAATTGGAAGAGTTGAAGTTTTGTTGCAAGATCTTCAACAATTCTAATGATAACAATAATACTGTTCTTATACATATAACATATCATTTTAAAGTTGCATTCAACTCTCTACATGCTTTATATATATGTATTTATCAAGAATATCCCACCCATTACTCTTCAAATTTGACTTGCACATCAAATGTGAAGCGGGAAAGGCAGTTTGGATGTACATTTATACAATATGATTTCAAATTAGTTCATTTATTTTCCTTATTTCTAATGAAATAAAATCCTTCTCACGAGCCCCACGTCGAAGGCGTACTTAGGGCTGAAGGCGTGGAGTTCCTCGTAGGCCTACCTCCTGGCCTCAGTCATAGATGGGAATAACCGTCTCATTCGGGGCATTCTTTAATGGAAATGACAATTTGGACATCCCCCGAATAGGGCGTTCAGAGGGGCCAGATGCAATCTCAGCAGATCCAACGTCCTACAAAGACTGATTTTTAGGTCTAACCTCCTCATTTATACCTCTGTACGTGTACATACAACCCTAGACCGAAAAATCAGTCTCTATAGGACGTTGGATCCGCTGAGATTGCATCTGGCTCCTCTGAACGCCCTATCTTCTCGGGTATGTCCAAAATATTGCGATTGGGCCCGAATGAGACGTTATATTCCGGCCTGTCTAATACAACCCTTTTTCAATTTTGAGATAATTTCACAATCTGCATACACACGTTTTCATTGCCCTGGGGTACAACAGAACCTACTCAAAAACGAGTGCACGGGCCTGAAATGAGGTTCGTTTACCTCAGTCACAAACACAGCTATAGGGAGCTTAATTGCAAAACAAACATGCATCTAAATGCGCGGAAATGCTTAGCCTAAACACGAGGACATGACCGCAGGCTGGTTGCCTCCAGTGATTGATATTCCAGAAAATCAGTTTCTTTCAGTCAATATTTCTCGAAACTTTTATTTTTTAGCCCAATCCATGCAATGAATTAGGCAATATTTACATGTACTCAGCTCAGGTCTCAGTCTGCCTCAGTGTTGTTACTGTCAGTAGTCGACTAGCGGCTAGCCCCGGCTCCCGGCCGCGTGAGCGGGCTGGTCGCAGTATAAACAGCAGTAGTGGCAGAACTGGCTGGAATTTAAATGTTCAACTACATGTAGATCACACTTGTCCTGGCCCGAGGCATACATGTAAAGTCTAGGGGGAAATGATGTCTTGATGAACCTTATTTCTAGTCATGTGGCTTAACTAGCATGGCAAATTTGTAAAATTTCATTCAATATGTGTAGACTTTACTCACCGTCCCTCCACCGTCGCGCCTGGCATGCTCGATCGGCCACCCTGGCTGGCCTGTACACGGCGTGCTGCGTGGAACAGATGCAGAGCGGAGCGGCTAGCGGCATGTCATGGATCGAAATCCGAATTTGTTGACACTACGCTTGTGATCAAAATTCACCCTTCAACTTCGTAGAAGAATAACATAACTTACACAGAAATAAAGCATAATTCAACTTGGCATGATCCTTGGTATTGATTTCATTGATACGGCACGTTGGAAGTCAAATACAGCTTTTATTAGCATGTTACCGTCGTCCGAAAATCGTTGTTCGAGAACAGCATATACACGTACACGCGCGAGCAGCACCGATTCATGAATATTCATATTGTGGGCGGTACCACCATTGCCACATTTGCATATACAACCCATTATTTATATATAATGGTTTTGCGCTCGCCATTATATGTAAATAAAATGGCAATGTATGAGACGCCGTGTTTCTTTATTTATAAATAATGAAACGCAATTTGTCATTATTTATAAATAATGGAGTATGAATTGTTATTATTTATAAATAACGAAACTGTGAGATGTCATTATTTCTAAATAATGAAGTAAGAATTGTCATTATATATAAATAATGTGAATGTGAAATGTCATTATATATAAATAATGAAGTATGAATTGTCATTATATATAAATAATAGAAGTGTGAATTGTCATTATTTATAAATAATGAAGTATGAATTGTCATTATATGTAAATAATAAAAGTAAGAATTGCCATTATTTATAAATAATGATGTATGAATTGTCATTATTTATAAATAATGGAGATGTGAACTGTCATTATTTATAAATAATGAAGTATGAATTGTCATTATTTATAAAGAACAAAAAGTTGGAGACGAATTATTTGCAAATAAAAATGTACATTCACTTGCATTATATGTAAATAATGATGATTATTAGTTAAATAATGATTATATAACATATAATTTGGCTATATAATTGATGGACACACCGCGCTTCATAGAAATGGGAGGGACATTCCCCCTCAATAATTTGCTGATAAATTGTTTCGGCTGGCCACGCCAGACGCTCTTTGAGGGAAAATTGTCACCTATAAGTTGTTGATGGCTTTTTTTTCCTTTTTTTTTTTGGAAGGGGGGGGGGGGTATGAGTTGAAAGCATGCAACTCATGAATGATGTTTCATTTGAGAAAGGATAGGATATATATTCCTGTACATTAGATATACAATTGAGTGAATACAAATTTTTGTGTATGTGCATTTAAAACAAGGTAATGAAAATACCAGTGATGAATAATTTGTTTACTTAATATCTACTTAATATTTTTTTGTGTGTGTATGCATTTATCTGTGTTTACAAACATAAACATGATAGCAATATGTGTGAAATTGGCCAGAATCATATCACAGCATGAAGTAGAGGCATACAAATATTTTCATTTTACTTCGTATAAAACAACATATTAAAAAAAGCTTTTCTCCCCTGGGAAAATGGCTGGGTATGAAAGATTAACCACTTTATATTCTTGAGGGGGTTGAAAGATCCACCTTTGCTGGGGTCAGCAAACACTTGAGATAGTCTGGAATAGTCTTGGCATAGTCTGCCAGATGAGATGCGGCCTCACACTCCACAGACTGGAGAGAGAATGCACACAGGGCTTTCAAGGGGAGAGGAATCAATAGCTGGACGACAATGACCCCTGAACCAAGAAGGGAAAGCTGCTAGATGGGTGAGGGATAATGCAAGGAAGGGATGCCAAGGCAGCTAAGACCTTCAGCATTATGCAGGGTTAGTGGAGGCCATGCCATCTCAAGGAGGAAGATCTATGGAGGAATCAACTTCATACTGCAAGCTATTTACATTGTCTTTTAGCATGCCCTTCCAAGAGGAGTACTTCACATTGGTGGAGACCAGCAGACCAACATACTGTCTTCATATTACCATTACTTCCTCAGTCCCATGAGTACACACCGTCGTAACAAACCAATGGGGTTTTCATAGCTTGGTACTTAGAGGGCTATACTCTGCACTAATATAAATTTAGATATATATCCATACATTATTACATCATTGCAATTTTGTTTTTATGGTCAAAAAAATAATAATACCATATTGTCTTTCAGGTTGCTTGATTTTAATTCAATACGCTACCTAAAAAGTAACTATTTTATTTTGTAAATGCGAAGCATGGTCACATATTTTCATAACATGCACCAATCCTACCACAGTACCTCTGTTGATGACAAGACATACAATTTATTTTCTTTGAGTAATCCAAAAGTTTAAGTTTAGTTCATTGCTTTTCAATGATTTGTTTTCTCTCCTACTTTTACATATGTTTCATACATAATCATAGAGATTCTCCTAATTATGATGCACAAAGTCGACTGATCATTTACCTAGACAAACATAACCAAATTCAAAGTTGTTTTTGAAGAAACATAGTAATCCAGTTTACCCTCATCACAGGGTCGATGTGATGCTTTGAATTTAGGTCAGAGAGACTAGAGAATCCTGAGGTTTTCTTAATCAAGTATCGTTCGGTTGGGATCAACAGACCTCGGGCTGCTTCACATTGATTTCCATTGATCTGAGTTTGTCTTGAGACTGTCAATGGAAGAAGCTTTTCTAGCGAGCCAGATTGATCGTTGTCAAGGATCCAGCATGCTGTTATTGCTTCTGCAACTCAAAATCTCCCCAAATTCAGCAGCGAAATATGACACCTTCCCACGCATTTGGCCTTATCGAAAGTTCACTGAGCTTAAATGAATATTAATCGTTGGTGTCATACTTCAATAACTTCATAGCTTGTTGACAAGTTTACCTAACCACTCTACAAGAATTTAACAAAATTAACTATCCCTTCACTATTTTCACTATTTTGCATGGCATACTGCATACTTCCTTCTTATCTGAACATACTTAATCATATTGAATGAATGTATAGAGAGTGTTCTATAGAAAACCCTCAATCTTCTCAATCTGAAAGCATAGTCAAACATTTAACAGAAAGAAGGCACATCTTCATTTAACCAACACTTTAGATAATGATACAGATAATGATGTTTCCTGGTTAAACTGATGGAGATGATGAACGCTCTGAATTTTGCCATGGTTATTCAGTGTACATGGAGGAAACTTGACTGCATATTTTCAAAGGATGATCTCTATTCTCTGGCAAGACTCCCCCTGTATTTTCTGCCGATCCATCTCATAAACCAAGAGCATGCTGGGATTACATACATACATACGTACAGACAGGGAAGTATGGAGACAGGGTGGAGGGTGCAGACGGCCGATGAATCACAGTTTAAGGCTGACAGGCTCAATAAGAGACCAATTTCAGCACCATCATGATCACTTAGACCTCTCCTGCACCACGCATTAAGCATTTTTTTTCCTGCGCTTGTCTGTTCCAACTTGGCACGCAGATTGAGAAATTATAGCTTGTGGACCTGCATTTAGACATCCCTTTTTGAAAGGGTGAAATCGTGCCTCGTTTTAGCTAATTTTCTAGCAATACCCAAGTGGATATAGTTGATCGACTGATGCTATAAAAATCATCCATTAATACGTTGTCAAAAAAACCTTGAAATTTGTTACACTAAGCCAGTTCATATTCTAACAAATGTGTGTGTTTTTTTTTCTTATTTCATATCATTCCAGATGGGGTAAACAAAAAAAAAAACCTCACTCTCTCCCTCCCCCCTCCCTCTCTCTCTCTCTCTCTCTCTTTCTCTCTCTGCCTACCTGCTGTCTGTCTGTCTGTTTGCCACTATGTCTCTCTCTGTTCATCTGTCCATCTATATATCTGTACTCTTTCTTGCCATCTCTTTTTTTTTCTTGTTTTGTTTTCTTTGTTTCTTTTTGTTGATATATATATATATATATATATATATATTTACACACTGAATATTTCCCACTAAATGTGGACTAAAAATAACCTAACAAATCATCGCCTTCATTTATCACACATTTCCTTCTGACAATCAAAACAAAATCAAGGAAGAGACATTTCATTCCCCAATGGATGCTGTGCTCATTACCACCATTGCTGCTGTATAATATCCAATGTCCCAAGTATCATTGAAATACTCCAAGCTTGGGAGTCAAGAGCCCATGACAAATACACTCAAGTGGTTATCCATGCTCTGCCGTTGTGTGGCAACGCTGGCGGCCATGCAATGGCCATGCGGCCAACAGGCTCCGCTGCTGGGCCGCCAAATTATAGGGGGCTCTTAAATGTGGCTTTCATGAATAAAAAAGCATGGGATGGTCACAGAGGAGGGGTGCATTTGATTTTAAGATATAGTGAGATGGAGGACGGGTATAGGAGGGGGTGCCAGGAGACTTATTTTTATAAAGACTGTCCTTCATGAACATTCAGGTTTGAATGGAAAGTAACATTTGTTTTAACCAGCACTTTGTCATGTATGCTTAATAAATAGATTTTGTTGAATGTAAAACGTCATGAAGAGAATTGCTAGAAATAGTAAAAGAATCCAAGCAGCAATATTGGATAGAGGATGTAGGCGAGGCAGCTGCTTGTGAAGTAGTATTTCAAAAAGCTAGAAATGGTAACAGGAGCAAGCATAGTTGAGGATCTAACAAATGATTGTAGGTCAGAGTAACACTGTTTCAGAGACAAAAAGCAATGAACAAGTGGATAAAAAAAAAGTTAAGAAAAGAAAAAGGCTTACCATCTACCTTTAAGATAAAACTGTGTCTACCCATACATGGTGTGAGCAGTTTATGGCAGATACACGTGTATGGTAGGCTGAGGTTACATTCCTAAATAAAACACTACTGATTGAATGACAAGATCAGTGCATTTCAGGAGGTAGAGTTTGTGCCCCTCTTCCAACGGTCGGTCGGTTGGCTGAACGACGCACAAGGCTACCTGGGTGCACTTTCCACAGACAAACAGGCACCTTCCCGCAGACGCAGGGGGTATCACTGACTCCCATGATCCTCCTGACGGCTTCACTGAAGTGGATTGTGGGTAATGTGAGTTGGGACAGCTAGAATGAGGTACTATCTCTGGAGGGGGGATGCATCAATTGAGGGATGGGAAAAGAAATGGGAGTACATGAATGTACTTTGTAAAGGTATCAGGGAGGATCTGCCTTCCATTCAATCATGAGCAGGTTTATTTTGGCAATGTTATCTCCATATGTATAACAAGTTAAAACAGATTGTGAGCACCTCAATATATAAAATCACATTATTTATTGCAAAATGTAGCAGCAAGGATTTTCTTTTGCAACTTGCATTAAGTTGTTGATTGTTAATACATTCAAATTCTCATCAAAATTTAATCCTCACCCTTTCAGCAGAAAGATGGAACACAACAAGTCCCACATATTGGTCAAATGGAAGAATAAGAATCACTTTCCTCAAATTAAACCCACAAAGAGAGGGAAGCACAACATACCACATGTGTGTGTGTATGTGTATGTAACAACAGATACATGGACCCAGGCTGGTTTCTTTTGCAGAAGACTTCTTCATAAAAACTGACTGCTTTGTTGCATATCATCAATTTTAACTTACTGTGTGACACATGTGTCTTTTTACAAAAGTAATACACACAAACATCATAGATCAGCCCTCTTTTGGCACACATAGAGTTGAATAATTATTTCAGACAATTTTCAAATTAAATATCAACTGGAGATTAACATGAGGAAAACATGAGGATGGCGTAGATGGATAACATTGTACTTTTTGCCATCTCATGCAGCAATTACACAAGATGTACAATATATGCCATAGTGCATGCTGTGGACAGGGAACGCATAGCTGATCAATACTTAGACCATAGTCCTGCATATGAAGAATGTAGGGGCAGATGAGTACACAGGCATAGCATGGAGAGAAAACATGGCCTAAACAAACCCTTCATACCAAGATCCTAGCTGCCACATCGCCAATCAATTATGTGCCTCGGGAGCGCACCGATTACTTCATCTTCTCTAGCCCTGTGATCAATTTTTTCCTCGTGATTATTTCTTGTTGTCTTTTTCTTTTGAGATGAGAGGACAAGAAGAGATTGCACAGGCAGTATATTGTATGGTGGGGGGGGGGGATGATGAGGTCAAATCAAAATTGGATGAGAATAATATGGGGTTTTGTTTTTCTTCACTTTTCGACAACTTGCTTGGATGGGAGCAGAACTTTCTCACAGAGAACTGATCAAAGCAAAGAAGTTAGAGAAAATTACATTTGGTTTAATATTCATTTATTTGTCCTCTTGTCCACTTTGATTTTGCTATATTTTGCTACATAAATTTCCACCCTTCCTTGTCAATGTATTGCTAATATGTTGCATTTCTTTGTTTATATGACAAAGAAAATATCAGTTAACTTATTTGAATAGAAATGTACCTCATTGCTGTTAGTCTGACTCAAGTTCATTGTTGGCAAAAATATCAAAGCCCAACATTTTAATCAATTTAGATTTCCAATTTATTCAAGAACTTAGTTTATTATGTGCACTTAATTGATAAATCAACTGCTACAAACACGCATAATTTTTCAGTACTATTGTGAGCTACATGGCATATCAAAAATGCCCAAGTACGAGACGAGAATGTACAAAGAAGGGCTTGTTGAAGGCCTGTTTGCATAGACTGAATCAGGAATTGTAGAGTCATCGTGCCAGTTTCTACAGTACTCTGAACGAACAGAAGAAGATTGATTGCAGCATCTGACTCATAATCTAGCAGCCCACACGAAAAGGAGAAACATAATTGTTCTCCAGTAAATTAAGACACTTTACTTTTGGTATGTACACATAGTTGTTCTTGTCGCCACGACAGGAAAACAGTTGCAGACATGAAGAGTATATGGGTTGGGGGGGGGGGGGGTAATGGATGAGGCTGTCGTAAGAACGGTCATGACTAAACTTTGAGCAAACAGTACAAACATCTGAGAGAAAACTGAATGGATGTTAGTCATGATGCCAATCCATCATCAAACTTGTCTAATGCTGGTTCCTGGTACCAATGCTGTGTGGTATCATTTTGATGGAAAATGCTGATTTAAGCTCTCTGACGTCAGCAGCCTGCCAGCATCAATTAGAACAATAGAATTTCTCAAGCAAAAAGCTCTAGCTGGTAATTATTCAGCCAATTTTGTTGTTTTTGTTGCCATTCTATAATTCATTATTCAATATGTATTTAGTTGAAGGATTATGCCAAAGAGAAAATGCAATGGTGAACAGCAATAGAGGTCCTAATTAATGTAGACGAACAAAGTATATGCAGAACAGGGTAATCATGAATCTTATTCAGCTGAAACTGAAATTTTCTTTATTTTCTTTCAAATGCTGAATGAACACATGGAAGACAAGTTTTGTTGTGTGCTCTCCCACAACCTTTTAAAGTGGGCACTTTGTGTAAAGTGTGAGTGTGCAAAACATTACGGCATGAACAACTATTGAATGAGGGTACTAAATGGCATTTATACTGGCAATATCAGTTAAATAGCAAAACATAGTATTTTGATCAATAAAGTGCAAAGAACTTTCAGCCATATTGCCGTCATCTTAGGAATATAAATTCTTACACAGAAAGAAAGTTAATAACTTTAAGCAGAATTCATGAAGAATTGTGTGATAAAGTCATATTGGATCAGATTGCGGAAAAAAATATAAAATTGGTGAGCAAATAGGAACAGACTATGAAAATTTAGAGACATGAAACTATGTGGATAAGAGAGGCATGCCTGCCAGATATCTCACATGGAGAAAAAGAATAAATTCTGTATCGATATCTCGATTCCTTGACGACCGGAGCCACGAAGAACAAACACCACTACTCCTCCCTGTGGAAAGACACGTAATCCTGTAAGACCTGCTTCTGGCGCAGAATGAAACGCCTCTTTAAATATGGAAAGATGAATATGAATGAGCCATTGAGTTGAGCCTTGGAGTCTAGACGCTGAAACAACTTGCTTCTCCACGCTTCTCGCTCATGTGGCCTCCTCAGAACACACGGCTTCAACTCTATACTCGCCCTTTTTCTCTTTTTCTCTCTCCTTCTCTTTCTGTATTTTTCCATCTCTCTGTCCTATTTCATCTATCTGTTTGTATTTCTTCTTTTCCTGTATTAATATATATATATATATATATATGTGTGTGTGTGTGTGTGTGTGTGTGTGTGTGTGTGTGTGTGTGTGTGTGTGTGTGTGTGTGTGTGTGTGTGTGTGTGTGTGTGTGTGTGTGTGTGTGTGTGTGTGTGTGTGTGTGTGTGTGTGTGTGTGTGTGTGTGTGTGTGTGTGTGTGTTTGTGTGTGTGTGTGTTTGTGTGTGTGTGTGTGTGTGTGTATACATCTCTCTTTCTTCTCTCTATCTCTCCACTTCTCTCTCTCTCTTTCTCTCTCTCTCCCCCTCTCTTTCTCCCTCTCTCATTTAGGGAGTGAAAAGTAGATGGATTGCATTGTACATAACATTTGAGCAGTCTCACGCAGGACAGGAAAGGAGAGTGGGGAAAAAGTGAAGTGAATCGTAATCCTATCTACTGAAAGACGTAGAGGGGAGGTACTTAAAAGGTCCTACTTTTAGAAACAACTCTGCTGCAAGCTCCATTACGACTTCTCAACTAAAGGATTACCATGATGTTTTGTGATTTTAAGAACACAGTAACAGCATTTTACTGACTGGATCTAGATCTAGATATCTGTTCATACTATCAAAACACAATGGATAACCATATACATATATATATATATATATATATATATATATATAGAAAGAGAGAGAGAGTTTTAATTACACTTGAAGAATAGTATCCTTGTATATGTAGAGTGCTCGCAGTCCTTCTCAGGAAGAGCTTTTAAACAGTTTTAATCAAATATATTTTATATCTAGTTTTAAAGACCACAAAAAAAATTAAAAACAATATTTTGTGAATTTTTGGCTGAAAGAAGGAACAGGTAACTTTGACAGTAATTTTCTTATCATGTTCCTCTGTTGAGGAACTTTATTCATCTTTGAAAGCTTTTATTTGTGCTTCAAAAGTCGATGTTAATCCTAAACTAACCTAAGTAACTTAATAACCCTAACCTTAAGTATTCCGTAATATACCAATGAATTATTAGAGCACGGCTAACAAAAGGGTACAATTGGGAATCTGAAACTAATGCAATTCACATACAGCTTGTTCTTTACACCGGATTTGAAGTTATCAACACAGTTGAAATCTAATCATATGATTGTTTAATAATTCATAAAAACTAACTTTAAAAGTATGGATTGAAGACATGATTACATGTTGGAATGTAACAAATAAGACAAACAGTCACAATTGCTGGGTTTGAAACAGCAATGGGCAGACAGAGAGCCATCACTGGCAATTCACATCCTCATCGGTCGCCACTACAGACTTCAAAGAGGCGTTAATGACACCCTACTTGATGTCAGGATGGCCGCCTCGCCTTTCAAGTGGGATCCTACGCCACGCTGGAGGACTGTCGATGACAACATCCACACCTCCATACCTAGCATCGCCATGGTAACCAAACATATCTGAGGAGCTGTTCAGGACTTCCTGACTGTATCTCCTAGCCAGCCAGGCGGCCAGACGGCCAGGCATCTCGCCAAACGGTGGGGTCAAGAGACCAGAGCTCAAGAAGACACACACGGTCTGTAAGTTGCTCTTATGCACAATCAACCGCTGGACACTATGGGGGGGGGGGGGGATGGAGGGGAGGAGAGAGAATTGGAGTGAGGGAAATGTGCCAAGGGTGTTGTGAGGGCACCATCTGGGTGACTGATGATGTAACACTTGAACCAGAACGATGCATGTACGAACAACGCACAATGGGAAACTCCATCCCACGCACCTATCCCTCGCGAGATACAAAAACAGGTCCCGTTCTCTGGGAAAGCAGAATGTTGGATTTGAGCGAGACAGCGTCCTGCGTAAAAGACGGTATCCATATCTATCCCATGGCCATTAGAAGTATATTGCTCACATCAAATGGCAAAGTGCTTTGAGGATGTTGCTTGCGTACAGACTTGAATGGATACTTCACAGACGAATCATCAAACCTTAACAAAGCACTGCTCCCACATAAACATTTTCAACTAATGGCTCAGCTTGCATTTATGTTAGAATCCATTAATGTCCAAACACTCATTTTTACCCTCTCAGTACCAAGCACTATCAGCCCCATATCGTTAACAACTCAGTTTCTTGCCTATGGGACTGAGAAGGTTAACTGAATTATTGAGCGCTTCTACATCTTCCTTAGATCACAATTCCTTGGTGCTTAGTGACATTGACTTCAGTCTAGTACAGCAATCCACTCTCATCTCACATTAACCATTTCTGTGCCAAACAATTTAAAGCTCTATAGGGTTTGTGTGTATTAATCATGAAGAAATACACATGTAGCACAGAGCTAAGGAGACATAGCTTAATATCTTTCCTTTAAAACAAAATTATTCTAGGGATGATAAACATTAATAACACTGACAACTGTACAATGCCTATCCCTGAAAATGTCAGTTAATTTTCTTTGCAATGTTTATGTTCAAACAACAACATGAGACATGCTCACAAATATGTAAGAATGGACCTTCAGCAGTCATTCAAATGTTAGCAAACAAATAGATCAGCATAAAATGTGATACAAGATCAATGAGTCCCCAATAAAGAAATTGGTTTCATATATGATCTTGTAAACAAATCTTAAATTCCAATCTAGAGAATGGCAACTCTATTTAGAGTTCTGTGCACTGAGATGCATTAATGGGGGTTGAAAACAGACACACACGTGCACAGGGGACTCACAATGACCCCACTTGCCCTATCTGCTTATTAGACTGCTTTCCAGGATGAAACCAATATTTTTGCTTTACAACAGATCATATAAAAATAAATAAATAAAGCTTCACCAAATGATTGACAGTGTTTGATCAGCAAAACGTTAATAGTCAACTTTTAAACAATTTGAACTACGCTGATGTATTGGTATTATAGTAACAAAGATATGCATATATATACAGATAGAGATATCAATAATCTATCGCTATGTCTCACAAAGACAATCAACAAATGAATACTTGGAAATTGAGAACGAAAGTAACTTTGCACAACACAATGTCACGTCTGGACCAGTCATAACAATTAATCAATCACAATAAGTTTGGTATATTCAAAGAAGACCCAGCAAATCTTTGCCTCACATTCAACACACATGTCTTAAGAAATCCCTGTTGCTGCTTGAAAAGAGATTCAATTCTCCCGGAGGCTGCGGAAGAGGCTAGTCTTCACTCGGTGAAATGACTCTGCAACTGAAGCGCTAGATTTTGCAGGTGGGTTTGGTCGTTGAGTCGATAATCAATTGGGACGAGCATCAATACCATGTAACTCAGTCCCGCAATGTCAGTTCCATTGCACACTTTGTGCCCTAAACGCTGGCATCAACTGCCACCATCACTTTCTACTTTCTCTCGAATTTATCCTTCCCTTTCCCTCTTCCCCATTTCTTCATGTTTGAACACCTTCCGATTGATCTTTAACAATTCTATTTCAGCTCAACTGGTTATCCGCTTGACATTATGCCTTCATCCTAGATGCAAAGTACAACCAAATTCCTTTACCCTGAGTGCAGAGATCTGCTCTTGTTGTTTTGTCACAGAGGGAAAAATCTTTTCACACAATTGCACGAGTATATAGCTACTCAATTATGCTGTAAGAAATGGGAAAAACTGTATTCCAACCATATCGTTTTTAAATCAATATCACACATGGCAAAACTATTTCAATGTTTGATGTGTTGAGGCCATGTGTGTTATAATATAGTCCTATACTGGGCACCTTGGCTTGCAATGACAGTCCTTATCAAACACATCAAAACAATCCCTACAGCATCTAACATTGGATAGCTGCCCCTCCCTCTTCAGACTCATCTATCTTACAGAGCAAACAGTGAAAAAAGTTTTCCTTTTTTGATGTGAAAGAATTAGCAAATCTCATCAACCCAAAAGATCAATCAAAGAGAGGTGCAGTCATCTCCTTGCTTCATGTCATGTGTCGAAAAACACAATGAGTGATAGATTGGCAGCATTACATGAGAGCACTAATATATTTTTCTCCCTCGATAACAATGCACATGTAAGAGAAATCAAATCTGTTATAACACTAATATGTTTGAAAAGTAAATTACAGTTGGTGTATTTTTTAGAAACTAAAATCTATACAGTTCAAGGTAATAGAATAATCAATGATAAATCTTAACCTGTATGAAACATGTTATTATCAAAATCTTGGTTTGCCTTTCAACCAATTACTTTTATTTATGCTTCTGTCATACTTTTGCACAGGTTAAACACATGGTTAGCATGGAGGGAGATTGTGTTTGGCCACAAAGGGTTTTAAAAGATCATTGAAAGCAACATGTTTACATTTATTACAACTGTCAGATACTCTGGATAATGTGTCACTGGAATAATGTTGATACATAGACTAAAATCCATCTAACTTTTGACACTGCCTCAATTTGGTTTAGTTTCTTAATGATAAGACATTCTTTCTTTACTGATGATGGTTGATATCTAAACAAAACCTGTTTTGTTAATCTCACCCTGTACTTTTCATCCTAAAATCCCAAGTTCTTTTCAGGCTTCTACATAAAAATATGCATTGCTTTTAAGAGCAAAAGTGATGGTTAGTGACCTTTCCTCAAGGTTGATGCATTTTTTTTAATCCCACATAAAATATATATTTGAGTGATCACCTAAAGCCTCAAATAATTAATTTCCTCTCCAATAAATACCTCCTTTGTTATCTATCTAGAAATCTGCTCCTGCCTCCATGCGGAGAAATACCACAAGCATTGTTAGAGAACAATCCAAGCTTTATTCTCGTTTCTTAATCTTGGGGAGAAACTTCTCACAAACACTGCACAGTCAAGATTGCCCTATTATAAATTCTACCACACACCCATTTCTAGGGTTAGTCAATACAATACTGAGAAAGCAGAGCTGCAGATTCCATTAATAATAATGGGAATTTTGTTTACTACATACATGTAGATGGCACGGTCTATAATAAATATGAGCTAAAATGTCCTGGGAATTTCTCTGAGCAAATTGACATACAAAGATAGCCACAAGGGGTTTCCCAGTCCAAATTGACATGGCTTACCTATAAAAGGGGGTGGGATTTGCACCAATGCACAAATTCAATTAATATCCGTGCAATTACACGCAATCCACTTACTCAGCATGCTTGAAAATTTAATAAAAACAGAACATGGCATAACGCTACCACCAAAATTAGCTCTTTTCACTGAAAACCAGACTAGCATATTCTACCAAGCAGACAATATAGAGGAAAAGCTTGTTCTTGGTATGACATCAATTTGTAAGAAGTGAGCTTAATGATGGACTATTACGGATGTGGTTTTCAAAAAGGGTTTTGGCCCTGGCTTAGTCATCCTTTGATGATTTGGTGTGGCCCCACGTTCAAGGGGAAAAGGGAGGGATACAGGCGGGTGGAGATCTGCCTTACCGCATACCTACTAATACCAATACCAATAACGATCAATGAAGCCAATACTCTATCAAATCACTTGGCTGATGTGAGTCATGCTATCTCAGACCTCTATGCAACCTTTCTAGCTGATTGTATGACACAGAGAGAGGGGGAATGGCATATGCCATCATTGCATTTTTAATCATTCTAGCCTTGGTGTCAAGCGTGGTACTACTGCACTTTTTATCCCTTTCAGGAGCATCAGACCATATCAGATGGGACTATCACACATGTATCTTCTTTTCTTCTTGTTGTTGTTGTTGTTGTTGTCTTCCGGCTGATGAATCATGCTATCTATGGGGCAGTCCCTTTGAAACCATATATGTTTGTTGGATGGAGGAGGGGGAGAGGGAAGGTGGTGATCGAAGGGAAGAAAAAAACAAATTTAGACCACGGCTTTCTCTCCTCTGTTGGCTTATATCTGAATGAGGTTACAATCATTGTGTCGCATCTCCATGACCACCATCAAATGGGGAAAGTGTTTGCGAACCACGCTCTGACCCCGTTAGTGAGCTTCATTGAAACCAAGTGGCAAATACCCACTCGTTGGGTGTCCAATCTCCCTTGATGGCTGCGAGGCAGACAGAGGTGCCTCCCAGTCGTGCGGGAATATTAGATATCTGAGAACGACGAGGAGGAGGAGGGGTGGCACGGTCTTGGCTTGCTTGTGTGTGCTCAGCTAAAAGCCTTGGAACCACATTAGCCTTCTCAGACCAACTCCCTCTTTCTTCCTTCAGTCTTCCTTTTCATCCTTGTTCAAATGCGGGGTGTGCTAATTGATGGGTTGCGCGAGGTGAGGAGTATTGACAGGGTTTCTTGCGACCCGTGTTCATGAATGAAGTTTGTTTTTCTGCCAACCTACCTCTAGAGAGAGATGGGCTTACAACAATCCTGGTACTTAGGGGTTGGCGGCATAGAAGCTGAGAAGACAAAGCCACTTTCCCATCACTTCTGTTAAAATTATATCAATAATGCTATACCAGATGGCATATATATTAATATTTCAACATAAAGTTTTTTATTTTTACTCACAATTTTGTTCTTTGCAGTATCAATAGCTTTCTGTTCTTTCTTAGAAAGCCTAAGGAGCTTTCAAATGAACAAGACGTTATGGCTTGATAAATTTTAACAGCAATGACTGAATCACATAAAGCATGTTGGATGTCACACCAGCAAAATTATAACCAGTAGGGATATTAAATATGATTAATAACGGTATAAAGAAGAGATCATAGATTAATCTACTTGGTTCACAGCCCCATTAGAGCTCTTACTGGCTACTCACTGCCAAAACAAAAGATCGTTAGCCTGCCTTTGACTGCTGCCGAATGCAGTGTTAACGGCACGGTATTGCCCCCTGTCACACACAGATGATGGATGGGAGATGACTCACGGAAATAAACCTGAAATCAAAGAACTTCTTCCAAATAAAATGAATTACTGTCTCTCTCACCACAAGGAATTCCCATAGCTATCGGCCAGGATTCACCCACTGCTTATCTCTCTCCAAGTCCTGCCTAACACCCCTTCCCTATTCTCCTCTACAAATTCAATTCAGTCCTCCTGACTCAATCGGTATTTATATAATCATGCGAGATATTAAAATTGATGGACTAAAGCCACGTGCCAATACAATATTTCATTTTTTTTTCTTGCTCTCCCCCCCCCCCCCCCCATTCCCCTCCCTTTCTTTTTGAGGCCTAACACAGACACCACAATTTCATTAGTCACCATCTTGGTCTGTTGCATTGGTCTAGTTTCTGCCTCACGTTTTCATCTTTCATCTGTGGGGTTTAATTTCTATTCTCCTCATCCTCAATCTGGATAATTTGTTGCCCTCTGTCAGTCTGTCTTCACACAGGGCTTCTCTTCCTGCCACTCTTACTTAGGCATGTATGATTCATCACAAATCTCTTCCAAATTCTTTTTTTTTTTGCTTTTGTATTCCATCCAAAAGTGTCAAAATGTGTAAAGGAATTTTAAATAAAATTTGTCATGCTCAAAGAAGGTAAACAGTGTGACATGTGCCTCTTGATATCAAAACCTGTGTCATCGATAGAATATATATTTCATTTACCCAATCATCATCATAATTGCTTCTATTTCAGTATTTACTTATTAAAATCATGTTGTGAAAAAAGTCCTGAATGAACCCAAATAATGGAGTACATGAGAAACAGATTTTCATCAATAGTCTGAAATAGAATGAGGCCATACTACAATAAATTTTAAGAAAATCATATTTCTTATTGATTGCTTATCCTATGATGAAACCAAAACTATTTTCCATTAATAATCATGAAATATTGGAAAAGAAGCCATTACCATTACAAAGAAAGTGCACTTCAGCAGAATATTAAATATTAATGGTAAATATAGCCACAAAACTGTGTAAGCAGGGATTAAAACTCCTTACAATTTGCAAAAATGTGCGTAGGAAGTCAGTCTTATCTGACTCTGAGATCAAAAGCTCACCAGCTAATCCATTACCCTGCCCAGTGTTTTATCTGCAGAACCACAACAGAAAGTTCGCTCCTCGCCCCCTGCAGCTACGCTCTATTCAGGAAAAATTGGAAGAAACAAGTAAATGAGCGGTCCACTCTGCTAAATTGGTACTCTGGGGCATAGTCCTTGGCGGCGCGGTCACTGAAAATGCCTCTTCATCGTTTGATGGATGGAAGCTGGGAGTATCTTCTCCTCCTCCTGTTTGTTAAGACTTCATGCAAGGGCCGAGATTTACTAATTCCGAGCTGATCGAGGGGTAATGTCCACTGACTCCAGCTAGGTGTCTAGCATATGTCGGTTACTCAGCCAGACAGCTGGGAAGGTCCGCTCCACAAGCCCTCAACAGCAAAGATCTATTTACTATATCGTTTGCAAGGCAATAACACCTATACAAAGTAACAGCTCTGTTAGCTATGAGGAGTTGTTTGTGATTTTTTTTCCTCTAAAAATTTCAAAGCCGTGGTCCAAATCCAAATCCATCGCAAGTCCAAACCCTTATCTCTGATATCGAGTCGTGGCGACCAATCACATTTCTGTATCAGGAAGGGCCCTGGTAACAAAAGTGCCCACACAAAGAGAAGAAACAACACTTAAAAGACCTTTGAAATAGAAACCTATTATGCCAACAATCAATTAATTTGTATACAAAGGTAGTTGCCAGGTCCATATTTGTATTTATCTTGCCTCACCCAAATTTAGTTTCAAACCAAATTGTTTGCTGTCAACTCCTCAGCCCCTTTAAGATCTAAATTCTGGATGAAGCATCAGATACACATCAGTACATTGTAGATGTAAAGGTGGGGGAGGGTGACATTTATAACTCGCCTGATTTCTCAACTCGCGCCAGCAACTGACAAGCTGATACTCTACAGCATCCTGCTCCTTCCTCTCTCCTCTCTCTCTCCTCTCTCTCTCTTCCTCTCTCTCCTCTCTCTTCCTCTTTCTTCCTGTCTCTTTCTCTCTTTCCCCTCTTTCTCTTTTCCCCCCTTCTCTTCTCTCTCCTCTTTCTTCTCTCTTCTCTCCTCTTTCCTGCTCTTTCCTCTTTCTTCATTTTACCTTTGTTTTTCCCTTTTCTCTGTTTCTCCCTCCTCTCTCTCCCTCTCTCTCTTCTCTCTTCCTCTCTCTTTCTCTCTTTCTCTCTTCTTTCTTTTCTTCTCTCCTCTCTCTCCCTCACTCTCCCCCCTCTCTCTCTCTCTCTCTCCTCTCCCTCTCTCTGTCTGTCTGTCTCTCTCTCTCTCCCTCCCTCTCTCTCTCTCTCTCTCTCTCTTCTTGAGACGACACACCAATAATGCAGGATGAGGAGGCAAGAAGGCAGCTAATGAACTCACCCGTCTTCCACTGATAGGACTGCAGGAGCCTTCCCCTGGAGAGTTGTGCCGCTGTGAAGGGGAGGAGGCACAGGGTGAGGAGAAGGAACGCTGAAGGCTCCATCCCTCTAGCTGGATGGACACAGACCTAACCCCTTCCTCCTGACAAAAGGCCCCCTTCTACTCCTATCTATCTGTCTTCCTGTGAAAAATTAACCAAACAAATGAGCACACTGTTACAATCTCTCAACTGGGAAAACAAGTGACAAAATGATAGCAATGACCTGTGCAGAACTAATGAAGCACGTGATCTAAAGGCCATAACTTTCGGTCTGGTAAATAAATGAGAACTCTTTCTGATGGTATTTTGGTTAATATGTACACACGCATGATGTGGAAAACAAATATCCATCCCACAATTCCCCCTGTCCATGCCCTACTCTTGACATTCCAACTTCTAATCTGACCATTGCTTATTGCTGCCTGATGTATAAATTGTGAAGGAACGGTTGATTTAAGGACAGAATTGGTACCCATATTCTTAACAAGGAGGGAGGAACATTATATTTCCTTGCATTCATAACAAGCTATAAAGGCAGACATATCCCAGTATGAGTACCATACTATCAAGTCTGCTCACAAAAACCTAACCTGCACTTTGCTCTTGAACATCAATGGCCAACCATACTTAGTTATCCTACCATACACTTAAACATGGCTCCACAGTAAGATACAACATCCACACAATGTTGTTTTCAGATCTTAAATTTCAGGTTCTTGACACATCATAGATCAAGTTACTCCTGATGACGCAAAAGTCTGATACCACTATTTTTAGTCTTTGATGTAATCGCTTGCCCTGCATTTGGAAAAAAAATCCCCTGAAACACATATTCCTTCTTTCATTTTGTAGAACACCTTCATTTTAATACATTTCATGCTAATTGCACATTTTGGCAAATTGTTTCTCTGGCATAAAAAGGGTTAAACTTCAAAAAATGGTTGGCAGTATGATTGAATATGTTCCATCATGCATCATGAAATTAATTCTGGCAATTTTGCCATCTCGGAGGAGTCAAGAAAGGCCGGTTTAATCTGATTGAGTGGCGTTGTACTGCCGTGTACACAGACCCGCAGACAATTGCATCTAATTATCAACTTGTTCCTTCCCCATTAGTTGCTGGTTACAATAACAAAGCTGCAGGCCAAATACGATATCGCACCTTTCGGCTACTTCGGCTCGTATCCGCTTACCTGTCTTGCCGACATGGAGGCAGAGACATTATTGGTTTGAGTGATACAGTATACAGGAAAAACAAGGCCACTTTCTTGGGTTTAATACAGGCCTGTTATTGTGTTACTCAAAACAGATTATTGAAAATGCTGAAGCCCTGTTCAGCAGTGGTTGTGCTATTGCCGCTTTTGTATGATGGAACATTAGCTTTGATAAAACTGTACTGTCAATCTCTACTAAGTGTTGTCCTTGTATTTCTCAAGAATTTGGATAAAAATCTGTATATGATCAAATGTATCAGTTTTCTGTGTATTACGCTCAGTAATGAGTGTATAGCATTCAGGACAGCATAACTGTTATGTTGATGTGACAATAAACGACCAACTCAGCTGCCATTGGGCATGCCAAGAACTGTACATTCTTAGTCCATTGTGTTCATGTAACTTTCAGCCTGATGGCAATAACAAATGAACACTCAGTTATTCTGTCCACCTGGCTTAGGCAAGTTTCACAGTATTATGTGCACTATTCTAAATGTATTTTAGACAAAATAATCTGCATCCCCTATGGTAGCACATCGATCTATATCAATAAACATTTGTAACAAGTCAATACATCTCAGACAGAAATACACATAAAATATTTTCTTTTATTAATTTTTTTTTTGACTGAGTAAGATTGATCAATTTTCCGAACTAGATTATTGTTTCTACATTAAACTATCAGAGTCATGTGTATTTTCACAAAGTAAGCAAACATTCTGTTTTGACATTTTCCTTATCGATGACAGTTGGATCATGATGAATGTGTCAAGAAGAAACAACCAACAAATCAAATGTTCCCTAGGGTCCAGGGGCCATACTCATAAAACACATTACTCAGCCTAGCAAGTTGCTAAAGTTCATTCAGCCTCGTGCATTCTAAGCAACCAGCTAGGCTATCAAGATTCCATGAATATGGACCCTACTCTACAAAACAAATGAAAATAATCACATATCAAATGCATTATATCATTGGTACAAATTATGTGAAGTTTGATTTTGGGGAGAAATCATTGATTGACTTGAGATACATACCTCTTATTGCTACACCACAGTCTGAGATGTGTGATAATCAGCTGTCCTAGATTCCCACTGCGAGATGACACAAATAATCCAAGTTTACTGTCTCCACAGCACCATCACCAACCAATATCCAAAAAGTCAGCGAGAGATAAAAAAAAATCACTTTCTGAAGATGAGCAGCCAATAATCCTGAGACGGCTGCCCAATCACATCTCTGAGATTACCCAGAGAGAGGGAGAGACGGACGGACGGAGAGAGTGGCTCCTATCTGTGTGTCCTCTGTATTGTTTAGAGAGGGGTAGTGCCTCTCAGCATGGTGCAATTTCCTCTTTGGTAGAGTGGCCGGTCATTGTCCCGTTTCAGTGCCAGTGAAGGCTTGCTGGGGCGCGGTTCAATCTTGGCCAGGCGTCGCGTCCATCCACAGACTGCTGATGATGCCTGCGTCTTCTTGTTCAAATATCATCTGCAAAGAGAAGCGAAAAAAAAAAGCGGGGTCCTTTTAAGTATTGACATTAGTAAATGGCAGGATATTTAACTACATTATGTATTGCTGGGCAAACCCACACATAAAGATGACAGCAAGTCCACTCGATCGATTCAATTAACAATTAGTTAATCAAATCAATTAGACAAAACAAATGGTTGTTTCTATTAATTGTTTTCACATCATACCACCTACATAATGCTACACACAATATATGCCCAAATTAGAGCACATTTTTACAGAATAGAATACAATGTCTGCAAAACCAGGTATAAATAGAAACTCACATATCTTTTGTGCGCACAAATATCATCTATTAAACTTGCAATATGAATAGAAATCGTGAAATATCTAAAGAATTGTTTTTCCTTCTCACACGGCTGTGTTTGATGGGATATGAGGCAAGCAAGACCACTATCCCTTGCAGGCAATAGGTGAAACAACCTGGCCAACCACAAGTACAAGAGCTCAACCCGATTGGGGCTTTTAATCTGAGGTAAAGGCTGTCTTGTAATTTGATTATGGACCTTGTTCATGCCCCCTAACAAGTGTTCCTATTCATGGAGCAGGATGGAGGAGAGGGGGTGGAAAACAGGCAGTGGAGTCTTTCATCAAGATAGGATTAGGTGTATGTGGGAAGTGTGTACAAGTGTGTGTGTGTGTGTGTGTGGGTGTGTGTGGGTGTGTGAGAGAGAGAGAGAGGGAGAGAGAGAGGAAGAGAGGGAGAGAGAGATAGAGAGAGAGTGTGTTGTGGTGTGAACAATATGAGTATTTTGTAAGATGATCAAGCTATTGCATGACATGTATGATGAAAGTTACAGGGTGTGTAATGAAATGGGTATGTTTTTGTTTCTCTCTCTCTCTCTCTCTGTCTCTGTCTCTCTGTCCCTGTCTCTGTCTCTCTCTGTCTCTCTCTCTCTCTCTCTCTCTCTCTCTCTCTCTCTGTCTCTCTGTCTCTCTGTCTCTCTATGTATCTGTCTCTCGCTATCTCTTCTTCCTCTATTGACCTCTCTCTTTCTCTCTTTCTCTCATCTTTAATTTCTAAGTCCTTTATCTCATCTCTCTTCATTTTTTTCTCCCTCTCTTCATTTTTTTCTCCCTCTCTTCTTTTCTTTCCTTCAATTTTGTTTGCTCTGTCATTCTCTATCTCTCTTTTCCTTACCTTTCTCTCCCCCTCTCCCCCTCATACTCCATCTCTCTGTCTTTCCCTATCTCTTTTTCTCATCTTTCTCTCCCTCCACCCCTCCCCTTTCAATATCTCTCTCGCTCTCTCTCCCTCTATCTCCACACCCCTTTCATTCTCTTTCTCTCCCTCTCTTTCTCTTTCTCTCTCTCTCTCTCTCTCTCCCTCACCCAGATACAACCATAGCTACACTCCAAGAAGTAGGGCAGGGAACAATTTAGACGGTGCAGAAAGCCAATCATCTGATGCACAATGAAAGATGCATAAAGCACAATATTTCTCTCTCAAGAAGGGTTTAATGATTAAAGAGGCTACCAAGAATATCATTAAGCTTCACACCAATTTCCTCCCCTCGCACTGCTGGGCCAAGTGTTAAAGCATTTTATGGGGTCAAATACGAGTCCCATTTCTGTTGCCCTTTGTTTGACCAACAATGGGGCCCTTGAGTTATAGGACTTAGGTCATATGGCATTCATCATTACCCAGAGTGGAATTAATGGGTTATTTCGTTAACAAATGTCATTGAATCACATATAAAATCCTGTATAATTGGGAATTATAATACCAGTTTCATATATAGGTTTGGTCATTGATATATATAATTCTCTGTGCTTTAATTAATTCTCACCAGTATCATTTCAGGAAAACAAGCACCCATTTCAAAAAGGCAATGCACAGAATTATGACCAAATAAAAAGGTTTAACAAGCTTACAGGAAGCAGAGCTACCAACATTGAAATGCAACAATCAGGAAGATTTGGGAAACTCCATTAGAAATCAGGGAGATGCCTATCAAATGCATACAACCTAATGAAAACATACAACCTAATGAAAACAATCTATCAATAATCAGGGAGACTGCGTAATGTGATGAAATCCCACTTTCAGGGAGTCTCCTGTGAAATCAGGGAGACTGGGCAGCTCTGAGGGAGAGATAAGCCCAAAAGAATGTTTTCAAGATGATAATTGAGACACTTCTGTCAGGAACTTAATAGGTAATTTTGAAAGTTCAGTTTGAAAGAGGAAGTATAGTACACATAGATATTTTTACTAGTCATAAAGTGCATGTGTAACTAGACAATGCCTGATTGAATATTCAACCATAACACATCAAGTGCTAAATTTGTTTCTACAATGGCGTCGCTCAACCTCCACCTATTAATTCATCACTTCCGTTACATGTAGGATACTGCATAACCCATTGTATGGTAGCTCTTAAGGGCATCTAACGCAGATAACAACACCTAGGTGGTAGATGAGTTCATAAACTGAGCTTCTAAGTAGCCGTCTCTCTCTCTTGAGTGTCTAGGAGGAATAAGGATGGCCATTATACTGCTATTCAATATAAAGGTTCATGGCCAGTTGCTGCTGATTATGTGCATGTAACTCTATCAGGCATCTAGTGTAACACCAACTGTCTCCCGCCCTTAACAACTTACAACAACAGCTCCCAAGGCTTGTGATAGAGCAGTTAAGGCAATGTTTTGCACAGCATCGCAGAATATACCTACCTACCAATTCCTTCCTAAGAGGTTGTACAAAAATTGACACTTTACACCTCCTTGTTTGTGTGTGTGTGTGTGTGTGTGTGTGTGTGTGTGTGTGTGTGTGGATATACAGTGTTATTCTACAGAGGGAAATACATACATTTCCATTTTAAATCATCACCAATTATTCTTCAAAATCATACACAGAGTAAAATGACACACCATCTATATTGCAGGCGTATTTTGTTCCATATTTTTTCAAGAGTGGACAAGCATTTTGAATTTCAAATTCTCTGGCCACCTCCGAGCAATGCTGGGGAAACGATCAGAACAGCAGGCCAATAATCGACTTGGACGAAGAATGAATAAAGTATGTTGGGCTGTTTCATGAATCATTGTTTGATGTATTGATGAAGGATGGAGAAACTGAGTATGAAAATTAAAAACAAACAGAAGAACATGCGTGACCTTGAAGGCTGGCTGGCTAGCATGTTGTTTGCACATGCACAATAGTCTGTCCACACAGCCCCAATTAGCCAGCTCTGGCTGCAAATGGCTCTCATGTAGATCAATGTCCGTCACAAAAATGACCTTGTGTCAATCATTCCAACCATGGAATGAATGCTGCACTAGATAGCATATATACAGTTTATATATATATATAGATAGGATCTGTGCTGTCAAGTTCTAAGAATGATTTCTAGATGAGATGTGTAACATGTTTCCTTTGTTGCCAGGGCAACATGAAGATTATATTTCCTCCCCACCAATATTCCTGACTTTGGAAACAAACATCTATCTAGGTTTTTTAAGGAAGTGTTTTGGAGAAATTTCACATACAAAGATAATGTTTGCATACACCCAATGGTAAAGATCATGCGCTCAATCTTGTGAATAAATACTGTGATTGGTTTATTGTTTTTCATCAATTCATAAGTTCAAGTGTAGATACGAGCATTTGTAAGCCCAAATGGTCATTTGAAAAGCTATTTGTATTCTAGTCTGTATGTACTGTGGACTGTGTGGAGATAGCATGCCTCTGCAGCAGCTGTCAGTTATAAAGTCCTAATACTTGGGTCTTGTTAGATCAGACTAGAATCTAACTTTATATGTAGTATACATGAAGCCTGTTAATGCCACTCAACACACCTAACCTTAACAAACTGTGAACTAGCCACAATGACTTGAGCCGCTAACCCGACACATTTACATCCACAATGCATCAGTCTGTTGTTCTCCGCAAGCCAAACGATACAACCTTCACGAGACCAACCAACCACAAATGCCACTCAGAAGAAACCAAGCCACCACAGAGCCTGGTATATATTCATTTCATGACAAATAAACTGTTGCCTTTCACCAACAGATCTGCATGATAAGACATGGCTATGATTCATGAGCCTCTACAATCCACAGCTTGTTCTCAAAAAGAAGAGAGGGATTTCTGAAATTCTATACACCTGTTATTGAAGTAAAAAAAATCTGTCCAGAGCTGCACAAAGCCAAGGTTATTTTTTATACAATCTAGATAATTGAATCAGCTGATATATGGTACAGAACTATCTGATTGACAGATGATGTGTCTAGAATAAATAGCTTTAAAAGTGGTTGAATTTTATATCCTCAACACATTTTCCGTAAAAGATATAGTTACGTGGGTTTATTTCTCTGTCCATAATCTCATGCGGAATATTAAATGCAATTTTGACTTTAACATGCTATTGACATTGGCTGCTAAACCTATACTCTGTACAAATTCTCTGCAAAGAAAATAGCAAATTTGTCTTGGAACATCAAAAAACACAAATTTACTAGTGATATGATTCCAGAAAAGTTACAGTGATTTAAATCAGCTTAATCATAATGGTAAATATAGTGCTCATACCAAATTTCTGTTTCCACTTCTCACATCCTATACCTTCAAACTGACAGATGATTTATCATGACTGTATTTTGATAACATTGCTTATTTTGAAACTTGTCTTGTCATCATTGTGTTACCCCATTTTACATCCACATGTACAGTCCAGAGGAAAAGACGCTCCATCACTCTCAATTCACAATTTACTGTCTTTCCTACACATTTGCAATTCCAAGCTGAATCTCATTGGCATCTCCCCCCCCCCCACCTCCGCCCCCTAGCCACCCCCTTTCCCATCCCCCCACCCCCTCTTCATCCCCCACCCCATTCCCCTTCCCCATCCCCCTACTCCTTCCCCCATGTTTAATTTCTCATCACTGGAATTCTTACTCATTCCCTCCTTCTCTGCACATATCCATCTTCCAAGCATCGTCAGAGCCAGCTGACTTAACCAATTTTCCCCCACACCAACATTAATCCATCACTCCCAAAAATAATGAGATCCAACTAGCGCATCTGCTAGCTACAAGCCCTCACAAGCTTTGACTTTTGATGTAACGGGCAACTTGAGAGGAAAAAATCATACAATTTTGCCCCCAAGAACTGGGAGGCCCACAGTGCTTTTGGGTAGGAAGTCAGACTCCTGCGCGCCATGCTAAATCACCACTTATGGGATCGGCACCGCAGAAAAGCACTTCACTAAGCGAGCACAGGCATATTTAGCCTACAAAGGACTCATTCACGCTATTTAACGATGCAGAAGATATTCCTGTATCGTTTGCAGGTCTCTCCTCTCATGCATGCTAAAATCATAAGGGGTCCCAATAAAAGTTGGAATTAATCCAATAAAATAACATACGATGCATCATACATTTACTCAAAATATAAGGGGTACCGATAAAACATGGAATTACTTCTATGAAAAAAATGATGCATCATACATTTGCAAGTAGCTCTCATATCTTCTACTTATTAGTACTGTCTGGTA
>OZ022576.1:5728179-5823179 GCA_963669155.1 Arbacia lixula
TGTGTGTGTGTTTGTGTGTGTGTGGTGTAATGTATATCACTAACCTGTGGAGTGATGGGTCATCCTGAAGGTATAATTACAGGGATAATGATGATGCGACTCTATTACAGTGCGAGTTGTTGGGGAGTTTGTTGGACTCGAACAAAAGTCAACCATTTTTTTCTCAAAATGTCGTACAGTATGACCACTGGGGGCAGACTACATAATGATGATACTACTACTGCGTCATTGTGACGCATTTTAATCCATTCCATATTTTTGCAAGATATACTGTTTCCATGGAAACTTTTATTAATTCGTGATTTTATCTGAATACACATAAGCCTAGCTTAACTGAATTTCACTGCTTTCGTTTATTGTTTTCTTCATCCCTCAAAAATGAACCTGCACATGTTCTTAGAGGCGAGAAAAAAACTCTGACTGACAGCCGAACAACCAATGAAAGTAGAGAGTGATTTCAGTCATCGGCATGTATTGTCCTATACACACATACACACATAATCACACACACACAAACACACACATACACACACACATTCATAGAGAAAAACAAACACACACACACATGCGCGCACATAGATATATACACACACACATACATACACACTCAAACACACACGCATGCACGCACATAAGTACATGCACATACACACAAACACGCATGTACACTCTATATACATACATACACATAATCATATACACTCAGACACACACACATGCATATATACACGCACACACGAATGCAAGGATAAAACACGTTATTTATAGGTGAGTGACGTGTCACGCCCAATCAAACACTGTCTATCTCTGGCTCCTCAGAAGAGTTGACGCTACCTTTAAGAGTGCGGGATAGATTACAGCTGGCGACGCCATCACCTTTGGTTTGCCAGAGCTGATGACGTCACCCCTGATCGTCGTGTGTGTAGTTTACGGGGAAGTTGGCGGCTCGCCGGAGTCATCTAAATACAATCGCACGCTTACCTGGGTCATTCGAGGCCAGCTCCCCTGGTCAGCGGGCATAATCGCAGCTGATTATCGGATGCATTCCACCTCTCCTTCTCTCTCTCTCTCTCTCTCTCTCTCTCTCTCTCTCTTTCTCTCTCACTCGCTCTCTCTCTCTCTCTTCTCTTTCACTCTCTCTCTCTTTCTCTCTCTCTCCTTTAACTCTCTCTCACTCCTCTTCATCTATTTCGCCATCTGCCTCTCTCTCTCTCTCTCTCTCTCTCTCTCTCTCTTCATCCTTTTCTCTCTCATTTCACTATCTATTCCCCTCCCCCTCCATCTCATCTTCGTCCCCTTTTCCATCTTCCTCACTCTCTCTTTCCTCCTTACTGTCTTTATGTTGCTGTACAGTTTCTTGTTTCATTTTCTGTTCTTTCAATATCTCTTTCGTTTTTCTTTCTCACTCATCATCCATCTTTCTCCCACCTTCTCGTACCCCACTGTGTGCATCCTCTGTCTCCCTTTACCCCCCCCCCCCCCCCCGCGCTCTCTAACTCGATCGACATTACACTACAGTTGCTCTGGTTTATGTCATTTTTATCATATGCGTGTGTCTCAGGTAAACACAGATAATTATCTTTATTATCAATACCAGGCTTTTCATGTTACTTCAAATCATGGTAGAACAGCCAGTTTCGTCATGAAAAGTAAACATGCAACTGTGTAAAGTGGAATACATTTTTTTTAAAAAGGCAAGACCAAATCGATATGCACATGTTTCCAAGAAGCAACACGTGGTGAAATCCGGAGTTCTGAATGATATAATGTATACGTCGATGGCCTTCATATGGCGTAAATTAGCATTCAGGGGGGATGACCAATCGAGGCCTATACCACTACTACATCCTAGGCGTTACTCACACCCGGGAGGGCGCTAAATGAGAGCCTATTTGCTCGGCCAGCTCAGTACGCACACTGGTCAATATTTGTCGTGTATGATCGCTGTTCACAGGCGGCTGAACGATGCCTGGTGTGTGAGGGTAACGGGTGACTGTACGGGAAGCAGGGATCCGCTTCACCTTAGAGAGATGCATCCATCTAAGCTGCATCACACTCACCAACCACATCATCTTCACTTGTTTCTATGCGTACGCAAATATTATTTATTTTGAAAGTCAGCGTCAATTCAGAGTAATTGATTCTTAGGATGAATGATTTTAATGCTTCATGGAAAGATCTTGCGCGAGATGTATTGATGATATTGAATTACCATCATAATTATGTTCCGCAACGCTGAAGCTAAACAAATCCAATACAAACGTACTAAAGAATAGTTGTCCAAAGCATATTCCATACATAGTAGATTACAATCACTACACTGATTTGATCAGAAGACGAGAAATTGTAACCGTGGTAACGAGATGTACATATAACCTAGTGTGTCTGCAGTTACCATGGTTACAGTAAGTGTTGAGTGATGATGGATAACATAGGCTATACTGATGAATATGATGGCACTCTTAGCTCAACATATTCCGCTTGACAAACTTCACGTAATTCGGTGTGATTTGTATGGGGGTGGGGGTGTCATTCGAGCTTGGACAATGGTGTCCTTTATTACATCTTCACTAAAAAAATAAAAAACCCACACGTAAACTCAAGCAAAATACTGATCCCCCGCGCTACCGTGGTAGAAGTAGCTGGCGCCTCGGTTATAAACCTCCGGAAATAAATATTCTGAAATACCTCATAGTACTTATATCACGCTTCGCGCTGAGCTCGACGGAGAGAATCGAAGAGGATAATGTTTTCGATGTGAACGAGTCCAGGAAGGAGCAATGACTCCCACCTGATTTCAGTAGACGCGCACTGGAGGTGGAGTGGCGGGGGACGCCAGGCGTAGGCGCCTAGCAGTGAGACCCTCAATCTACCACCTTACCGCGGCGCCATCCAGCTCGTTTTACATAATTATCATGTCACTCGCTCGCGCGCCTCGTCCGCTTCTTGCCTTCATAGGCAAATGATTGTCTCGAGCCTGTCACTAGGCGCATTTGCATACAGTCTGTTCCCAAATTCTGCGGTTTTTGACGATGAACGGGAGGAAAATGATAATGGATGCGGTTGTTTCTTACGATGGTATCACCCAGGAGAGTGAGGAAATTGTCTTTTAACCAGAAGCAGGCTTCAGACACCCGGAGCCTGGCTTCAAATAAGATGAAGAGAACAAAGTGAGAGGAGTAATACATTCATGAATGAATATCATTTATTCTTTTTTGTTGAAAAAATCATGACAGTCTTGTAATCCCATAGACTGAAAATCGACATGATATATATAAAAAGAGAAGCTTATGAGCATGAAAAATACAATATTATAAGAAATAGATAACAGTCAGTTGTATTGCTTCCACATTAAACGTTCACTCACATGTATCACCATAGGGTGAAGTAACTGAAGTAATTAGATCGTTTACGACGTATGCAGATGGTCGTTAACCCAGTTTCGAGGAGGGGCATAGATTAGTTTTATATTGAGTTTGTTTACAAATAGATAATTTAACCAACGGTGTCATAATTCGTATTTCCTTTAGAGTAAAAATATTTGATATTTTTGTATTTTTGTATTTTGTATTTACTGCATAAATGTGTACAATTCCTATTTTTGTTTCCTAACTATTTCGCATTGAGAATGTTCCACAACTTTTGAATTAAAAACACGCAGACCCCAGCTGGATCACAACGGTTGTAATAAAATATTTGTTCGCTATGTCAACAGCGCCTGCCATATTCTGTCACATTTTTATGTCATTTTGTGTTATGAAATGTAAAATGCATCCATCACATGTTTAGTTGTGTGCTATATATAAAAAATAGATACACCAATCGTATTTCTCCGAACCATTTTGTGTCTACGTGTGAAATTGATTACACAAAAACCAATGTAACATAAAAACATCTGCTGTGCAATTGGATATACACTGCATCGGGTACAATACCCTGGGAAAATGCTATGAAAGATGTGTAGCATCAAAGAATAACATCAATATGTTGTACTTAAAAAAAAATGTATTAATGTAAAGGCCACTCCGTTTCTTATCAATATAATCATGATCAACGTCATTTTATCAATAAATACTGAAATATTTATTTTACAATTCATTCTCTCTCTCCCTCATGATACATGTTTATTGATAAAAAAAGAAGAAGAGTTCGTCCTTCTTAATGTGAGAACAGTCGAGCACAGCTTCCTCGGAATGAGGAGTGATTGTTTTTTTTTTTAGTGTAACCAGGGTTAGCTGCCAAGCCCTCTATGGCCGGATCATCCTCCAGAGATTAACCTTGTTCCAAGAAGATAAACTTTCATTTAAAGCCAGACCGATGATTCGGTTCAATCTTCGTTTTTCTCCATTTTCCTCGTATGTCGTACAAAATGATTCAATCATGATGTCTAGGTGTCTGACACCCCCCTTTCAAATCCTATCACTACCTATATATTACAACCATAGACACACACACAGACACACACACGCATACACACGCACACACACACACACACACACACACACACACACACAGGGACACACACACTCACTCACACACACACACACACACTCAGATATACATTACGTTGTATGTGCTGACGAAGCCTTTCGATTTCTTTCTTTGTATCCCAATTCCCCCCCCCCCCCGATTTTACTCTCCCCCCTCTCTCTCTCCCCCCTCTCCACCCCCCCTCTATCTCTCTCTCTCTCTCTCTCTCTCTCTCTCTCTCTCACACACACACACACACACACACATACCCTACACATACACACACACGAACAAAACAATAATATCACTTTCCCTTACTCTTCTCCTCGCCCCCACCCAACACTCTCCCTCTCTTTCTACAGATCCTTCCTCTCTCCCTCAGTCGCAGTGGAATAATCAGTCTCGATTGATTAGTTTACCAACTTCATTACAGAAATTACAGACACAACAAAATCGATCACGGTAGAAGAAACGCTGAAATTGCTGTTAAACATGCAGAGCACAACACCGACCAAGGCTCTTTGTATAGAGACAACTTTTGAAAGAAGGGAAAGTGAAGACCAGCGAAAAGGGAGGGATTAAAAAATGGCGATGATTCGCGAGTGATAAATTTCTCCATCAGGCGAGCAGGCACCGAGAATATGGATATGGAGAATAAGATGTGAAATGAACGAAACAAAATGTCTAAATGAATATGTGCTCATTACTGGAGAAAAATTACAAGTTGAATAATAGATGTCATCGCGACAGAGTGACTCCGCTGTACGGAGGAAAAGTCGTAAAAATCCTAGGCGGTATAACTCAAACGCACAAACACAAACTGATACAAAAACACTGTGTTTTATTAGGCGCATCCGCATGGATTGCAGATAGTCTGCCTGGTGGGTTTGGCGACATACAATGTCATATTTTTCATCCATAAATATTACAGCTGCCTGTAAAAAGCTTCTTGTAAATAGCTTCTTTCCGCACGACAAACAATGAATAACCATTTTCTGTTCGCCGTCCTCTTGTTTTAAAGAAAAAGCGAAATATTTCCTTTGTCGCTGAGTTCCTCATTGTATTTAAAACCAGACACAGTGACCTGTCATAGTAATTTACAATCGATTCAGATCAAGCGCAAATCGTTATAAGAGGGACCCAGATCTGCCCAAGACTGTTAGATGTTGCTGTTGCACTCAGAATAGCATACTAGTAAGGTGACACTAACGTGACAACTATTCATTGTACAGATCAGACATTTGATTCATTCATATAAGTTGTACAGTCAAACAGATACACACATATTTACACACAGTTGTATATTCACGCACACACACATGAACAGTTAGAAACACGCACTATGCAATTGTCAAGAGAAAGGGTGTGTGTACGTGTGTGTGTATGTAGATATGTGTGTGTTTGTGTGTGTGTGTGTGTCCGTGGTTGGTGAACGTTCATTTGCCCATGCTGCTCCAGTTTTATGGAATAGCCTCCCTGACACTCTTAGGAATATCAACGCCATAGATAAGTTTAAGTCTGGCCTTAAAACACACTTATTCCAAATGTCAAAATCATTTAAGGAACTAATTTCTCTTTTTCTTTGCTCCTTAAAGCGCATAGAGACTTTCTTATGAATATGTGTTATGCGCTTTATAAAAATGTTTATTATTATTATTAGTATTATTATTATTATTAGTAGTATTATTATTATTATTATTATTATTATTATTATTATTATTATTATTATTATTATTATCATTATTATTATCATTATTATTTTTATTATTATCATTATTATTATTATTATTATTTGTGTGTATGTGTAAATCTCAACACTATTCTTTGTACTTGATCGGTGATCCTGTCTCAGTTTTGATTCGCCCATCCATAATCAATGATGACCCTTCTGTGGACAGTCATCTCATAGAGGCTACATCTCGGGGGCACGTGGTCCAGCTGACCAGTGAGTGACCACTCAGTGACCATCACCGCTCTGCAGCCACCTTGCCCCTCCAGGGCGATGGGTGTAGCCAGGCTCTCCACCATGAGTGACCCCTTTGCCCCTGGGGACACCCATCGACTGACCAACGGGTCACTCTTCGGCCATCACACGTCGGCCATTGTTTGAGAAAACGCGACGAATCACTTAAACGAGGAGATCACACAACGCCGTTTGCTGCTTTTGTCGTGGTTACCATGACTAACGTATATAATAGTAATTATCACCTAGAGATCACTATTACTGTGATTACCATCAGTGTTATTAGCATCGTTATTAAGTAAGGAATTAAGGAATTTTAAACGACAGTCGGGGGGGGGGGTGGCTGTATGATAACACGTTAACATCTACTAGAGATCGCAAATCGACAAAATGAAGGATGTTATCAGTATTCAGGCAGTGAGCTTGAGAACCAACTTCCTCTCGATTATTCATACAAGCGATGCCATTTTATATACCATTTTGTCTTCTCATGAAAAGTCACCAAAAATTATAGGACTACAGGGTATATGAAAAATGAAGCCATCTGCAATTATTGCTCCTGTGGCGCTAATTTGAAGAATGCAAAATGTTACTTTTATTAGCAAATGGAAATTTAGCCTTGGCCTTTATGTATCCAAATCGACCTCTAGGTATCATGTGTATCGGCTTTGTGTTAGCCTGCCTGTTATTCCGGTCATGATTACTGGGCTCCCCCTTGTCAAACTACCCCGCCGTCCCCGCGACCCTCCGGCCTACTCGGGGCCTCCCCGACGCAAAAAATCACCGCCATAAATCACCAGCCTTGTAGCCGGCTTTTTGTTCAGAAATCGATTACATTCATCTGCTCTATTTCCATTTTGGGACATTAGAAATGATTTGGTGACCATAGAGCATCATTTTCTTTTCGATTGGTTTACAAGGCGGCCGGCCGATCGTCGCGGGGCAGGGGCAGATCACATCTGAAAAGAGCTGGATTTGTTGTCTGGGGTTACCAGATCTAGGGCGCAGGGCAGAAGGAATGTTAACAAAGATAGAAATTTGATAAGAGCAGCAAACAGAAAGACAATAAGTTCAAGATAAAAAACAATCAGGAAAATCGTTAGGGCTCGTCACAAGAGAAGAAGACGTAAGAAATGGACGTTCGCATTCTTGACATTAACGTCCGAAGGAAATTATACTTCAATCGTTTTATGTTGACATAACTATAATGATATACTAATTACTATGTTATTGGCATAAAGATAACTTAGTAAGTAAATATTATACTACTATTACATTACATCAGCAATAACCTGCAAACAAGACTCCATAGATCGTGGAATAGACTACATGTATATAGAAGTGACTATATGATAAGCACGATTTGATTCAGTAATATGAACGTTCTTGTATTGAGACTAACACGCAGTTGACACTTATTGCAATGTTGTCGGTGATATCACAGGGCAAGCAGTGTGTGTTTCAGTTGATACGTTCCGTATATCAACGAGCTTGTGATTACTCACAGATAGCGAGATAATGGCGGGAAAGTAGACGGCGTTGATGGCGTTGGAATCAATAGAATTAGGGTCTAATGGTCATCCGGCTGTCGAGAAATTCCGTCGGTGTTTGTGAAGTCAAGTTTCTGATGTGAAGTGCCTGGTCTAGGCCGTCTACGGGGAGGCGTGAAGTTCGAGCCTCGGTGGTCGCCGATGATCACCAACCGTCGTCACGCGTTGTTTCCTGCGCCAGCCCATTCTTTATCTAACCATAACTGATGTCGCCGCAAAACGCGTCCCCTGTCGAGAGAAGCTGTAACCAACGCAGGCGTGTGTGCTCGCATGGTGCAACTCGGAAAGGTTGTTTCTGTCAGGGAATGGAAACAGGGCGCAGGTTTAGGGCTCTGTTTTTAAGGCCAAAATGTATCGTTATGTTTTCTTTGGATGATTAAATTCATCTCGTTAATCTCTAAAATATTAAACTTTAAAAAAGTTTTTGTGTAGAACTAGGTCCGTCCTCATATCATGTTTGAGTGATATAAATACACTGTAGCTTGGAAACAAGAAGACAATTTTGTTGCCGAAATGGGATTGAATGAATGTTATTTGCATTAGAAATGCATGTTTATTCTCATCAAGCATCGCGGAACATGTTGACCGCATCATAGCACGTATCAATATATTAACATGGTCTCAATATCAAATAAGAAGCATCGTTTCCTCTTGATATCAATATCGTTCATCGCAACCTCAAAATTCGACCGTGGGGTGACGAGCTGCGTAGGACACATTTCTCGTAGAGGACCCAATCCTAGGCGACTCATGGGACTCATCATTTTTGTAGTGGAAGACGACGTCTGAATGGCAAATAGAAGGACGCCTGAGCAGACCGGGAGAAGAAGGCAGGGACCACGGAGAACACTGCCGCGTGCGCGAGGATAGTCTCTGTATCAGCATATCAGGACTTTTTTTGGTCACAAATGCGTTCCGGAATACTGTATTACATGCAATCCATATTTGGGCTTGGAAGGGCAGGAAGGCATGGAAGGACATGTCATAATAAAGATGTCTTTTAAATTATTTGTTTCATCATATTTCGTCCTGGTTAACATCGTTCATTCTAAATTTGGTATGTATTCATAAGATATGAAAATACAAATTCTGGTACATGCATCACGTTGAACTTTTCTAATAAAAAGCAGCTAGAAATGAAAGCTGCAGGCAACAAATACTAACTTTTTATTCGCAATTGAAGCATTTATTTACACATGTAATACATTTGTAAATCCGATAAAGCGCAGCAATTTATCTGGCAAAGAAAAAGTTAAGATGTCTGATAGAAAAGTTAACACTTTCTACTATACCGGTAGAAGAACCTTCAAAAAAGGAAATAAATCATTAGGACCAGTCTGAAACAAAGACCAGATGTGAAGCCAACGATATGGAAGCAGCGCAGCGATGTAGGTTAATGTGGCGGTTGCAATAAAAGTCTGGCTGCGTTGGGGTGTCTGAGTGTAGCTAGAAGAGGATTAATGAGTTTTTTCAATCACGTGACTAATTGATGAAATAGGAAAAGGGAGGGAGAGAGAGAGAGAGAGAGGAGGAGAGAAACAGAAAGATGAGGGAACGAGGAAAAAATTAGAAGGAGATAAAGGAAAGAAGATCAAGAAGGGGTCAGGATCTGCTCGTGTTATAGATCCTTTACATTTCTTTCAAAAAAAAATCATTACATTTTATTGAGCATGGTGAACATTCTTTAAGTGGGCCAGAGACTTGTAAAAAAATGCACTCTGGTTAAAGCTGGTGTTCAACTTTCTTATCGTGGATCCTACTTTTATTGAGAAATGATTGTGATATCAATCTTCTTGAATAACATGTATGATTGATATTGATGATAAATTGTGCTGAATAGTTTCCACAAGAGTAAGCTTGTCCTATAAGCACGAAAAAGGCAATGGATTATGATAAAAATCATATTGATAGCTGCTACAAGACAGAATGTCGTCATCTCTACATTAACGCACCATTCATCCCATCCTAATGAATAAGAATCCATTTTATTCAAAATTTATGTGAAACATATCTTTTGTGAACATTATTCAATATAAATTGGTGATCGATATCAAAACCACTAGCGATAGAAGCTATCTTCTGGGCAACGAAAAAAAAATCACATGATTTTGCGCATCTCTAAAAACATCTCTTCCTTCCTCATCACCTGATCGCTATCACGTGACTATTCTACATACAAGTAAAGCCTCATCTGATTCCATGCTATTACATTCACTACTCACGTCTGCGTCGTCTGCCGCAGCACACAACGCGCATTGGCCTATGAATGTTTGATGCCATCTCCATCCCGACATTGTTTGAATACCATGTCAACAATCAGCAAACCCATTTCGACTATCCGGCGTCGACAATTTGATCTCATAATTTGTCCTCATCATCAGAAATTCGCCCCTTCGTATCCTTTGCCGTCATGCCCGTACGCCATGATACTTTCATCGAATTAATTCTCAACATGTGACCCACTGCTTGGATCTTATGTCAACTCAGAAATGTCAGGCTATTAATAATCGTTATTAATTAAACGTGACATTTATTTATGATACTTTGTAGACAGAGCTTGCTGAAAGCCAGTTTATACATGTCTACTTCTATTTCTTCTTTGTCGTTCTTCCTCCTCTTCTTCAGCTCCTTTGTTTTCTCGTCTTTGTCGTCCTTTTCCTCCTTCCTTTCCTTTTCCTTAATTTTTCTTTTCCGTCGTCGTCTTCTTCTTGTTCTTCTTCTTGTTCTTCTTCTTGTTCTTGTTCTTGTTCTTGTTCTTCTTCTACTTGTTATTGTTGTTCCTCCTCCCCCTCCTCCTCCTTCTTTTTCTTCGTGTTGGTCTTGATCTCTCACTTCAACATAGTGAACGAGCCCCCCTATTTTCAGTTTTAGCCTCATACTTTTGGAAGTACGACGATAGACCTCATTATCATTTTGTTAAATTTTCTGCCGCAGTGCCGCATGTGTCACAACTCATATTTGCCTTTGATCCAGACGACTTCCCATAGAAAGCTTGCCATCAAATTTGATTGTTAAGGGTGGTTGCAGTACGTCGTACATTCTTGAATTTACTTTCCCAACCGACATCTGTTTCCATGGCAACGAGTCAAAACAGACCTATCTAACAGTTTATATAAAATTGATCATGGTTACGGCACGTGTATGTTCATATCATGCGATTAAGCAGAACCATATTGTCTATGTATAGCAGCAGTTTATGTATATATTTTCTAACAAAATGCAGCATACTGAATCGTGATATTTCTTTATACGAACAGACGATTTAGATTTCCCTTATGTCGAATGCATGATTGGATCCTCAAGGTAGCCTTTGTTTGATTGTTTATTTGATTCTGAAAAGAATCTCTATGCATCAAACCCTCTCGGAAGTTGAACTTATTTAAGATACCACTTCTCTTTTTAGAAGATGTAATAAGAAACAGTTTTTTTTAAAGAGTTATGTCGGAATCGTACTTCAATCGAAAGTACGCGTACGTGTTTCCTTTTTATCATTTTCACTCCTTGTAATATGACCACTGCGCTGTGCCCATGTTCAAACAACAGCCCCTCTCCCTCTCTCTCCCTCTCTCTCTCTCTCTCCCCCTCTCTCTCTCTCTGTCTCTCTGTCTCTCTCTCTCTCTCTCTCTCTCTCTCTCTCTCTCACACACACATATATATACACACACACAGATAGACACGCACACACATACGCACTCAATATAAATCTAGGTATAGATTATTCTCTCTCTCCTGTCCCTTCTCAAATTCAGTCTCTCTTATTTTCTCTTCCGATCATTCTTTCCTAATTTAATGAATATGATGTTGCTCCTTAATCCCCCTCTCGTCTCTCATTTCTCTGCTCTCTTATCTCCACTTCTCGCACTCCATTCTCTTTTATCCCTTTTCTCTCCCCCCCCCCCCCCCCCGTTTTCCTCTGTCTCTCTTTCACGCGCATTTGCCCTTCTTCATTCGCATTTAAATCGATGTATATGCCGATATTTCTGTTTCTTCAGTACTTACTTCCCTTCAATGCTTTCATAACGTTTTGGCGAGGATAGCGTGGCTTAGCGCTTGGAATTGAGAGAAGAGAGAAAGGGAGAGAAGAGGGGTAGAGAAAGAGGGAAAATGAGAGAGAGAGAGAGAGAGAGAGAGAGAGAGAGAGAGAGAGAGAGAGAGAGAGAGAGAGAGAGAAAGAGAGAGAGAGAGAGGGGGGGGGGGTACTGGGAGAAAGGGAGAGAGAAAACAAGAAAGATGGCCAGATAGAAGAAAGAGAGGAAGAGGAAATATAGAGAGATGGAGCGAGAGAGAGGGGAAAACTTAGCGAGCGAGACAGAGAGACAGATAAAGGAAGAGGAGGGGGAGAAAGGGAGACAGAGAGACAGAGATGGATAGAGAGACAGAGCGAGATAGAGAGAGAGAGTTATAGAGAGAGAAAGAGAGAGAGAGAGAGAGAGAGAGAGAGAGAGAGAGAGAGAGAGAGAGAGAGAGAGGGGGGGGGGAGAGAGAGTATGAAGAGTAGGGCATCAAAACAATGAGCGCTGTATTTTTGGCTCACTTTCAATTATTGCTGACGCCAAGTACTTGGCATGGAGAAGCCTAGCCAGTCACGCTTGCAAGCATGGTTGCACCGGAGACAACTGCTCTCTTCATTATTCCATAACAGTCGTAGATCCCCTTTTGTTATAATCATTGATAAGGAGTAGGTTCAGGACAGATAAACACGTAATTATGCAAATCGTTGATTCCAAACAGAACCGGAGAAAGCCTCTTATACAGTAAGAAGCCATGCGGGTAAAATGCTTTGAAGAGAATGATTGATTTCATTGTAACAATAACTAGGACGTGAGGTTATATTGAAATATAAATTAAAAAGTAGACATTACAGATTACAATTCCTATATATTCTAGTCATCTATTGGCACAACTATGGAAGGTTGTACAATTCACGTTACTTAAAATGGCGAGTCGGTCGGTGGTCAGTATTATTTCCTATCCTCTCGCATCATGGACATACTGAGGAATCAAATGAGTCGTCCAAATGGCATACTTACTCCCAGATAAGGAAACATGATGAAAATGATAATTTAGTTTGGTTATCCTCTCCTTCTTTTCTCCGCCCTCTCTATCTCTCTCCTCCAGACTCATAACCCCCCCCCCCCCCCCATAACTCGTTCGTTACAAATAAACGGCTCAACGAAGAATCATATTTCCACTGCCCACCCCCTCCCCAATACCCTCACCCACGCCCACTCTCTCGGTCCCTCCTCCTTCCTCGAAAGAAAAATTATGGAATAGTTCTTTTACAGTTGGTTTGCAATGTGGCCATAATCCTCTGTGAGTATCCACTCAGAGCCAATGGTCAATGATGGATACTACCACTGGTCAGTGTTGTAGACGACCACTGGTCAGTGATGAAGACTACCACTGGTCAGTGTTGTAGACGACCACTAGCCAGTGATGGAGACGACATGGATGGTGAGATGGAACAAGGGTTGTCACGCAATCCAGTGGAGCCGCGTAGATTGACGATCAATAGATAATACCGACTTTCCATCCGCTTGATTAATTGCACTTAAAAAAGATGGGAAATGATACAACTTGAACAATTTCCGATGCGAAACGTCTGGATAAAAATGGTCTCGTTTATCTGTCGTCATTTCTCTATTCCATTTCCCCTCTCTTCTCTTCCTGACTGCATGTCTGTCTAGTGGCACAAAATTCACGCTTCTATTTTGCATATTTTTTTCTTAATGATCTTCTCACAGTCATGCATACCGCTCCCTCCTCTATCTTTAACTCCCTTTCCCGTTCTCTTTCTCAATTCCTCATTTTCCTTCTTGAGTAGGAAGGGGGGGGGGGGGGGGGGAGGGCGAATGTTACCATGCCTTTACGAAAAAGCCACCGAAAATCATTTTGAAAACAAGCGGGAAGCACATTTTCCAAGGGGCGCTCCAAAAGGGAAAAGCCTACGATGGGGATAAAAAAACGCGGCAAAGGCAGGATTGGGTAGGGGGGTCCACAGAACTAGAAAAGACCTATGTTTTAGTTCGTTGGGGGGTCCCATGTATGCCCTGTGTCTCATCATAGTGTGACAGCCTAGCTCAGATGGCATCATTATAGGCGGGGATTGTGTGGAGGTGTGGCCCTTCACACGTTCTGGCCTCACTCCATCACGGCCGGCCAGACTCGATAATGTCAACCCAAATTACACCACCTGCCTTTCTTGACATCGCATCGAGAACAACCGAAGTCGATCCTCTCTTCTTCTTCTTCGTCTTTGTCGAAAAGTAACCCTCTTTCTAGCACATGTATGGCTGGAAGTACGCCGAAAATGCATGTCGGGCGCCTTTACAAACTTGTTATCATTGGCATGATTGGTGGGATGTGAATGTGAAATTTGAAAGTTAAGATAAAAGTCAACAACAAAAGGCTGAAAATTTATTAATATTAACATTGTTAAAGTTGTGGATAAGGGGAGGGGAGGGAGCGTGGTGTGTTAATATCTAGGTTTCCATCCACTAGCAACAACCATGTAACAACCATCACTAGCGTGGATCGAGGGAAGAAGGACAGAGAGTGAGCATGGTGAGCTGGGCGGTGGAGGGGAGAGTAGACAGCTCCAGATAGTGGATTTGCAAGAGGGGAATTTATCAGCGCAAGAGAAAGTTTGTCGGTAGTGGTCATTTTTTTTTCCGGGTAAGATATAAATAGTATTGTATTGGTTAACTCAGTTGTGACAGAAAGTGCTCAAAAATGCTCATCCAATCCTTTAAAATACAAACTTTTCTTTCTCTGGGTGATGGACAATCCCTCCTGCTTGCAAGTTTGACCCTCTTTATCGGATGTGCATGTGTATGTGTATGTGTATGTGTATGTCTTTATGTATGTATGCGTGTGCATGTATGTAAAATATGTATGTATGTATGTATGCATGTATACTTTGCCATAGGTAATGATGTCGGCACGTTAGTATGGCCTCCCATCCCCCATATGGAAAAGCTGGATTCGTCAATATGTCCGATTTAGTTTGTGCATTCATGTCTTTAATTATATAAGTGTGGATATACAGTGAGTTTTACAATATGAAACATTTAAGAAAAAAGTAACAATGAGAAGATAAATTATTTTGATATGAAACGGAATTGTAGACAACCAAGCAAAACGAGTGGCAATATACCCATCTTGTTTGTGGAATTAATATTAGCAGAAAATGAAGAAATTGTTTATCGTTGCCTTGAGTGATGGTATATTTAGCCTGCAAATACCTGCTCGCAATAACAGTCAGTTCTGATTGAAACAAAGAGATACTTACTTGCCTAGTATCTCTTTGATAAGGTCCATCGGCCGTATTCTATCATCACGCTTATACTGTGAAAAAAAGCAATACATCGAGATGTTATTTTACCTTCCACGTGAAAACAATTTTCCAATTCACGTGGAATTTATTTGCAGCTTTCAATCAATTTCATACGCATTTCGTATTTCTCAGCTCATAGATGATTTGCACCCCCCCCCCCCTTTCCCTACACTGATCTCTCTCCAGGTTTGGTCCCCGCGACTCGGCTATCCACGCACTCCTCTTTATCGCATCTATGTACCAGTCTTTATTAACTTTACAGTATAGAGAAGCATATATTGACACGGAAGAAGTACTGTGTCCAATATATATATATATTTCATATTTATGTTCTATATCTTTGTTTATCCATTTGTAAGTGATATTTAGACAGGATAGCCTAATTGCTTTGAGTAATTTACATATAATTTGAACAATGCATATGCATATAACCTAAATCACGACATATTACAACACAACACGGCGATAGGGTCCATGGTATCACTGAGGTAATTCATTGTTAGGTTTTTAAACGAGGATGTTGCTTGCTACAAATCATGCAACCATGCATATTCAAGATTCAATCATTCATTCAACCCTTCTTACACTCAGAAGTGTCCTAAGTGAACTTGGTATCAAAGTATTCGAGAAGTCTTGACACAACCAGTGGGGAATCGGGAGGGAAACCAAGTTTGTGTCCGACTCACGAGTGTGTATCAAACAAGAATTCGAGTTGACCAAAAGGAAAATATGTTTTTCTCATTTTCTCTGGTTCGCGTGCGTCTACCTGTGTGTTTAAACCATCGCGCAAATTACGGTGGTATCGAGGCATCGGAACCTCCGAGTCAAATCGTTGATACGAGAACGAAACCACAGTGGTAGACAGGTTCCATTTCATACTCTGGTCAAATCAAAATGGTGGTGAAGAAAGCTCCACGGTGCCTTCCGATGACGAAATCGTCTGATTTGTGTCTTGGCTCTGTGATTTGATACCGAGTGTGTAATTTACTAAAAAGCGCGGTTAAAGAGACAAGGACGGAAAGTAAGAAGTAGCGCCCCCTTTTCTTCGTTCGTCAGGAGCCATCTTTCTCCCATTTAGCCCATATCATCTCTTAATCCCTTTACCAGTTTGTCGCTAGACTCCGTAGGGACCACGTTAATCTGCACATTATCCATTATCAATGATGAAATGGTTCTTACCCCGCCATCGATTTATCTCACTTTCTGGACATCCGCGACGGTTCAATTCACCACGTTGGAGTTCTCATGTTCTCGAGGCCACACTCAGTCCCTTTATGCTCAGAAATGCGGTGGACAGAAGATGGAATGTTAAATAGTGTGTGTGTGTGTATGTGTGTGTGTATGTGTGTGTGTGTGTGTGCGTGTGATTACATGTGTGCAAATATGTCTGTCTATGAGTATGTATTGAATTGAGTGTGTGTTGGTTAGTTATTTATGTATGTCGGAGGGGTGAAGGGTGGAGAAGGTGACACAGATTAAATTCAATACGATCTGAATACACTTATTTCCTTTCAAACAATGGATAATTTTCATCGTTTTCCCCATGATCATGAAAGTAAAGTAGATGAACATTAATCAACACATTCTTTGATACGTCATGAGTTTTTATGGAAACATGTGAAGAGTGATTTGAAAAAATGATTTGCATGATTTGACTAAATATTGAATGAAGGCGATGTTCCTATCTAAGCGGATTCGAATCGGTATGAAGAAATAACAAATACGCGTACGTACATCATAATATATTTATCGTGCAAACAAATGAGGCAAGTACTTTAAAAATTAACTAAAGAGACAAAAATAAAGGAAATAAGAGAAGCAGTGCGTATCATGGAAATTGATTCAATTAAGATGAAATAAATATGAATTATTTTCCAACTGGAAATAACATGAGTCTGTTTATGATAAAATGTTGTGTGTTTTGTTTAGTCATGAGAAATTGATGTTATTTGATTAGATTTAAACGTCTGCGTGGGCATGTAGACTCCAATATGGCAATGATTTATTTCACCTATTACAAATAACCAGAGAGCGCTTTGTTATCGTGCATTGTAAATAACTTATTTTCTGGTGGGCAAGTGACCTTAATGAATCTTACCTCGTTTACTTAAGAGTAGGTATAGAGTGGGATGGATATAGGGGGAGTAGGGAAGCGAGAAAGAGAAGGCAGAGAGGATGGATGGGGGTGGGGCAGAAAGGGGGCTATGGAGACAGGAAGGGGGGGGGGGGGGCGGGATTTCTTGATACGCCGGGCTGATGTACGATGGTTATTACTGAGTAAGAATATAATACAAACAAAAAGCAAGACTCAAGAAATGTAATACACCCTGTACTCTAATTGATATATGTAAAAATACAGAAAATTAGGTTGTCAAAGTCGTGACAAAAGTCATTATTATCGTGTTTTCCACATCATGATCATGATAATAATGAAACTATGGGTATCTAATTTTTATGCCTTTTGATTTCACGCAGAAAGGAGAATTAGAATATTTGAAACAGTTATAGGCGTGTTTGTCACGTTTCAGAAAAACACGTAGGCCTAGTTATGAATGAATGATTTTAAAATATCCCATTACATCCCAGAGCTAATAAAACTGTTTTTGTAATTTCCATGATAGTGTTTATCAATTTTCACACAGTTTCAAAGATTGTTTTTAGTTCATCACATCCTGATGAATGTTTTTTTTTTTGTTTTGTTTTTGTTGCGTTTTGTTTTGTTTTGTTTTGTTTTTGTTTGTTTTTTTTTTTTTGGGGGGGGGGGGGTGGGGGAGAAACACCCAAACTGTGATGAATACAGACAATGATGCATTTCGGTGTGAGCGTTATTCCTGGCAACGAGAGGACGGGGGGGGGGGGGGGGGGGTGCGCACATACATATGAGCAACACCGAAATAACAGTCTTGAAGCGTTATCCTGACATTGCTACCTACTGCTTGTAATCATAATATAACCAAACTGTGGTGAATAGTGTGCTTGAGTTTGAGAAATGCATGGCTCTTGTGCAGACTGTTCCTTAGATACACTGGATGGGTGGTTACCCACGTCATCATACATATCGCCACACTTCAATTCAGCAGCTCCCCATATAGCTGTGAGATCGAAGCAAGAAATCTGTGGCTCATTTTACCGTCTTATTAACTGAAATACAAACTACTACCTAACATGTATTCTTCGATCCATTGTCACATCCTCCCCCCCCCTCCTCCTCCCCCTATTTCCCCCTCGATGATTTTCATTTCACATTTTCACCGAATTTATGGGAGCTATTTATGTATGCGGGGGACCCCACTGCATCCTGTCCGCATACACAACACATCGTCTCGGTGCGCGAGTGAGGGAGATTGTTGTGGGAGCGTGAGCGCCTAGCCTACGGCCACCCGAGCGGTGAGTGAACCCGAACTTGAGAGAGCGAGAAAGAGAGTGGGGGATGTAGGGGTAGAGAAAATAAGGGGGATGGGTAGTGGTGGGGTGTGGTGGAGGAGGGGGCGCGAGGGGAAGGGGGAGGGGGAGAGGGTGTATAGGAGGTAGAGGATATGAGAGCAGTAAGTGTGGGGTGGGGGAGGGGTATATGCGTTGGGTAGAGATATGGAGGAGGGCGTGTAGGATGCAGGAAAAAAGGGGAGGATGGAAAAATGTGCGGTAGTAGTTTACGACGGTAAAATGAGCCACAGAATTCTTGCTTCGATCTCATAGCTATATGGGGAGCTGCTGAATTGAAGTGTGGCGATGTGTACGATGACGTGGGTAACTTGGGGTATCACATCAAAGTGGGGAAAGATAAAATAAGGGATGGGGTGTGGGGGAGAAAAGGACGAAGGGGGTAGAGGATATGAAAGGAGTGAGCGTGTGTGTAGGGGTGGGGGGGGCATGCATTGGGTTGTGAGATAGCGGAGGGAGAGTCGGGTGTAAGGGGAATGGGAGGAATGGAAAGAAGTTGGGTATAGGTCATCAAGTTATGTTCAGATATGGAAAGATATGGTGAGCGAAGCGGAAGGAGGGGGGGGGGGTGTATAAGTGGCGATGGGGTGAGATCATTATATTTCGATTATGGACAAAATCAAGCGTGAAAGACAATCGACTGCCACGTATTATTTGTGTTACCAGGAGGAGAGAATGGGAAAATTTATGTTTAAAAATCTTAAGGTTTAGCAAAGGCAATCGAAACAAAACGAGCTTTGGGGACGGATGCTCCAGAACTGCTAACGTGGCGTCATTTGGGGACTTCTCCCCCAGGCCTGGCGGTACTCCCTTGCGTGTATTCGGTGTCGGTTACACCCGATCATGTGTGCTCTACGTCTCTCTCCCTGTTATACCGCCACCCACCGGTCGAATAGGGCCATTCCGTCCCCACTCACCCTGTCCGGTTGGCTGAATGGTAAGCGCTCTGCGTCTTTGACAAGTTGAAAATGGAAAACTGGATCAAAACACATATATACCTCCTCTCGCCTCCCCCCCTTCTCCCCTCTCTCTCTCTCTCTCTCTCTCTCTCTCTCTCTCTCTCTCTCTCTCTCTCTCTCTCCCTCTCTCTCTCTCTCTTTCTCTCTCTCTCTCACACACACACAAACACACACAAACACACACCACACATAAACACACACACGCACATCATGTCATACATACACACACGCACACATACATCACATTTAGAAACAAATACATACCACGCATTCAAGCACTTACACACATACATACACCAACACATACAAAACAAAAATACACTACCCACTTACGCATAATACAAGACGCAAACAAAGTACTGATAGTGTCATCTCCTTCAAATTAATTGTGCCAACGTTCTGTCTGTAATGATGTCGATGACATTTCACCCGAGAGAGAAGACTGGTCAACTATAGACAGATCACGTTGGCAGCAAAGATTACGTAGATTACAGAACTCATGAATACATCTCCATTGAAGTGATCGTCATCGCAATTGGTCGTGAAACAGATGTCTTCTATTCCTGACATCATCTACAGGCGAAATATAATTACCTCAAGCTATCTGATCGCAATGGAGTGATCATGCGGGGTATCATTGTTGTTGGCATGTGATTTTTTAGCACTTATCAATAGGCCCATGTTTCTAGCATAGGGCAATAGGTGTCGAGCTGTGCATATTCATTTTTAAGGAAATATTTTACCTCCGCGTATGAGAAATGGCATCTGCCATTGGAACTGTGTGTGCATGGTGTATGTATAGATTCCGATCTTAGACTATGGCCCGTGTTAACTTAGACCGCTTACTCAACGTAGACTAACTTTATGGGGCGCAAAACAAATCATCTCTGATCCTGTCACAAAATCATTGATTTTCATTACAGAATAACAATAGTGGGTGATTTCAATTATTCGCTGTAATTATCATGTAGACAAAGTCAATAATGATTCCGAGGAAAAAATCAATGAAATTGAATCAATAATAATGTTTCATGTTGTTTTATTTGGCGCCCCATAAAGTCCAGGTTGAGTTCACATGAGTGAAACCGCCGTTAAGAAAACGGGCCTATATGTAAAGATTACGTTGCTTTGATGAACTAGTATTTCAAACTCTTCTTTTTCTACGAATGGATCAGGTAGTATAGTCCCATGCACATGCAATACGTCTTACCATGTTATACAGACCGAATCATCGATTGCATAGTATGAGATCTTTATCAGAAATGCACAAAAATCTTTATTATAGGTAGAATCAATGTTGTTGTTTTTAAAACACAAGTTTTTATTTCATTCTGACGTCTGCAGTACTTTAAGAAATATAATATTACTTCATGCTACCACGATGTATTGAATAACGTCAGTATGTTCACGTCCATGTTTGATGATATGGATACCACACCAATGGCCTTCAACTCGTGCTTTTCACTTCGAAGACCCAGCCTGTGCTTTTGACACGCACACGCAAATATATATATCGCCGATGTCCCTCATAAAATGTAAAGAGGTCAGAATTGTGATGAGTTCCAGGCAATGTATATAGTCCACACACTATCAATGACACCTACTAGTGCCCACCCCCTCACCCCTTCACCCCCACGCCACCGCGCCCTTGCCCAGCCACCCCCGATCCCCGGGCGGAGCGTGCGCGAGTCTGTACCGCGCAGACTACTCGGATAAACGGTTGTTTACGACTGTGACGTCACAGCCCGGCGCCGCGGTTCGACCTAATGAATCCTCGCCTATTGTTCGCGTGGCGTCACTTATTCTCTGGCTTCCTTTTCTCCTAAGCCCTAACAGCGCCGACGAATAATGAGCGAGAGAATAGCGAGGGAATCCCTCTCTTTCTCCGCACCGCTTTTCTATCTGCACCACGAGCCTCGCCAAGTCTCGCGGAGACATACGTTAGCATTGGACTGTGACCGGGCTCTGCCGAACACAATCCACCTCCCTTCTTCTTCTTCTGTCTCTCTGCCTCTTGTCTCTACCTAGGCCGTTGACAGAGCAAAAGTCGTTTGCCGACGGTGTATTGTGAGCTCTATTCTTTTCCCTCTGATTCTCTTTCCAAACATACAAAATCCCTGTTTCATATTTTGACTGAATAGACGCGGGTAATGGGTTAGTATTCTTCTGCAGCATGTTGAGCGAGAATATTAACTGGTTCGCTTTGGCATGATGTCTCTTAGTTATGAGAGTGCAGAGGCAGGATGGGTGGTTAAAGTGGCTAGGCTTGGGATGAAATCTTCGTTAAAGGAAACACTCCTTAAATAATTGACGCATTACAAACAAAACACCACATACACACCCAAATTTAGAACAATATGTCTCATTATATGCATGATGAACCAACATACATCTGCATAGGTGGGATAAGGCTAGGGAGGGTTACCGGGAAACACAACTTCCGAACTGCTGAAACGTTTGGGTGCGGGGACAAGCGCTGTTTTTCATTGTCATTTTGTCAATGTATACTTATTCTGTGAAATACTTATTACAATACCGCAGTATAGCCCTCGGGGCAACACCCTGATCACCATTGGCCACGTGAGGCAATTTCACGTCTATTTTGTTTCCGGATAAGGGGACGTTTGGGTGTTAAGTCGGAAATGTTACAATGAGGCTCCATTCAACACGTTCGCATCTCGGAAATCTTTAAACGATTTCTTCAAGTTTCCGAAAATTGACATGAACGATCCGCTTTCTTTATCCGGAGCCGCCACTTAAGTCCGACGCCTGCTCGTGGATGGTATACCTTCCTCTCTGCCCTTTCTTCATCTGACGCCCCCTCCCTCTCCACCCCTCCTTCCCCTCCCTCTCTCCTCCTCTGGCCGACCGGGGTGCGGTCCGCATGCTTACTTCCTTCCTTCTAGCAGAGTCATTGAAGGATTAAGACACTATTGATATACCTTCTCTGTTTATGTATGCCAATGCACTTGAGAGTGTTAGGGAAAGTGGGACAAGGGGAGACGGAGAGCCGACAGGATCAGGACACATAGTAGTCTACTTCAAACAGACCCGGATTTAGGTGCGTCCGGGGGTCGCCTTCCTCCTATCTTGACTACTTCGTGTCCCTTAGACAAGCTCTATGAATCTACAGCGCACGAGCTACCATGGTCATGAACATGAATTACCTCTTGTAACGACACAGTCTTAAGCGTTATTCAGTTGATAAGTCACGTTGTGAAGTATTTGCACTGCTGCATTGTTTGCTACTTAGTCTATTCTAAGACTTGTGCGGTGAATCAATATTGATAATTACCTGTCACGTGACATTTGCCATTTTTTTTATTCAGGTATTTACATAGGTACGGTTTCGAGGTTCTCATTTCCGACAGGCAAAAGGTTTAAACAAAAGCTGGAGTCCTTGGGTTAGGATCAAGCTATGCTGAACAAGAATGGTTCCAAGCCACAAATAAAAAGGTTTTCTTAAAAAAAGGATTCATGTTCCATGTTTATTCAGGCGCCCTGGTCTATAGTTCTTTCAATATTGTATTTGTTGGCTGTTGTTATGTCAAACGACCCGTGCAATCGTAAGCTGATTATCTCTTTTCATTGTCTCCTTTTTATCATCAGGTATTTAAATCATAACACCAGAAAAATAATAACTTAGCTTCTTTATTCATTGACTATGAGTCTACTCTTGTATTTTGAGTCGGTGTGCGCTTAGCTCGTGCGCCCACGTTCGCGGTAAAGGGGCGACACGTCCCTCTTCTACTTATTGTCTACTAGATACATAGACATCGCAGCTCATCGCACAATGCTAATCCTGTCATGGGTAACACTGAAACTTGAATAAAGGATGTCACAATAATTCTATTGGTATTGAAATCCTTTCAGACCGGAGACTTGTTTAAAGTGACGCGAAAAAAGAAGAGATTGTCATTACTACGAACATGCTAAATCATTATTTTAAAGTATATTAGTAAAGATAAATTTAATATAAAACTGTGTTACCGAGGTTAGTTGTAGAAGTAAAAAGGTAATCATCATATTCGTTAATCAGATTTGAGTGCGTGCAAAAATAATACGGAATATGGTGGAGAGAATAATACGAAATAATCAACTTAACAGAAGTATACAAATAAGGATATAGTGAAGTCAACTGCTAGCATAACATTATATACATCAGGGTATGATACCAACAAACCATGCAAGCCTATCTACACTGTATCTATAGCGGGATGTATTTTGTACACCTGCCAAATTAAATAAAGGAGAGAAAATGTGAGTATGCCAATCCCTATTCCATTATGTTGTTACAATTTCTACTGCGCACCGAACTGTGAAACATACAAACGTTGCTGCTAAATGTTACACGCGTCTGCCTCAAAACTATTCATACAACATGCATCCTGCTTACGTCTTGCTGCCTTTTTCCAGCGCCAAGACGGACCAACAATGATGTCTTTTTACTGCTGTCTCCCATTCAGTAGAAGGACATAGAGCTCATTGTAAATAATGACACAGGGTCTCATCCGCCAGGCTAAAATGGATTGTGCTCGCAGTTTAGTGCGCAGACGGTCAAGTGAATTAAAAAGTGCTCGATGGGGAACTGGCGCCAATTTTCAAGAGATCCCCCGATCGCGAGGCCGCTACACATAATGCATAAATTATCAGCTCGATACAAACGGGGCTGCCCGTAGCCGCGCGGTGGAGGCGAGGAAAAAATGAGGCTAAAGTCAAAACGGTGTATGGCTGATCTTGGTCAAGCGGCGCTGATGGATTTTCTTGTCCTCCGTTCGACCCTGGTCTTTTATTTTTAGGATGGAGGGATGGATGGCTGTTTTGGGCCTCGGATGAAACTTGTTCCGTGCACCACTAATGGTGACAGCAGAAATGTGGCATGGATTTAAAGGATATATTATGAACACAGTCATGTTCTCTTTGCGTCTCACGCTCACTCCACTCAAGAGCAGTCTATATTTAAAACATCCCATGCGTACACTTTTGTTCACGCTCTCCTCTACTTACACCGCATACACACTCAACACATACAATATACACATTAGCGCACACATATTTACATACGTATACATGCGTACAGACATGTATACACACACACACACACACGCACATATATGTATATATAAATTGCAACACATCTTTCTAATTATATTGAATATGTTGAATGAAATATTGTGTTTTGTTTATACATGGCGTGCCATTATACATACGAACACTCCCCACACAAACATGCACACACAGAAACCATTTTTATCTGCTAATGTAACTTTTACCAAGTAGTACAGCATATTATTTTTATGACTTAAAATTAATTACAACTTGCCCACTACTGCCCGTTTCTATTAGTTAATACTCAATATTTTATTCGCACATGCTCTATTGCCCTCTGCTAATGTACTTAAAAAGTATGGATAATTCCACAAATGCACACATACACGCATACACACGCGCACATACACACACACATACACACGCACACACACACACACACACACTTTCTCTCTCTCTCTCTCTCTCTCTCTCTCTTTCTCTCAGCATGTTCATAATCTACACACAGTTCACACATTATCGTATACACACATTGCCTCTCTTAGTCTGTCTATCTCTCTCATCCTCTCTCCATTATGCAAGAAAGGCCTAGAATTACTTTTTATGCCACACCCCCCCCCATTCCCCACCCCATCCCGCTTTGCATGAAATGTGACGATAAGGTATTGCGAGGCTAGCCCGCGCCTGCAAAGCAATAGCATGGCGAGTGATCGTAGGTCTGTTAATTAGTCGCATCAATTAAACTGCGTTTGATGGTGGGAGTAATAAACAGACGGAGCGCCCTGGCGCCTCTGCTCCGCTCTCCCCTCGCTCTCTCCTCTCCCTCCTCTCTCTCCCCTCTCCGCTCCCTCGGACGGGTGGCCCAGGCTCATAGTGACGTCATGGAGCAACAGTCTCACATTCAGGCGCATCTGATTATCTCTCTCTTTATGCAAGACAGTGCATAGATTGTGTGATATGATAATGCAGCATTTGAACCTTATCATTAACTGCCCACATATAGCTGACTGGAAAGAAATGAAGGCAGATGCACAAAAACATTGAACAAACCATTATCAGAGTTCTTCGATCACTGGTGTTATTTCAATCAGTCGAATTACATATTTACATGATCGCTATTTTAGAGATAGTGGAATACTGATAAAGGTGAGAGATAATGATGTTGATGTCGTTAATGAAACGACATCAACAATAACGGGGAATGACATGTGTTATTTTGATTCAACGTAAAGAGAGAAAGAAAGAGAGAGGGAGGGGTGGGGTAGGGGGGGGGGGGGTTGAGCGTGAATGTGTATATCCTGTGTGTATGTGTGTGGAAGGGGGGGGGGGGTCGAGGGGTGTTTACTTTTTTAAAGTAGATTGCACACATTGTAATTACCAGCACCATTTTAGTGTACCAACACCATGCATATCATCATGACTTATTATGAATTATTATTGCCAAAGCTGATTTCATTTAACAATTCATGAAAGCACATTTAACAGAGAACATCGTATGCACGTAGGTAGCACATTGAGTACACATAACAACGAGTCGGTTTAATAGCCGCTTGTTTGCGTTTGGGAAAAATTAATAACTAGACAATATTAACAATTGGGACGATGTCATTATAACAGGCTGCTTCAAAGCGCAACCATCTAATTGGTTAGACCCATTAATTTTGTCAAAATACGCGACGAAATAGATTACAAGTGTTTGCGAATCAAGTTTCGGCTCAGTATGACGAGGACTAGGAGGCAGGGAGATGACACTTGTCTGTTGAATCTTTTCATTCTCTGCAGCAGTGGAAGTCATTCGACTTGGTTCAAATCCTGCGAAGTGTGGTGAGAAAGCCAAGGAGATTTGTGTATAGGCCTAATGGCCGAGAATGAGGCGATCTGATCGTTCAGCGTTCATGAACAGAATAGAGGAGTTTTATGTTAAATATGGACGCCACCTCTGAGCAATAATGAGACAAAACCCATTTGTGGACTATCGAATCATTCATCAATGACAAAAATCACTGCTCTCATGTTGTACATATCTCTGAACATAATGATCAAGCTGTATATAGGCAGATATAACCCCCCCCCCCAAAAAAAAAAATACCTTTAAGAATCTTAAGATGATTAAGATCCATCATCTTTGGTGCGTCAGCTTTAATGAGTGAGTAAGCGAAATTAGCCAGACTGTTACGCTTCTAGTCGTTGCAATAGTAGTAGAAGCAACAGACGATCTAGGAGGGTCTTTGAGGACAAACCGGAAGCAGTGGCGCCCGGAAGAATGGTAAATGATGCCTGGTCGAGACGCCAGCAGCGGGGTGTCTGCAGGCATGGTCTGCAAGCATGGTTAGGGCCAGGCCTGGCACGCTCGTCTCCTCTCACTGTGGTCAACGTGTACGGCATGAGCAACCTTGTATCGAAGGCTGAGGGTGTCTCCACGCATGAAGATGGAATTAGACAAACAATTATTAACCGATGATGAAAAAGGTTATCAATGGGAGCCTTCAGATGACAAGACTAAACTGGTTTCTCAGGAGTGTGTCTGCTTCTTGTTTGCTTTAACTCTTCATGTGCCATGTACATCAGTAATGTATATACATCCCATAGAGTGATGTATTAGGTGGCACGGGAAAGGTTAATGAATGTTGTTTGTTTAATTGTATATGTGCATGTCCATGTTACTTTCACTATTGCGTGTGGCATTTGTTACAATCAGGTTTGTTCCTCGCGTAATAGGAAGATAAATTATGCCCTAGGGGGCACAATAGTGGGACGATGATTGAACGAAGAAAGTTTGATGACACCTTCATCTTGTCTTGCAAATTCTCCCTCATTCCTTCACGACCAGGCTCGTCCCATTTGCTACTTTGACAATCACATTTTACTCAGAGTGCGCACGGTCTCCATAATAGCTAGCAGCAACTCGGAGCAATAATCACCGCTCTCTTAAATTTCATTTTCACGTATTCATGTTCGAGAGATGGTAATAGAGAGGGAGAGGAGGGGGGGGGGGGGTGATGTGTCAGGGAGGGGGTGTATCCAAACTCATACTGGGGCACCACCACCGCCATAACCGTGAAGTTTTATTAAAACTCTAAATCGCGCTGGCGCAATCCGCCTCTTTCATGGCAATATTTTGGTAACGACGTTAGGGGACTCATTTGCTGATCACTGGGGGATATGTAACCCCCGTGACACGAACGCGGGTGCAACGACCTTGAGTTCGCCGACCCGCCGTGAGAACCACCCAATAGTCGGGGTGAGACTCGGGGTGAGAGGCGGCCGGATAATGGCGACGGCAGGCCGATGTGTTTGTTTTCTTAACGGAAAATGTTTCTCAAGGAACACTGGAAATTTTAAATCACAGCGAGAGACCGATATTTTGACAGAGAAGTGAGCAAAATGAATGAGAGCAGCAATGGAGAGAGGGGGTTTGTGTGTATGTGTGAGGAAGAGGGATTATGTTTGTGTGTGTGTGTGTGTGTGTGTGTGTGTGTGTGTGTGTGTGTGTGTGTGTGTGTGTGTGTGTGTGTGTGTGTGTGTGTGTGTGTGTGTGTGTGTGTGTGTGATTATGTATGCTAGTATTCATGTACTATGTATATAATGCTTATATGTTCAATTCCTATCTTCGATATGATGTCTAATTTGGAGGATTAACAAAGAGAGATAGATAGAAAGAGAGAGTGTGTGAGTGTGTGTGTGTGTGTGTGTGTGTATGTGCGTTTGTGTGTGCGTGTGTGCGCGCGTTTATGTAAGAGAGAAGGTGGTGAGAAAAAAAATAAACTGATGTGCCGACTGCAAACTTGATACGATATAGCATTTTGATTTGGGCAACAGAGATATACTGTAGATTCATTGTTGAATTTATTTCGTCCCAGTTTCTCGACTTTTTCCTCGGAGACAATAAGTGACAATAATTTCAAAATCCAAATGTACTTTTACAAGGATCAAAAACATGAAAATAGTTTAACATATAAGAAATGATCCAGTTTGGCGTCGTATACCATCCTATAAACCTTTCAGCTACTCCACACGGCACGTCCCTTTTGACTATTAAATCATGTTAATTGACCTGCCCTTAAGATAGCGAGACATTGTTCCGGGAGTACATCGCTGCCTCGTCTCACCATTTGCTGCTCGTTGATCTGACCCTGACCTTGACCTTGAGCTTTGAGCCTGCAGGAACGACCATGACCGAGACGCCAAGGCCAATCACGTAAAACATGTAGCCCACGTCCCTTACCATCCATCCATCATCGAGAAAGAATATAGCTCTACAAGCACCTTTTCGAGTTAAAACTGACCATTCTAATTACATTTCCTATAGAAGTTGTTTAATTTCTTAAGAAAAGTAGCTTTATTTCCGAATGTTTTATCATTTATATAAAAAAGAAAGCACATTTTTTGTTGCCAGTTTCAGCCGGTTAGAACCTGTTCAAAGCGTCGCCGACTCCGCCATGCGCAGCAGCTGATGTAGGCACTCAAGAAGCGTAGTCCCAGTCGCGTCATTCCGCGTTGATGATCTCACCGCTAAACCTCTCCGCTCGGTCCCACTAGATTCATTTTGGTGATGGATAGACGCATCTGTTTTGACCAAAGTTTACTGTACCACCACAGATCCCCTCCAAAACAACAACACTATGGGGGAAGCTGACTACTTTCTGTCGCCTTTTGCTGGTGGATTGATCAATAAAAAAGAGTAGACTGTGATTATCGACAGACCCACAAGTTGGTCTCGTTATTGACTTTCTCATAGTCACAAAGTAACACACATTATTAATAAGTTTCATGCCTTTGATCTTAAAGACAGGGTGCCCCTTTTGCATGCCATTTTGTTGTAAAAAAAAAAAAACACGGAAAATGGAAGAATAAACTGTATTTCTTCCAAAGTGGTACAATTGGAAACTGACTTGAAGCGAAATCATAGCGATCCGCAGATTTTAAGGAGTTTTTGGGCTGGTCGACCTACACATATAGCTTTGAGACCGGAGACCGCTGTGCGCTATGGGTCGGCTCAACGGTGCACGCGTCCAATAGGAGCAATGTTCGCATGGTGCGCTGAGATAGACAAAACGATTACAATTGTTGACTATTCTCGTTAACAAGGATAGTTTTTCACTTCTCTTGAAAATGTTCGTGAAGCTATGACAGTGATATTTTGTATTCACGTCATTGTTTATGGGGTATCCTGCTAATTCCTTCCATTTTGCAAATGGTCTTTAAAGACTAGACTACATGTAAACCGTTGGTGTAGTAATTAATGTACACCTATTATAGCATGATGAGCTGGCACCCAATATTTTCTTAATTTCTTTTTTTTTTTTATATAGAAATACCTTGTATTCATCCTGTTCAATGAGAAATCATTTATCTTATTGTATTTTATTGTCGTATAAGGCAAGCAAACACTAGTGACGACATAGGACTTAGAGCAATGGAAATCATAACATTAACTCATTAACTTATGTCAATGTCGATTACATGGTCTCCCTCAAATTATTGCGCGTGCTAAATAGCTCTCATCGGGAAAGCTACAATTAATACCATTAGTATTGAGATGGGAAGTCAACAAGTTTTTTGAAGGGTTGGTGATGTGAAGGCTATAAGGCGCCATAGACGGAGCTGACACATGAAGATATGTGAAAATGATATACAGTATTCAGTTTCCGCTCTTCAGGTACAATCACTAATGAAGATTACGATTCCTCATCTGCTGGCTATCATGAAGACGTTATGGTTATTCTCATGTAGGTCGCAGCGAATTTAATGGAAGAACAGACTTTTTCCTTGGACCATTTCATTCCGCCTATTCTTCCTCTGAAAACGTTCGAAATACCTAAAAACATGATAAAAGTCGACGTTTTTCGATACTCTCTCTTCTCTCTCCCGTATCGAGGGGACTTTCATGGTGCCCTGTATGGTAAGGTGCTCTCTTGCCCCCCTTTATACACCCCCAGGGACTCCATGGGTGCCCTGGTGAACTTGAACACAATCCCCGTTCACCATGCTCACCGTTAAGAGCTATCCAGCGGCTCTTCAAGGTGGAGTCCTTGGCTCCTTCGTCATCTTTAATTCATTGGCGAAGGAAGATGCAAACATCGTTTGTTTTCTTGGAAGGTATTACTGAAATAACAGGTATGTGTCAGTCACTGTGCTGATGCTGAGTACGCATAAGGACTCGATTAGTTTATAATTGAAAAATAATTCCATAACGGTGCCAGTCGCACACACAAAGCTCAAAAGCAGTATAACGGGTTCATGATCTTTATTATGATTTGTTGTTGTCACCACTACATGCCCAAGGTCACAATGTGACTAAAACAACAACAGCAACAACAACAACAACAACAACACAACAACAACAACACAACAACAACAACACAACAACAACAACAACAACAACAACAACAGCAACAAAATCAGCAAAAACTAATACTCACTCCATTCCAGCGATCAACAAAATATAACCTAAGCAACGAATGTACATAAGCTTGCAGATGTCAAAACTCCCCTTCTAAATTTTCCGTGAGCAAACACAACTTTCTATCATGAAGACATAATTGTTGTGTTATCTCAGTTTTGCCATATTCATTTTGCATTGCTAGTGTGACGGGACATGCAACAATATGGTATGCAGACCCTATTAACGCTTTGCAGGTGCCCCCCCCCCCTTTTATTGGAAAGTGTCCTTCTCATTTTTGATGTTCTGTCTCGCCACCCCGCCGCCACCACTACCATGACTACTAACGCAGTGTCTCAAAAGAGGTGGGTAGAGCTTAAACCCAACTAGCCATACTTCTAGGACATGGCCGATGTCTTTTGTAAGGTTTTAGTTCAAAGAAAGCGTCATTGTTGACATCGCACGGACTAAAATGCAAGCGGCGAATGCGGTGTTTGAAAATGAAACGGATCTTCTCTATCAATGAACGTAATCCTTCCCATACAGGTGACAAGTGTACGTGTTCGCAAGTTCGAAAAACTAAACCATTTCTGAGAAGTTGGGTTTAAAATTGGTCCTAGGCCTTCGAGACCCTAGTCTAGGGTTTAGACGCATTCAGCCCGAATTCGTGGACAAGCGCACGACGGAACTCAGCGCAACGATTCCAGTGATCGTGCGATCGCCGAGAATTGCCAGCCCGGAGAAAATACGTCTAAACAATGGGGTCAGATCTTCCTTGAAATTGGAAAAAGAGCCGCTCTGATTGGACGCAATGACCGTCCATCACTTTCGTTTGAATCGGAAGGAGGCATGCAGTAAGATTGGTCTTCAGCTTAATGCCAAGAAGACAAAAGGTGATGGCCTATAACATAAATGACACCTCTATTAGTACCTTAGATGGCACAGTTCTCGAAGTGAAGAATAACTTCAAATATCTGGGATCCTGGAATGCCTCTGACAGATCAGGACATCAGAAGCAGACGTGCCCTTGCATTGAATGCCTCGCATAGTATGAGAAAAGTTTGGAAGTCCCAAATTAAAGATGACATAAAACGCCGGCTTTTTGTTGCAACAGTTGAATCTGTCCTGCTCTATGCAGCAGAGACATGGACACTCATAGCCCGACAAGAGAAAGCACTGGATGGAGTGTACACACGTATGCTTAGGATAGCTCTTTATGTGTCCTGGTGTGAAATGTCAATTTATATGGTGGTCTACCAAAAGTATCTATCAAAGTGCGTGAGAGGAGAATGAAAACAGCGGGACACTGTGTGAGACACCCTGAACTATCTGCTAATCCCACATGGTACTGCAAGAAAAGGGAGAAGTCGGGCCACTTACATTAGTATACTATAGAATGACACTGGCCTTGATAGCGTTGGTGAGCTCAGGGCAGCCATGATGGATAGACAGGTCTGGAGGTGCTACTATGTTCATGGAACCCGAGATGGCATAGGCTGAAGCCTATGCATGCCATCGAATCAGTAGTAGTATGCATTCCGGCTCAGCTCAGCTAGTCTGTCTTACAAGACTGAAATGTAAGCATAACGTTAAAAGGGCCACACTTACAAACATATATCGTGCGAAGTTCACCTGAACGTAATGAATCAATAATACAGTTGTTAAGATTTTGCATGTCGACTGTATGTCCTCCAAACTACGCAACTACGATTCACGCCTTCTTCATAAAATATATTATGCAAATGCAGACAAAGCATTTTAAACCTTTCGTTTCACAAAATGAATCTAGAGCGTGCATTCCGATCGTTAAAAATGATGAACAAACCACTTCCCTCGGACAATCTCTAGTGCTTGTGCATTATACATTGTACAATCACTATAATCTTTGCATGTACCAAAATCTGTTCTCCCGACGGGTCGATTATGCACACACAAAAAGTAACTGAAGTTTTACATGATTTCATTTATCCATGTACATTTACCATTGGTTTCTCTGGGTACCCCTTCCCGTGGAATGCACCCCGACTGAAACAGCTTTGAGGGTTAACAAATTGTAGGTAAACCTTTAAATTGGGTTTAATCTAATGGGGCTACTTTTATTTATTCATGAACTTTCTCTTTCTTTTTTGTTTGTTTTAATCTTACATGCTTCCGCATACAGTCTACATTGTATTTCAGACTCAATTTTTACATACACTTTTCTACCACTTGCATTTATTTTAACAAAGGGCAAAAAAAAGTGTGAGTGCGCATTCTACCTCTAATCGGTCGAAGGCCTTTATTTAGGGAATATAATTATTTTTAGTAAATATTACGGGTTGTGCCTCAAATAAGTAATATTCTTAATTCGCATCCATCATCCAAGCTTATTGATATTAGAGATAGGGATGGAAATAAATCAAAGTGTATTTAAAAAAGAAAAAAACACGAAAAAATTTAATTCGTTATTGTCATTGTCATCTGCTCTTAAACTTTTTCTTTATGAGAATCCATTTTGTAAATATAGGCATGCTGATAAAATGCGTCTAAAACCTAGAACATCGACATCCATGCTAGATATGCCTTGCAATGTGAGTTTTACTATTGATTTTAGGAAAGCAATTCTTGAAGGGGGAACAGAACCCTAATGACAGTTTCATTTGGAGGAAATAAGCTGGTTGAACGAGAAAAGCAGATTGGCACACAGGTTAAGGTTTACAGTTTAAATCCTCATTATAGCGCGTGTAATATTCATTAGGCCGTTTTAAATCATCACAATGCAGTGTTTAAGTCTCTTTTGGCCACACGTGGATCTTTAACCAGTAATACACGCTAATCTGACAAATAAAGGGTAAAGTAGATTACAGAAGGAGCAGACAAGATGGATGCTTCACCTCTGCAAACCGCGATCAAATGATCCATTTCCAGGATTTCTGTTTGTCTTCTCGAACGAGCAGCACCGCCTCAGTGTTCAGAGCAAGCTTTCATCGTCAGTGTCTGCTGGAGGGAATAAAGACACAGTTTCTGATTGTAAACGCATGAATATGATGCCCTCATAATACTATAATAAACAAGCGGCGGGAAGGTTCCAATCCTCCCCCGACATGGGACTATTGCTTTCCTATCTCTCTAGTCTAATTACAATCTCTGGCCTTTGACGCAGTAAAGCGATTATTAGCCTCTCCCATCCTCAACAGCTTGGCTGATTGATCGCTTTGCTCCCGCCACTGGATGAACGGAGACTCGAGGTATTTTGCAGACGTATCATTTCAATCATACGGCGGTGGGCTTTGTCTCTGACCTAGATCTCATTCAAATGATCTTGCCAGACCATAATGAGACGAATCCGCAGAGATGAGAGTTTCATTATGTATTGGGGAAATTCATATCGCGAGTTAAGAGATCCTATTAATATCTAATTGGATAAATTTGTTTTCATGAAGACACCACAAGTCTATGCACCAGCTTGCGTGGCTCGAGAACCAATAACCAATAACGACTGAAATATTAAATAACCACATCTCTCTGTCTCCTTATCTTTCTCTCTTCCTCTATCCCTGTTTATCTCTTCCTCTTTCTCTGTAATCACAATCTCCTCATTCTGTCTCTACCCCTCCCCTCCCATCGCACTCCTTATCCGTCTCTCTTTATCTTTCTATCATTCTCCCGCCCCCTTCTCTCTCTCTCTCTCTCCCCCCCCTCTCTCTCTCTCTCTCTCTCTCTCTCTCTCTCTCTCTCTCTTTCTCTCTCTTTCTTTTTAACTTCGTCTTTCTCTTTCCCTCTATCTTTCTCCCTCTTCTCTCTATCCTTCTCTTTATTTATATATTTCCCTCTTTCTCTCCCATTCATTCATCGTATGTAATCTCTCGCTCCCTTTCTCCCCTCCCTACCAGCCCCCCCCCCCCCTTTGTATCTTAATTCTCTAACCCCACTGATGTTACACCTTGTCGTTACCATCTTTCCAATATCGGCGTATATGAGGTGACCTTGTGTTCTTCATATTCATATTTTGACAGCATTCCGCGCCCCCGTTTCCCGATATCACGCTCCAGCCTCTATACCGTCAGTCATGCCTTCTATTACCTATATACAACCATGTCCACGTCTGTCTTTTCTGCTGGTTGTTCCATGGATGTACACAACATAATGAATTCACTTACAAATTAGCCTGATTACAGGCTGTTAAATTGATATACCTTTGAACAAGCTTATGCTTTTTGGTCCCCGCCACGTTACTTTTTACATTGGATGTGTATAATTATATGCATCTGAGTGCATTGTTCGTTTAAAGTGGAAATAAAGTTTAATTTAATTCCAACAAAAAAAAAACATGTTTGTAGTATATTCAGGTCTAGTATTCGCCAGACTAATTCCAATCTTCTTCCGGTGCCAGGCAGAGATGAACGGTTAAGTGTTTAGTCTACTTCATCCAGACCTATTCATTGTAGAGTTTGGATTATAAATGTCCAAAACCCTGGAAGCCAGACTACGATGAAATATCTCCCCGAGTGAATACAATGAGTAGAATAGATGAATATCTCCCTATTAAACTAGATTTATATTGTCGGTCACGCTGGGCATGCAGGGTATGGTCAATAGCCATCTCTCTCGTCTGCCGTGCTCGTTGACCATGCATGTCGGCACGATCCTCAAATCATAATGGAGATTTGTATGCATTCAGGCGGCTGAAATTATTGGAATATTCTGTATTAATTTAGTTTTATATTAAGTAGGCGCCAATCAGTCAGGATTTATCCAGCCAGAAAAGACGGTTAGTCTCCCGTGGTCTTTAGCAAGTGGGCGAAAATCGCCTCTGTCAATTCCTGGAGAAGATGTAATTCGCCATCTAATATTGCCATTATTGTGATTGATGGTAGATAATCGCATAACATGCGCTTGTTTATTTAAGGACAGATACGAGGGATAATCATACAAAATCCATCTTGATCTATTCATTATTATCTGCAGATGGTTTCTTTTCCATCGGGAAATAATTATGGACAATTGGAACATTTATGAATATTGATTGTCGAGAGGTAGACACTGTAAGAGATCATTCGATTAAAGCTCGCAAATTAATCTTAATGTATTGTTCATTACAATTTAGTTGAAATGCCAATGCTATTAACTCATAATTAAAAAGAAGTTTATTTTCTGCTGACTCTCATTACACCAGTTGGGTCTTTCAGAAGAGTTTTGATTACCCCCTTTAATTCCCTGAGCAGGAAATAATCTAGTGACTCGTTTTAGTTTTATTTGTCACTGATTACTTCCCCTTTTGTGTGCATTCAAAGTATAAAGATAATGATGGTAATATAATAACATCTCAGCTGTCACTCATAGGAAAATTGACAACGTGTCTGCTTACTCCTTTCTCTCCCTCTCTCCCTGTGTGTGTGTGTGTGTGTGTGTGTGTGTGTGTGTGTGTGCGTGTGTGTGTGTCTCTCTCTCTCCCTCATATTGACAGTTCTAAAATACGAAATATAATGCCAAATGCAGATGGTTTTAGACAGTCGAAAATGTGCAGATGATGAAGAAAAAATAATGATGGTGGCAAGAACCACAAGTAAAACCCACTTCCTCCGAGGACGCTTGTACCGCTTGTCTCGTTTGGGCTGTTTGCAAGGCAGACCTTTTGACGGGACTGCCAACCAGATGCCGAAAGCATCAACCTTTTGGACGTCAGCCTATTTTCATGTATTGTAAAGGAGCAAGAGGAGAGAGAGAGAGAGAGAGAGAGAGAGAGAGAGAGAGAGAGAGAGAGAGAGAGAGGGAGAGAGAGAGAGAGAGAGAGAGAGAGAGAGAGAGAGAGAGAGAGAAAGAGAGAGAGCATGAGAGGAGAACACGATGGGACTGAGAGATGGCGAGAGAAAAAGTGACAGAGGGAAGAGAGAGAGAAAGAGAGAAGATGAGAAAGAGAGATGGGGTGAGCGAAATGAGGGAGAAAGAGAAGGAAATATAGAAAGATAAAGAAAGGGGAAGAGAGAAGAGAGCGACAAGGAAGAGAGGGTAAGACAGAGAGGGGGAGACAGACAGACAGACAGACAGTCGGACAGACAGAGAGATAGGGTGACTGGTGTGTCTATATTGGGTGCCCGTGTTGAACTATTTACCACTCACATCAGCTCATTGTTTATGCCAATCATTCGCAGTCATTGTTCATGTCTCATTAAAGTTCCCACTTCAAATCTTTTTCTATTTTCCTGAAGCCCCTGCTTAGCTTGCAGGGAATGAATAATCATCACATAACATATCGAATCATTATATAGATTGCAGTGGAATCACGTTTCACAATTGTCTGTTTTCTTCTAATAAAGTATATCGTACTTTTTCGAAATATTTCCCGAATTCACTGAATTCAAATGATCAAATTTCGTCGCGTATGTCTTTTAATTACCACTACAGAACGATTATTTTTTTAATTAAAGATTTGAAAAGCTCAGTTAAACAATTGTAATATCTCATTTCTTTCATTTAAATGACAAGAATGAAGAAATATGCCAATAAAGATTAAGAAGAAATGTAGAACTGACGAAGAAACAAAACAACTACAAGAAAGATATATCGGCAAGAATGTTTGTTGAGAATTCCTCTTTAAGATGCCGAGTGTGCCGGCTGTGATTGACGGTCAAGTTCAGCAGACTTCTGGTCTCCTCCGTCAAGCCAGTGGCGGGCGAGTGTCGGGCTGGTCTCCCTCGGTCTCCTGTCTGCATAGTGCGGGTCTCCTAGGTTCCATCAAAATCAACGTCAGAGGTCAAAGGTCAAGAACTCACGCGGCCATCAGCCGCCGTCAGACCCGGTCGGATCGCGGGCGTGCCGTACCCCACACTTCACTGACTTCGCCCTGGTCTCCGGCGGTCGCCCAAAGATAACAAATCCATCCGCACTGACCTTAAAAAAGACCCTCAGATTGATAGAGATAGTTCAATGTAAATATACAAGGGCGGGGGGGGGGGGGGGTGGTGGTTAGAAGGAGCAGAAAGAAGACGGAGAAGGGAGGGAGGAGCACACACGTTTTTTCCCCTTTCCATATATTCCTTTTATAATTGAATATTGTGGTTGGGAACGTAAGGCAAATGCGTTTCGTTGTGATTGAATTAATTACACAGACATTGCAAAGGGAAGGGGACGAAGAACGGAAAAGACCCGAAGAATTGAAATACATGTAATAGTCATTAATACCGTAGTAACGTTTAGCTGGCTCTCCCGTTTCCACATCCCTGGTGATTTGGATCTTTGCATTGTATGATGAAGTTGTTCTATCATTATAATTTTTTAGTTTGTGCTTTATGTATTTTTGCCTCCGTCTCAACATCCTTCTTCATCTAATATCAACAATAACCAAACATACAGTAAGCCTACAACAGAAAATGAACATAATACTTTAGTACGACATTATTTGTGATATGTTTGTATTCATTCTCATTTTCGTTTTTGCTTTATTCACAGTGTTTGTGCCAGCGACCAAATGACCTGTGATTTGCTACATGAAATAAAACAAACAAGTTGTCTCTGTCATGTCAGAAGCGTACACATTATGAGCCTTTAACGATCATGTTTCGTCCGTCTTTGTTGAGTTACTCGCTGATACATCACTGAATCAATGCAGACATATTTATTGAGTTGATTTTAGCTTCATGAAAGACAAATATTATTTTCGCGGAGGCAGGCAAATCCAGCGGTCTGTCTCCAATGTTCTGTCGATTATTTATACGCGATAAACAGCTGTCGTTTGACATCGAGGGGCAACGCGCAAGGTAAGCAGAGTTAATGGCGGTAAGCAGGCCGAATAATGTTTTAAATAGCACTGTTTTATTCCTTGCATATGCTATCATGGCAGAGACAAAGCGGATAACGACGACGAGGATGATAGAGGTGATGGTGATAGTGATCGTGATGATGATGGTGGTGGTGGTAGTGGGGATAATGATTGGGAAGTTGTGAACATGAACATTGTTATGATGGTGATGAAGATGAAAATGGTGATGATGTTGTAATACTGGTGATTCGGGTGATGATGAAGGTGACGACGGTGCAGATGTTCCTGGTAATTTGGATGGTCATATTATATTCCATATACATACGTATCATCTTCCAGACGTTCTACCCAGCACACCTATTGATAAACCTCCACTCCTACCATGAATTTGTACATTATTTCACTCGTTCTAAAAGGAAGTCGGGGTGCTGAACGGAAAACAAGACCACCTACAACCACCCAAGTGACAGAACTATTGTCAACGATTGTTTTCCTCTTTAGATTTCATAGAGCATTATGTCGCCAACAGAGCTCTCTCGTTTCACGTAGTGGCTTTGCTCGCTTATACCAGTCGCTACCCGTATTACACACTAAATAGCCTAGGTCTAAGCTTTTGAATCTGAAAAGAATCTGAAAAAGAGAAAATATCGTAAATGCCAGAAGCGAACAATGACGCGCCCCCTCAAAACTCAAAGCGATACAGACGACGCCAGTCATTTGCTACTAAATGGCTCCCGTATTCTTCCCCAAACGTTGAAACGATGCCACCGCGTGACTCCGTACAATACTGATATGTATATACTTGCTTATCTTGACCCCTTTTTCTTGTTCTTTCTCTCATTCTGGCTTGCCCTCTCTTTCTCCTTCTCTTTCCCTTTCTTTCCTTCCAGCTCGGCGTATTATGACCCCATCTATCAAACCATTTTGTCTACCTCTTGTGATATAAAGTTTACTAAGGCTGTGGCTAGGATAGCTAACACTCATCTCATTTCATTGGCGAACACCTAACACCCCGTTCTAGCATACATGTACAGTATATGAGTATTCAAGGTTAATGGGTATTTGTATGTCTATCACAATCTGTTTCGGACCTATTGATTTCAATCTAGATTGAAAAGAAAAGTGTATAACGATAGAGCTATTGCGTTATGATATAACACATACCTCTTCTTCATTTCATACCAGTAGCCCCTTTCCTTCCCCAACCCCTCTTCCTTCTCTTTCTCTTTCTCTCTCTCCCCTCTCTCTCTTTATCTCTTTTTTTTTCTCTCTCTCTCTCCCCCCCCCCCCTCTCTCTCTCCTCTCTCTCTTCCCCCTTTATCTCCACAACCTCTCTCCCTCTTAATCACCCAATCTCTACCCCAACGGCCGAACACACCGTCTTTTTACTTCTATCTTTCGCCACGTTTCTTCCCCCCCCCCCCCACCCTCTCTCTCTCTCACCCCGCCATCCTCTTCCATTGATATTATATTTCCGCATCATCAAGCGACACGGGTACAATCACGATAATACCAATCTAACGCCGAGCCCTCAGGCGACGCGATTCCGAAATGTTCAAAACAAACTCTGCATAAATCATATCATTTATGACGGATATGAGTACAATACTCGGCAGATAGGTGCCTTTTTTCCCCTTTCTGTCGATGATCAGACTTGCCGAGGGAAGGCGTGTGCTCTAGCAAACTAGGATCAAGCTGCGCTGAGCTAACCCGAGGACTCTGTGCGTGTGTGTGGGGTCGTTGCCCTCGTCCACCATGTCTACGCAAGGGTGTTTGGTCTATAGTCACACCGACGCAATATTACAAGCATTACAAAAAACTTTCAAGAAATCGAGCAAATTGTGTGTGCGTCTGTATGTATGTGAAGGGATGTGGGAGGAGACACATATCTGGTGTCTGATTTGGGTGCAACGTTGTGGTACGTGTAAGTGTGTTTGTGTGTATGGTTATATTTGCGAGTCTGTGTGTGTGTATGTGCGTGAATGTGTGCGTATGTGTGTGTGTGTGTGGGGGGAGATGCAATATTACTGTCTTCAATAGAAAAAATATCAAACTATTTCGTTAAATGTGTGTGGCGTATGTGGTGGTCACACTCACATATTTTGTGGGTTGCGGCGGAAATCATTTAGTGGTTTTAATCTTATCAACATGAGGATACCCTTGGTAAGCCACGCTTCCATTCAGATATTCACTCATGAAATTAAAAATGTCAGATATCATCGATCCTTGTATCATGCAAATCAATTTTCTCGAATTCACAGAAAAGGAGAAAATGATTCCTCGTCATGCTCGTACGATGATTCCCCATACACTGTCATACGCTCGACGAAACGATGATTCGCGCAACCCGATGGTAAGACTGAAAGTCATACATTATCGCCACACACGATGGTTTGTAATCACAACAATGGCTTATAAAAGCAAACAGTGTACTTAACCCGTAGTAAAAACGTACTAAGTTTAACCACTGTTGTGAAGCCGGGCAATTCCCAGATACTACAGACATTCACAGATCCACTTCCAGGCGCAATCTGCCTGTGATTGTATTTTCTTCCTCTTGTTTAAAGATGGTGATCAAAGTTTCTTCAGATCGGTGGTGCGTATAAGCCCTCTCGGTCACGCAGCGATTACCACCGTTACTTTCATCAACATGTCACCACTATAGCATGGCTTCAGTATCATTCATCATGATTATCACCGTTCAGTCAAACATTAACAAGGCACTGGTACCAAATTTAGCCTTTTCAGACAATTGATGCACATGGTCACAGATCATTATTTCGAATGTTTGTATTCGGTATGTTACTCCGAAGATTCGACTGTCTGGAAATGACAGAAGGCTCAATAATTCAAAAAGTGAAGTACGGCTCGTTAATCCGAAAACGAAATAAGGTTAGTTCATCCAAATGTAATGACCACACCATATTTTGTTTTACTTACTGTAGCTTACATCCTTGTAAATCCTTGGAATAATGTTGTGAAATATATTCGAATAAACCCCTTTTTATTTTCGGATCCACGAGCTCCCAGGTATACGAACTTTCTAACATAATGCCCGGAAGAACGATCCCTATCTCGCAAACGTGCAACATGTGGTTTATTACTAGACAAAAAGCCTTACGGAAAGTAGCGAGTTTTGTATCATCTTGAAAGAAACAAATCGAGCACTTGAGTCTGACGCTCTCAATCGCCATGTTCCCTTTAGTCAATGTTTACCTGTTTCCATGCTCGCGGTCTCTTGTCTCTTTCTTTCTTGTGAATCTGTTCTTCCCTTGAACCAGCATGACGTAACAAGGCGGCGATCTCTTTTTCAGTGTCATCCTTCCGGATTAGCGCTCCCGTGTCCGCAGTAATCAATGCAGGCTGGCGTCGACACGAGACGGCGTTATCTCCAAATCTACGGATTAATTACGATAAAAGGTGGCTTCGTAACATCGCATGAAAAAAAAAACACATACGAAACCCTGACTAATACCGAACGACGCGACGAATTTGCTCATAATAACAACCACGACAATCAAATGATGATATGACAAACACAATTTTCTATTTTCAATGTTTGGACGCATCTAACTTGAATAATGTAAACAACTATTCTGGGTTGCTTATGAATCCAGTATATACACTTTTTAGCCATTTAAGTACGCCAATTTCACTCTTCATCATAATTATGATACAGTAACCTAATATTCGAGAGCATATTGCATCGGTCATCTGATTATTGGGAAATGTTCGTTATTCCGAAGTTTCCTTATTCCCGGGGAGCGTTAATCGGAAAATGAAAAAAAAAGGTACGTAACTCAGAAAACTAAATAATCTTCCTAAATTTAAAAAAAAATCGGATTAGGGAATCCTTCTCATGTTCGAATCTATGTAACGAATAATCATCAATGTTTAGAATCATAATACGTGTGGGATAGTCCTCAAGCTATTTGTAAAATATCATCAATGCTTAGTTATAATCATATGTGTGGGGAAATCCCTTATGAGACTTGTGAAGTATATTAAAACAAAAGAGGAAATATAAGCTCGAGAACATATTACATAACGAGAGTACCCTTTCCACTGTATGGATTTGTTCTATATATGGTCTGTACCTCTTCACGAGATAGGGAAAGATGCCCCGATGACACGAGTCTATCGATTGCGTTTTGGTAGAACAAACTAAAGTGATTACTAATTGGTCTTCTTCTTCGTCTCCCGAGTGTCTTCCATTGATAGTAATGTACCCCATGACTGGTGTGGAGGTGTGTGCAGACGGGTTCGCCGACTTACCTCGGACGACTGACAGGACTGGCGCCAAACTCAATCTTGATAATGGAATGACGTTATCATGATTAAAAAGCTGATTTGGATGTTACGAGCCCAAAATGGCCGCCTGTGTTGGTCAGGAATTCTCGACGCGTGGTTACACGTGTCAAACTCGTTAAGAATGGAATTAATGTCACGTAACGTAGTTTCATTGTCTGGGTTACATTTATGTAGTAGTTACGCTGTCAAATTTGATGAACGCAAACAAGGTTTTGAATGCGACGCTAATGTCCATTGATTTGATGTACATTATAGCTCGTATTAAATGACAACAATGAAACTATTATGTTCGTGCGTGAAGCATGATGGATGACCATGTGGTTATTAGAGTCTAAAAAGAAGGAATGGTTGAGACTATACGAAATCCGGAATCAAAGGCTTGTATACCGCACACACTGTACTATGAGTATATGGCTCCAATTCTTGTTTGATTTCAGGATACTAGGAATTAATCTCAAAATGATATGTATTTATTCTAATGATGACACGATTTCGACCCGAAATTTACTTCTACTGTTAAACCTATTTTTTTTTTAAATTTAGAATGCAAGTATCAACCATAAAAGCAGTTTTTGCAAGGCCTGGATCCCCAAATCACCGCCCCCCCCCCCCATCACCCCACATAAACACCCCATACCTGCCCCCACACAAACATACACTTTTAGTAGCTGAATACGCCCATGCAACTAAATGATATAAGACAAACATGAAGAGCATGATTGATGGGGTAGTCGTGTGTGCTACCAAAAGATGTAACAAAATGGAAGGATTCTATATCATGCATCCTTTTACATGACATGCAAACATGATGGATGATCTCTCGTGGAGAGCAATGAATATGCCTCTCTTTTGTCGCTTGATTTTTTAACATCGTGGCAGATTCAAAGTAACATGGAGCCATTAAACCCGGTCCGCTGATTCACGTCGGAGTTATTCCTCTTCATTTAGCTTGGTCCTCTCAAGTAACCAGCCTCAATTGTCCTGGAAACCCCCAGCTGAAAGCCAATGCCTCTGTGACTGTTGATGTTTTTTTCTTCTGAAAACCAACTCCTCTACTTTTATGTTGTTCTGTTGTCGCCAAACTTGACTCTACGCATTTTATTACTCAGGAGCTAACAATAACTTACCATTATATATCTGAGTTCGTGTTCATTGTTCCACGGAGTTCTTTGAATTCATTGGAGGGCATGGAACCCAATAAAACAATATTATGAGGTAATAAAATAGGTCAATGACCAAGAGCATACGACAGAGAGCAGGGTTCTGTGTATGCCACTTAGTTGTTTTTGGTGTATTTTCCCCTCACTTTGACGTTTGCATGCATGATAGATAGAGACAAAAATATTTTCCATGTTTATTTACTTTTGAAAAATCAATATGAATTATCTTGTGTGATTTCAAACAAAATGTAGAAAATAACAAACATCTGAAAGGGCAAAATATCAAACATTCTTACATTTAAGCGAGATATATAAAGAGATTGAAAAACACAAGGCTTGGTGTACCTGCTTGAATTTCAAGATCATTAACTCGTTCATTCATACATACAGCATTTACTGAATCAATCATTTCTTATCACTCCTATTTTATTAGATATGGGTCTCCCCCCCCCCCCTTTCTTTCTGCTGTTCTGGGGTGTGTAGGCTTATGTTGATCTATATGTTATGTTGAATATTATAATTGAAGTTTAGTCAGCTATCCTCCCTTTACATGCCTGCCGTTACCATACTACATAATTGTACACATTGATATAATTATGTTGGGTTTGTTCATTTAAAAGTTGTTGATGAATGTAAAGAGCAAAATACACTTAGATTGGAAATGAAAATGTTTAGGTTCACGATTCGAATTCAACTTAGGAATATGTGGGACTTAACGGCCCATTTCCTCTTGTCCTCGTAAACTGTTAACCCAATTTCTTTTTGTCTGCATAGTCAGATAGTTATTTCAGGTCAAAATCTGAAAGGAAGGGTCAAAGACTTTTCCGTTCGGACACTTCCAAGCTATGAACATGACAAAGGGGGTGACGGGAGAGCTCTATTTTGTCTTTTAAAAGATACTTTGACTGCCTTTAAGTCCATTAGACATATTTTTCTTTTGTTAAAGAGATAACTCCTTATACCCCGTGCTTCCCCCACTTCGACAAACATACGAACGATCATGACCACGATCAGACGATGACGATCAACGTAAAAGTTCATCACGGTGTAACGACGTCATCTCCTGAAAGGGCAGACCTATAATATTTTATTCATGTGGTAGATATAAAGGACGTAAAACCAATAACTAAGTACGTTTTGATAGACATGATAGAGACAAGATGGAGAGGTAAATGGACTCCAGTGGACGGGGTCGTGTATGTCTGGGGGGGGGGGGGGGGGGTGTGGTGAATAATCACGGTGACCATGACCGCTATACAATGCAGACGACACGCGTGACCTATTAAGAAGATAACATCAAACAATATCAAGAGAAAACGCAGTGGATCCATTTTGCTGGCTCAAAAATACAAAGTTGTGCAAATGCAATATATGAAGGAACTCCTTTATACAGAGTAAAGAAACTGAAAATATAAAGATGAATTCAAATTGATGGTGGGTCGTGTATAAGTTAAGGCTGTTGATTTCAGACTCGTGTATAGGCAATTTTATTCACATGTGGTTCTTGTGGTCAATGCAGAGTTTTATCAAGTGATAATGTATGCCATAGGAATATGTTATAGTTAACGTCCAATAATATAGTCAGTGCATGCAATCACATCAAACACAATGATGCCAATTACATAAGTGAGTTTGTGTCATGTAGACAAAGTTCATGTTCTTGCCTGAGACTGACGCAAGTAAATATAATTTTCTTTCTTGGTCGACGGGTCCCCCGGCTTGCTTTATCTGTGTCATTACCGTGCGTGTGGAAGCTTTTAACATCGTGGAGTGCCATGACAAGTAACGAGACAAGAGGAGGAAAGGAAGAGACTCTCGGATGGGTGCAATGTGAAGTCAGTCGGCTCTTTCCATGCTTAGCGCGCACCTAACAAGGCAATCTGTTTACGTGTCGTGAGATAAACTGTGATCCAGAAATCGAAAGTACACGTCTCTCAAATCTCAATAATCTTGGTCAAACGAGTCGGCACTTTCTGCAGAGAGAGAGAGAGAGAGAGATGGAAAGAGAGAGGTGGATGGGGAGATGGAAAGAGAGAGGGGGAGGGAGAGATGGACAGAGAGAATGACAGAAAGAAAGAAAGAAAGAGAAACGGAGTGAGAGTGAGAGAGAGAGAGAGACAGACAGACATAAAGAGAGAGACAGAGAGACAGAGATAGAGAGAGAGAGAGAGAGAGAGAGAGAGAGAGAGAGAGAGAGAGAGAGAGGAAGAAAGAAAGAAGCTCGGTTGGATAACAGAGAAGGAGGTAAGGGAGGCAGAAGGAGGGCGTCTGACAATCTCAAGTACAGGTACTACAAACTACAGGCGTGAAGATGAAGTGGCCCAGAAACAAGGGAAAGTCTTAAGAACCGGGCGAGAGGAAAGGGGTGCGACACATAGCGGCATTAACCTCCTTTCTAAACACGATATCTACGTAGCCTTTGCTTTCTGTATCATCAGGTGTAACTATGGTAACCAACGCAAGTTGGCAGTCGCATCATGGACTCATGGTCGCATGAAGCACCAATTGCTATTGTTGATGAAAACGTACCTTTTTCCTCTCACTAGAAAAAGAAAACGATTAAAATCATTGTATTCACTTCATAAATCATCTAAAAAAAATTATGTGAATGTCTCTTTCATGTTATAGTCTTGCTGGGGTGAAAACTCGTCAGAGATTAAAATTGGCATTAAGTGTTACTTGGATTCGGATCATGTTTTTGAATGCTTAATGGGTGGAGAGAGTATGTTATCTGAATTACTGTTCACATCACAACACATTAGCAAGAAAACATTGATAATGATGTTATCAACATGAATATAATACAGAGGAAAGAATAATTCCATTGAAACGTACGCAATTTTAAACCTTACTGACAACCTTCTTGACGTTCTTCTATTTCATTATCCACTTCTTCTTCGTTTTGTCCTACTTACAGTGACTTGTTGTTCATCAGAATTTTGAGTGTGTGTCAAATTGCAAGATGTTTTGAGTATTTTATATGGTATTCTTTTTCTTCTTCTGTTTTTCAGAATACATGCTATTTTCTTTCAAATACTGTCATCATGGTCTGTAAGAGGACTGGATTGTAAAACTGTATTCTATTGTTCATGTTTTTTTTTTTTTTACCCTAAATGCTTATGACTTTTTATGTTACACTCATCGAAAGTATGTTTTTCTTCTGACTGTCATACATATTGTTAAAATTTTAAGTGTGTATTATCGTCTGAGAGTGAAAAAGCAATTGCTATGTCATTGTGGATGACAATAAAGAATTATCTTATCTTATTTTCTTGTTCTTCTTCTCCTTCTTCTGTTTCACATTCTCTCCAATCTTTATTTTAATTCCAATGTCTTCATCATTATTTATGGTTAATATGTATGGAAAATAGTTTCCGCGCTTCATCGCCAAATATTTTTTTTCATCAACTGTTAATTGCATAAACCTTTTTATATTATCCATTTATTTATCTACATAATGTTATATGATCAGAATTTGTAATTGTTGGTTGGCTGTGATGGGGAGAGGAATTCGTTAGATCCGAATCGTCATATTGATGATCAATAATTTATGTAAACATGATATGATGAATTGATTTATCTAAAAAGAAGTATAGCGCAGAGCACTTCTCTTCCATGCCCGCCTGCAATTACTCTGCATTGCTTTATGATAATATTTCATTGCGTTCATTCGTGATTACACAAAAAAAGCAACAACTATGTAAACATGAACGTATCGAAATTTGGAAAAGATAAATACCAAAGACAATATGATTACGATTGTAATTTATGGCGTATATCCATATCAGGAGCAATCATGAATTGTAGACTACTGTCTTGGGAAAATGTTAATCACACGGATATTAGCTTTTGAAAGGAAAGTCACGAGTATACTAGTTGTAATCAAATATATATAATAATTGCATACTGCAATCTATCGCTACATTATTTTAATGAGATAATCATATTTTATAATGTCTCGTCGCGTCAAATTTTTCTTCTAACCGTTTGACTGTTCACTTATCTTTTCATATTGATTATATTCGGGGAGGGGCTCAGCGGAATCTATTGTCATTGAAAAATGCAAAGTAAAAATATTGAGAGGAAGTGAAACGATCACAAATGTTCTCAATGCTATATATTTCATACAGTGAGGGATACTTTCCTTCAGTACATAGCTATTCTATCAGCTCTTTTAATTTGATTTTGATGAAACACATTTCAGCCATAGCAAAGAAATCACACTTATTTTAGACATAATTTATCGTAAGGTCCTCGTCATTCATGTATCGTTCATAGCCATACGACGCCCCCACTTGAAGTACGTCATGCGCGCGTATGTCGCAAGCCCTACTCATTCGCGAGAGAAAGCACGTGGAACACTTGCACACTTGTAAACATTGGCCTTTCATTCATGCTGCTCCGCTACGGCGCGGCAGCTCATTCACATGGACTTCCAAGAAAGGTGTCCGCATGCCAATCAGCTGATCGCAGGTGCGTGCGTACCTGGGCGCAAGATACAAACAGCTGATTGAAAGAGTCGCGGAGCGGATGACGACCCGCACGCCAAGCATGAATGAAAACATTCTTTCCACTCAGTCGCTAAACTTAGATAATGATGACAACCGAAAAGCCGTTGGGGCCACATATAACTAATACACCATCATCTTGACAAACGTCCCGCGCATCGCAAAGCAACGTGTTCTTTCAGTTGATGCAAGCTTTTCCCCGATTCTGCTAGCGGAACAGCCAAGCGAGGTAGGCGCCCAAGTTGCGGCCTACTGGACCATTACGAATCGCACTATGCCCGCTGCCTGGATGTCGCCTTGCATAAAGCGGCTCAGAGTCATTTACGGGTAATTTGATAGTTATAAAGCGTAGGTTGGGTTTCCGACGATGATCTATCTTCGCCAATCACGAGAGAGAAGATAAGGGACACCGGAACCGGTATACCCCCTCTATCCCACGACTTACTTGGTTGACAAAATATTGACAAATCTTACAGTTAAAAAGTAAATTCCCGCAGTTTGGGTGTTTATTGAATTACATGAGCAATTTTAAAGTAAACGTTACACATCATGTTGATTTTGGACCATTGATTGGCTTAGCAATACGTTTTTTTCTCCATAATTAGGCGTGTGCGCTTGCTTTAGCAGAGGGAGGAAGTCCTATTGATAGCATAGCCCGACGAGTTATTTGCTCAACAATCATTTCAGACTCGAGCCGCGCCAAAATGTCTAGACATCCACATGACTCGAATCAACCAATCAGCGTGGAAGTAATCGTGTGGTCAGAGAGAGTAGTAAATTTCGTATGTTTGCAACGTACGCGACGGTATACAGCGAGCAAGCTCGAGCGACAAGCTGCTGAAGCTATCGCTATACGCTAGCGAACTGTGTTATGCATCGTATCGTAAAGCGTGGTGCGCCGTAGTAGTGTGGGTGCGATTATTGCAGCAATTGTATATGTACGTACGCGATCGCAGCAGTAACTTGTATTTACGTTAGTGCGCTTACACACACAGTCGAGTCCGTGCATGCGAGATACATAACGTCGTCAGTTTCGGACTAGTTACGGAATAAATAGGCATCTGGAAAGTCTACACTGTGCTCACTGGAATACACTTCGATATACATCTCATGTATTCATCATAAATCCAGCTGCAGATACGCTTTACTGTGAATTATTCGTTTGAGAAGCAGTGATTTTGCCCTGTTCGTGGTGATTGTGTGATGGGATCTTGTACACATGCTTGAGTGGAGCGGTCCCGGGCTACGCTGCCTGTCCCAGTGGCCTTGTATGTTGTTACTTCTGTAGCACAAGGAGCTGTTGTACATATTTTGCCGTTTTGGCCGGAGCCACAACGAGCGACCTAAGGAGGACAACCGCCGCTTCTCCGGCGCTGGAATGCTTATTCTCAACCGAGTCTGTGGGCTATGCATCGTGTGCATGCAGCGCATGTCGCATGTTCAGGTCCAAGCGGTCTGTGCTCGTGCGGCGACTTTTGCGGTGCCGTGTGGGCTGTACACACGGTAACGATAGTGGGTCCTCGGCCGATCGGGAAAGTGAGGCCGAGACCGAGCTCAAAGCAGCCGCCAACAGCTTCCTAAAAAGTCGCCTCAAGGAAAAGACACTCGAGCTTTTGCACGAGGCAGTGGAAAGTCGTGGAGGAACACAAACGAGTTGTGTCCCCATCTCGAAGGGGGAAATTGGACGCAAGACCGTTGCTCCTCATGTTTTATGTTGCCAATTATTTCGTTGGCCAGATGTCAAACATGGAAGCGAACTCAAACGGCTCAAATTTTGCTGCGAAACTAGCCAACAGAGTGATGAGGAAACCTCAGGAACAGTGTGCTGCAATCCCTATCACATCAGCCGTCTATGCAGACCAGGTAATTATTCTTCAATAATTTACCCAAGGTAAATAAGTATGAACCCATCACTTCATTCTGCGATACCATATTATGCGCTCTCGAACGAGAGCGACGAATTAATTTGGCCTCCCCGCACGCAGTGGGCATTGACCATGCGATGCAATGCATGCGGGGTGGCCATGGCACGGCGCCTGTACTCCTGAATGCAGCCTGTGCAACTGGCTGGCCTCTATTGAATCTCGCATCCAATTTACCATGATGGCGCCGCCGTATTTATGTATTTATCAGCCTGGGCCTTTCGCCTCAATTAACGCACTTACACTGCGTCTATACAGTCCCGCTAGCTGGCGGTGCTCAGTCTTGCTCTTCTTTTTGTCTTATTCTCTATTTGTATTATCTTTATCCTTTTTGTTTTCCTTTCTACCCAACTTACAGAGTCTCCACCACCGCCCTATAGCAGAATTGCGTTCGAGAGGTCCAAAACACAAGGTATGAAAAGAAAGCACAGACTCATATTTTCCCCTCTTTTTATGTTGTTTAAGATGAAGTAGGTCATATTTAATTATTGTATTGACTGTAAAATGCATTTCTTCATTTAGAAGGTATAGGTCAATATTGTTCAAATTGTCATAAAATGCATTTATTTCACTTGTGTCTTTTTTTACTCTGGATCTGGTAGAGCTTTTCCTATTATTAATCCCACCTATTCAGCATTTTCTTATTTTTGGACATTTTTTTTCATGGGGGGGGGGGGGGTTAATATTCTTATTCAATGAATGAATCTTGACTTTAAAACTGAGAAGTGATGTAGTTTAGTCACTGTGTATTTAGAAATTTGGTGCATTTATTGGATTGTGCAAACACATTTTAATACACAGTTTGTAGAGCTGTGTATATGTAGGCTATAATGATATTTCTCCCTCGAATGTTCAATACTTCTAAAAGGTAGTGTTACCATTTAAAGGCATAAATTCTGAGGTTGTATGGTGCATATAAAAACTTCTTTTAGAGTGTAAGATCTGGGAATCAACCAAGTATTTATCACTTTGACATTTTAAATTAATTTGTTTCTGCAGGTTGTGTAAAATATACTTGGATTACCACAGAGTACACACCCTTACACGATTGTTTAGAGCATCATTATCTCATCCACTCAATGAGATTAATGTTGTATGATATGGAATAATATTTATTGACTAAAGTTTGTGATAAGATATACCCTGCCCTGTATATTTTTAAGGGCAAGTGAAAGATATAATTTTCATGGACCATATTGACTGCTCAACTCTCAATGTAATTTTGAAAAAGATGCTTAATCTGAGAGGCAATCTACTAAGAATGTATTGTATTTTAATGTCTAATTTGAATTCTTGGTCATTTGTATGATATTCTATTGACTTGTTCATACTGTATGTGGTTCATGCAATGTTAAAAATTTGAGTTTACTTGCAAAAGAGATATATTGCCAGATATATTGATGGGCCAAAGAACAAATTATGAAAATGAAAGTTTAGAGGCTTAAGTTCTAGTCAAGAAAGTTGAAGGCAGTTGAATTGATTTATTGAAACATAACACATAATGGTGAAGATCAATGATATTGTTTTTGCAATATTTAGAGTCTGTATTGTAATACATGTATAATATTGAATAGGCACATCCCTTGGAAATGTAAAATATGATGGTTACCCATCATGTAATGTATAGGGCAATTACCAGGAACAGGTGTTAGTAGTTATCTTCAGTTTTCAGGAATCTGATCTGGAAATAATATACCAAGGCATTTGCTACAGTTCATTTCATGTGGTATGCATACCACTTGCAAAACTTCCATCTCACTCCTTGTACATTTCTTGAATTAAATCCAACAGCATGAGATATGAAGAAATGCTTATTTATATTTGCATCAATAAATGTTTGTACCTGCATATCATTGTAAGAAAATGGGTTAAGACTGGTTGAATTACTGGCACAATTAACAGTAAAAAAATCAGATATTGGGTTATAAGCGTAGTTCATAAATTAACATTGTTTTCACATTGATACCACTAGATGCTGAGGAAAGATCGTTATCGTCAGTTGTGGATTACGGACAGAGTACAGAAACAGGCAACACACCCACTGAACGGAGACAGCCTTACGCCAACTCATCAGGTAAGTTCAGCTCTGCACATTGTAAAGGATGGTTCACCAAATACTGTTATAAAGTCAAAGTACCACAGTAATGTTCTGTATAGATCAGTCTTGATGGGTCTTAGTTATCCTTCTTTCTGGTTAAGTTGCCGTATACTTCAAGGTTAAACAGTGTGTTGCAAGAAGGCCATATACGTTGAGTTGTTTATGTAGTTCTTGGATTTGGTTGGCAGTTTTATGTTAATTTGAACCAGCCGTAATTTGGAGAACTTTTTCTGGTGAAAGTTGTTAATATCAGGTAATCTAAAAGTTGTACACAAAGTATACATGTACATGACATCATTTAGTTGTGAAATTTTTATTATTGTAGATTGGAAGGAAATGTTGAATGGCATAAATTTGCTCACTTAAACTTCATACCTAAACAATTACCTTACCGTTTACGATAATGCGGTGATTTATGGATCAAGAGGACTAATCATCATGATTGGAATTTCTAAGCTGTCTCTTGCATTACAACTAAGCTTAATTACAACCATACTATAACAGTAACAGTAAGCGAGAAGTACATGTTTATGAATGTTATAATGTACATATCGGTAAAGGGAAATAGAATGTGAAGCACATTTCTACTTGACGCTGTGACTGAGAATCCTCATTATGCAGGAGAGAGCATCTGGTAGTCATGTTACCTGCATATCATGCGCATCACAGATCACAGTAGTAGAAGTGCATTGCAGCACATGGTGGAATTACACTCACTGTGTACACATGTTACATGACCGTCGATACAAATTCACTCAACGAATTGGAAAATGTAGCGCCCTATTTCTTCTCCCTCTGTTTGGATTAAGTCTCTCTTGCTTGCCTGATGACGATGTACAATGTACTTTGCTCTGTTACTCTGTATTGACAGTATCTAATCTATGAATGAATTGAATAGAGAGCTCGAGCTAAAGTAACAAAACAGACACTGGTATTTCATTTGCCATTGTTCCGTGTCCTACCTCTGATTGTTACATTGATGCATGTGTGTGATCGTGTTTGAGACCTCGGTGAATTCAAATATTTTACTTGTTCCATCCTGGGCCCTCCCCCTTGAAAGAAAGAGGAAATCTTGTTCAGTTCATCAATAAAATGACCAATGTACTTTGCGTTTTAAGTTAGTATGCTGTAGAGAAACATACAATTTATTTTTAAAGTCAGAATTGATTGATTACTACTACTGAGAGTTTGGTAAGAGTGAGTGCATGGGTTATTCATATATTTTTAGGGGATGGGTGGGGATGTGGGAGCAAGAAAGAACTGTCCTTTACATGTTTTAATGTGTATGTGTATAACCTTGACTTACTACATGTACTTGCTCAAAATTTGTAAGATACTGCATAATGGACAATACCATCCCAGCCATCAAAGTGGCTTTACTACCCTTTTCTGATATCAGTGGAACCTCTGCAATGGAACACCACTGCTCTATAGAGCATTCATTTTGTATTGTCATTGGAGACAGACAAGTACAGGACCATCTGGAAAGCTTGTTCCCTTATCTGTCTACAGTACATCAGTGCTAATAGAATTTTGAAGTTGTGAGCGTGACTAAAGTCTCTACTTTTGATGAGCTTTGTTCATCTAAAACAAACCAGTGGCAGTATAGTACATTTGTAGGTCATGATTATGGTTATCTTATCAGAAGTTGGTTGACGGGTTGTTAACTCTGCGGGGAGCTTGTTTATTTCCACCAAAATTCAGTTTAGCCTTCCAGTATTCTTTAGTATGTGTCATAGATGAAAGAGTGTAGATACAGGTTTGAAAAACAAGCAAGTGTTTTGATTAATAGGATAATTGATTGGTGTGAGGTATTTGTCGATGAAATCCACCCAATGGAGTAGACAGATACATCATAACATGTACTGTAGAATCATGTTAAACCCAAGTCACAGGCATGATACATTTGATAGACACCTTGCAAATGTTGTTTCACTTGTTTATGTGTCAGCAAACTCATGCATTGTCAGCAGCATTCCACCCAGGACATGGAATGTGTGATAAATGATCCTCTCTCCTCTCTATCCCAAAATGAACAGCTTAGCCGCAACATAAAAGTAAAACATACACAAGAGTGCCCCTTTATTACAGGGGATTTAGGCTTGAATAGGCAAATAATAATGGATGCTTTGAAGAGGGGTGGGGTGGGTATAAAGGCTCTTTACCCAACAACATGAGTTCTGTCTCCAGTCTGTGTTTAAGGAGTCATTACATTCAGGGGCTCAATAGTGAATAGTGCACCCTCCTTTCTTGGGCTCCTCAACTTTACATTGAGGAGAAGAATGGCTCCAAGAATACTAAAGATAGGCTGGGAATTAGGGGCAACTTTTGTGGGATAGCTGTGCATTTCAGTTCTTTCCCCCTTTTATATTCTCCAGTACATGGTGAGTTTCTTGAATAGCATTGAAAAGGAGCCAGTGTGTGGCTCATTGAGCTTCAACAATAGGGCATCATTTCCATAATAGCCTCAACTGACTGCGCTCAGCCCCAGAGCTTCCTTTGATGCTGGGGAAGCTGGCCCTCTCTTGGAAGTCAAAACTCCCCTGGTGCCCAAACTAATGAGGCTGTTATTATGCGGGGGATAATGCATTGATTGGGGAGGGCTGGCGTCCAAGGGAGGCAGTGGACAACAAATGGGAAAGTGGAAGGAGGGGAGAGTGCTAGCAGAATGGAGGGCATGGGAACACGGGGAATTGGCTGGCTGTAGTTTGAAGGGACAGTTGTGTGAGGATTGGGCTGTGCCTATCAAAAGCTTTGACAAGACTACAACTTTGTTTAATCAAAAGCAAAGGAAAATTTATGTGAAGGTGTTGCAATATAGTTGTTTAGTGTACTGTATGCATAAAGAGAGTAGCATGTTTGTGTTTTTTTGACATGATCCACACATTTATATTGAATGTTAATGCAAGTTATTTTGGAAGAGTCTTAGAATCGAGTTTACCCTGTGTGTCCATAGTTCAATGTTCTCCCACAGTATAGTGGCTATGTGCAAAACAAGTTAATGCACACTCGGTGAAGCACAACTGATTCAGTTCACTTCATCTGTGAAAGCTGCATTTTTGAGAGAAGAGGAAGTCTGCACGCACGGCTCTCCATCATGCGGTGCTTGCTGCTGTGTATGTGCTCTTCTCGTTTATGACCCAGTGACTTAAATGGGAGAGGAGGGCCTGGAGATGTGGAGAAAATTGGGGGAGATTGATTTCTGATGAATTTGCAGAGGAAATGAGCAGACTTCATGTAGAGCAGGAGCTTGAGTTGGGAAGCCTCATATGTGGTTGATTATGTGTAGGGGGGAAACATCGTGTTGGCTCCCCTGCACATGTAGGGTTGTGTTTGTATTTTGGATGGCATATTCTTTATTGATTTATTTTCCCTCTTTGATATTTATGAATTAAGCATGGAGTGGCACTCTTTCAGTGCTCAGTGGGTGGTTCAGAATTGAGCTCATGGATAGATTCAGGCACTGATCAATAATACTTAACTACATAAATGTATTTATACTACATGTACATGTATTTATTGAGTTGCTAACTGTGAAGTGTTCTACAAATGTAGATTTAGAAACAAAGAGCTGTGCTCGTTCAAAAAAGACCTAAGTTCTCAACATAATGCACATCACACATTTTCATAAAGGCAGAAGCCAATTTGGAAATCAGCTTAAAATCTTTTTCAGTGAATGATACCTTTCCTACATGTACATGAAATGGTCATGTAATGTCTGCTGCACTACATGTACAGTGTACACAACATAGAATCTCCCCTCCAATCTCTCAAGCATGCAGATGACTTGCAGGAGTGTGGCATTATACATCCGGACTTATACTTGACATGCTAACTCTTAATACTCTGTGTGCGGTTTCAAGGCCCAACTCGGAATGACAAATATTTACAGAAGGGATATGCCCAAACTCAAGACATGCTTGTGCTGAAGGTTTTAAACTGGCACTCACAAGAGACTGAAGGCATTGAGGCCCACTAAACACATAACCCGTGTCTTACTTTCTTTCAGATGTAGCCTTTACTGCCCACCCCCCCCCCCCTTCCCCCTTTTTCTTCTTGAAAGCAAACAATTCTTTGGTTGTACTTCTGTAATAATGTGTAGCTTTGCATGTAAGCATGTGTATATGTACAAATGTAGAGTTGTATGGAGGCAAACCTGGTTCTCTCTTTTTTCCTCAGCTTTTCTACTTCTCAAGTATTAGGTTAGGTTAATATTTGTAGTCCGCAGAACAGTCTCCAGTTGATGTGATGTGCACATACATACAAGTACATACATGTACATACATGTATGTAAACTGTCCACCGAAATTTAGAAACAAAATTGAACCTTGCAAGCATGTGAAACCTCCACACTATGAATAATTTCCATGTGCATTCGTTTGTGCCAGTAATATTTACTTTATAATATTCTTAATCTGCAGTTGTACATGAACACTGCTTTAAAATACTGTATGTACTGTATGAATTACTTTAAACAGTACATGTGTCCTTTTGTAATGAACTTGCAGATATTTCACAAAATGTAGATTGGACTAGTGTCTTAGAGTCAGTGCTGAGTGCTGTCCATTCCATGCATAATTCATCATCTCTGAAATTTCATCCGTTCATGTACATTAGCTTTATTGGACTGGTGCTTCACCCTGTCGCCAGTAGCTGCCATACACTTGTCCTATACTTGAACTCTGGACCAAGATAATTGTTTGATTTGCGTGTTCTGTCGTCAACAGAAAGACAGAAATATGGCCAAATGGCCTGCAAGTGAACCCATGCTGTAAAATATTGCTCAGAAACATAAAAATTGAAAGTGTATTTTAATGTATGAAATTAATAAATGTACAGGTACATGTACCTTTCTTGATTTGTGTTATAGCATAAATATCTTTGAAGGAAACAAGCGGATACAACCTGTAGAAAGGCAGGCATGCAGAGGACTCTATATTTTTTAAAAAACATTTCACATGACAGTACTACATGTATACACTTGATGCATGTCCAAACCATCGTGCAGATGCTGCACAGGTGGAAAACATCGCAGGAAATAAAAGATGAATATTCCAATGGTACTGTGATCTGTTTCCACGCTTGTGCAATGTACTGCACACATTACTTTCCCGTTGAAGGGGGTATTGTTTCATCTTTTATTTGAACTGTACATGTACATGTTCATGTGAAGAGGCATATGTTACAATGTGTGTTCCTGAAAGGGTGCACACTGCACATATAAACCTGAATCATCCTAACGTTGTATAATTGCAATTTTGGCATTAAATTCACTTCCTGCCAGTGTTACACATAATTACTGTATAATCTCGGCCACAGAGCTAGCAATTTGCAATTTTATGTAGAATGGTATACCATTTACATGTAATCATCAAACATACATGTATACATGACATGAGGTACAATAACTAGGTTAAATTGATTTTGTTTTCAAATTATACACTTTCAATGAACAATGTATGTTATACATGTGGAAAGAAAAACATCCTTTATAATGTACATGTACATGGTGTTCAAATTCAATGTTGCGCAGTTTATTCAGTAGTCACTGCGCTACTCCAGTCCATGTCAAATGTTAATGTAGGGCAATATGAGAGATGACAGGGGTTTTATTTCATTATGGTGATGGTAGCATGCAGCAATCAGTATTCCAAGTATTTGACCCCACAGTCAAGTGCACACAAGCTAACTCTGTGTGATCCTTACTCCCTACCCTGTAGTTTCATCAAGGGAAGACAGTGAAATGCGCATAACATTTCCCCATAGATCTTGGTTGATGTTTCAGAGCTCTCCTTGTGTCATCTTATTTGACTTAACAATTTTGTTTATTCCTTTGCTATTTTGTTATTTAAGATTGTTGTGTTGATTTACAGTTGAGCTTTAAATATGTACAACTGTGTACAATTTTGGTACATTTAGCAAATGTGTACATGTACATGCAGATGATCTTACCTCCTGGAAATTGTTGTTTCTTGATTGTTAGTTTTTCTCATCTCTCCAAATTCTGCTTGTTCTTGTAAATGTTTACGTATGAAACTGTTTTCTGTCTACTGCATCCCTCCTAACTACTTCATCCAAATCGAGATTTCCTCGCCCTTCATGCGCTGCCTGCTAAACAAGTTCTCAGAGCGTGCTTTGAATTAAACCCGCCTCGCAGACTCCCCATTGTTGGTTTTATTTTCCCAGCCAAATTCATCTAACTAAAAAATGGCCATTATTACTTTTTTTCTAGAGCCATGATTGGGTAAAAGAAACCTGTGGGATATTATTGTGCATTTATGCCAATTTCAGATTTTGCTCAGCCTTTGTATGGAAAATATGCCCCCAACAATCATGACAACCTGAGGTAATTTAAGCCATGAATATAGGATAATCATACTGTACATGTGTAGTACGTTTTGTGGCTGTAAACTACATCGTTAATCATCTAGAATTTATATTTTTTTTGTAATGCACAGTATGTCATGTTCTACATGTACACATATGCAATATTTTTGTACTTCTGGTAGTAACATAGTAGGATGTTATTGTGCATTGTATATTAATGGATTTTGATGAAGTTGTTATCGCTATTATACATCATTTTCCCAAATGCCCATAATTTACATGTATGACTGGGTGAACTTTGCTTAAATATTGAGAAAATGGAATGCTGCGATGCCTCATGTATTGTCATCTTCATGAGGGCACATTTTAATGAGACTGAGCAAGTCTCCCTGGAAGGCCCACCCCACAGACAGGGTGTCTGCAGCCCTATTAGTGCTCTGACGGTGCATCTAGGCTAGCTGGCTGCGGTTTGCCTACAATCCACACGCCAATAGGTCTAGCTGGGAAGCAGTCAAATTGAATGTTTCCTTCCCTTTGCTGTGTCTTTCTCCAGCTCCTAATCATTCTATGTTTGCCGGTTTGTGCAGTTTGAGTTTGCATGATGCAGAGCAGAGTCAGGCCCTCATGGTTCTTGGTGGTTGGTTGGTTGGTTGGTTGGTTCGATAGTCTGACCAGCAAATGTTACTCATATTGTGATCCATACATTGTAAATGTACATTTGGCAATTGTGAATGCGTTGGAATATTACACCCAGGTGGAATAAACTGTTAGGTGGTTTGGAAATAACCCTGCACGATTCCGTACCGTAAGTGGAGGGGGTCATACACGTAGCTCTACGCAACTACTTGCATAACCCCTTGTTTGCCTGTCAAACACAGTGTTGCATGGAGCTCATGGAGTCAGGGCACGGGGAGAATGGCCATAATAGGGGTGGAGGGGGAAGAAAAACCAACTCCGTGAGTCGAGGCTTTCCGGTGGGCAAACACTGGAAGCCTCTTTGGAAAGCTTGGAACTGAATTCCTTTGTGGCGGAAAAGAAAGGCATGCAGAACTTGGGAGTTTGGCAAAAGGTTCTTCTGAGACTGAGAGGGATGAAGGAAAGAGCACACTGCGTAGGTCCATAAGAGGAAAATACATGGGAGATGGTGAAGTAAGCTTGTGCCCTCCTTTTTACCTATTATGCTGCTGAAGTGTGCATGGACAGTACTGTGCTGTGCATAAGAATGGTAGTCATGCCTACCACCATTACTTAGCAGGAAAACACTGCTCTGAAGATGACTGAAAAAATACAATCTGGAAAGATTATTGGTACACATTCAGAGGAACTGTCTGAGACGTTTATCATCTTTCTTTGAAAAACATTTAAATTCTACACATGAATATGTTACAAAAATCGATATGAATGGACACTTACATGTACATTGTACATTATAAACTAGATTGTGAAACACTTACATGCATGTACACACATGTACAATTCAAAATGGCACACAAACTGGTTACGGATTAATATGTCCAGACTCCAGAGCCTACAAAGTAACCCCCAAGATCTCAACGAGCCCTCCATGCCCCCACGTTCAGTCCATTCCATCCCTCTGCCCGTCTCACTTGTGCAAGTGGATGCTGGCATATTTCTGTGACAGCTCGGTGGTGTCACAGAGTCTGCTAATGACTGCTATGAAGCACTCATCCTCTCCTGAGGGTAAATATACTCAAAGATTTGCAGGGCATGTCGGACGGTTGGGTCGGGGGAAGATGAAGTTGAAATATTATTACATACACATTGTAGGCCGCTGGTCAGGGGAGCCTGGCACGACTCGATAAAAGAGAGACAGGAGAGACGCTGGTCTCGTCGACTCCAGTCTGTATGTACTTGGACATTGTACATAGTGATCATTATGAGAAACTTCAAACAATACATTCATCATTGCATATTATCTCTCACAGTGTTTCTTTCTTTTCTCTTCATTTCCAATTCCCTCTTTCACCAAGAAAGATGTCAAATTTGCATACATACTAATCATGTAGGCCTGCGTGAACGTCATTCACTTCCTAGCCCAGCTTTCAAGCTGTTGGATACTGGAACTACATGGAACAAATTTTGGCCTACTACTGACATCACTCACTATCTTTTGCTCCCATCTTGAGGTTTTAGGGAGATGTTACATGTAGTCTACTGCACTCATACCTGTTTATTGTATCCATTGTAGTTTTGATTATAAATAAACACCAGCCTTGAAGCCAGACTATCCTCATAGGATCACTACATTCCAAAGAGTAAAACACTTAACTTGCAAAGTTATGGAGTGCATTGGAAAGTTCCAGGGCTGCACATCATTTGGATTTGGGAGTGATATCATATTTTAGGGAGCCTAGCCTTAGTAATAAGGAAGGTCACTTGTCATTGAAGCAGAGGCAAAATCAAGGGTCATCAGAGTTACCCTCTGACCTCCCGCGACCCCAGCCCTGCATTCCTCCCTATACTCTAGGTAGTAGAGTGCCTGGGTAGTAATCCAAGCTGCAATCAGTAATTTATATTCTCCATATTACATTCAAGTGCAGCTACACTGGAGCAGATTCACTGTACTGGTACTGGTAGAAGTTCAATTGTATGCCAGCAGAAATGATTGTAGTGGGTGGATAGAAGTTTATGGCAAAGTGGTGAAAATAATTGTTTGAATTCATTTCGTTTTTAAGATGTTAAATACCTGTTTGTTTGTATCCACTTTTCTGAGGTACAGTGTACGTATGTAGAATCATCATTTCTGTGATAAGTGAGATTGTGGGAAATGTAAATTTATGCAAAACACTGTTCAGACTCTTCCATTACCCCTCCTCCTCGGACGAAGAATCCTTTCCTCCCTCCTCTATCCTACTTCATCTCCCTACTTTCGCCCTCATTTCTCAACCCTCCTCTCTTTTTGTGTGACAACCTCCCTCCCTCTCTCTCTCTCTCTGGTGAAGGTTGGCGGAGGAGGGAGGAGCCTGGAGGTTGCGACCAGAGCTGAGAGAAAGCCTGACCATGGTAGTGAATAATAAACTGTCAAGATTTGTTGAAATTGATACAGAACTCAAAGGGATTTGCGGGGAGAGAGAGTATTTGGAAATTTGAGGAGGGCTGCGAAAAGATGGCCGGTTTAGGGTACATAGTCTGCCTGCCTTTCTGGTGCTTGTGCTAGGGTGTGCACATAATGCAATGACTGTACAGTGTAGGTTGTTTCACTGGTCTTTTACTGGAAGTTGCTCTAGGGAATGCCATTTGAAGTTCTTGGGCTTCATGTGTACCTGTACTGTGCAGTACACAATGAGATGTACATACATGTAGCATACTGTACATGGAATAGCACAGAGTTGTTCCTGTATTGGGTGTAATGTGTGAGAACGTTCTTGCATTATAGATTCAGTCACATTTGCACATGCACCTGTGTGTGCAATCATTAAAAATGTATAGTTCGGTTACAGGTATGTGTGGGATTCTGTGACGTACATGTTCAGATACATTTGTAAATGTCACATAAAAATAAAACTCTTTCATGTAAGGAAACACAGATAAACATGAAGCAAACATCTAACCATTGTGCATATATTTCTTTGTCAAGACATTTCAATATCTACATAAGGAAAGTAAATATTTGGCATAAACTAAGGGATAGCAATTATTCAAAGGTTGCCAAAAACAGGATTTCACTTATATGGGATATTGATTTTCATCTCAAGAACACTGCACTTTGTAAATATTTCAAGACATGAATTTGCGATTTTGAATGCCTCAGTCACCCATGGGTTAGTGAACCTCTCCCCAGGCATCTCACTGTACGCTGGTATTTGTCTTGGACATTAATGTTGACTGTGTACATTGTAGTCTTTGATCAGTCAACATGATTAAGTAGGTCAGCTGATAAGACAGCTTATCAGTGCTAGCCTGCCTGACTCCAGTAGAACTAATCATGTATCCATGCTAATGACAAGGCTGATGATAAGTCCATACTAATCTAGTGTACAATGTAAGCTTACACAACTGGCAGTGTAGGAATTTGTTCTTGTGCTTACATGTATCTGGCCTACCAGTAGTACAGGGACAGTATACATACATGTACTGTACATGTTCATACTACCTTAGATTTGTTGATGTACTGTAATATATTTGCTTTGCAGTACAGTGTGTACTTTCATGTAAATGTATTTATATGCTTTATATCAAGTGATCATATGAATATAGAGCATGTACATGTGTAGCTTTATGATGATAACAAATATCAAATATAGGCAGTTTATGAGCATGGGTTGTGTTGTTATCCCCGCAAAATGGGAACAAGCCAAGGCCTGGCATGAACTGCTGATGCTTAAAAGCTGAACCCCCTTCTTCCCTTCCCTGTCTCCCAGAAAATGATGAATGGGCTCAAGTGATGTTTATATGGAGCCCAGAGTAGCATCTTGGCTCCAAGTTCTTTATGACATTGGCCACATAACTTGGATACATTAAGGGAAGAGGAGGAGGAGGGGAATTGAGAAGTGAATTGAATTAGAGGATGGGGATGAAAAGGGGGAGAGGAGAGGAGAGGCAGTTGAGAGATGGAAGATTATATACAGTACAACAGGCACGGTCAGACCTGGTGAATATTACCTACATATTCTTTCCTAGTATTTTTGATCCCTGAGTTATGCAGTCACATTGCCAGCAAAACTACATGTATGAGTAGTGTTGGCCACAAATGTTTTCCCCACAATCAGAGAGAGTACATGCATGGGTAATGAAAAGATTACCCAAATTTGTAATGGGAATTCTTGTTGGTACATTGTTAGTTTGCAGTCACACACAGTACCAAACATCTGGATTATAAAAAGTGATAAATATTTTGGTAATAGTCCTATATTCTGACCACCCCTATTGCACATTGAAGTAAGGACTACAACTGTTTTTATGATGATCGTACATCTGTCTGTGTAGATTGTCATGCGACAGTATGTAATGTGCTGTTCACTGCACTTCATGTACATTAATTGCACAATGTACATAACTACATGTAGCAGCATGTACATGTACCTTGCTCTCCACTCTCTCCCGCATTACATGTATATTTTTGCTTGTGTTGCAACTTGCTCCCATCCACAATTTATCTGAAATAAATGCATGCATTTTTGTTGTTGTGAGCCATTGCATTGACCTTTAGCTGTGCTTGCAGCTATGGTTATAGAAGGGGACAATTCCGCCAGTCGATACGCCTTGGTGTCGCCGGAGCGCCATGGGCTTGTTTGTTAGCGAGTCTCTCACAACCATTTTCCCCCCTCCACGCTCTCCGTGTGTGTCTCTTTCTCTCCTCTCTTTCTCGGAGGCCTCTTACATTCAAAAACGCAGAGAGCGATGGTTGCTTTGCTTAGAGTCAGTCATGTGTTAAAAATTTGCTACAACCGGCCCACTTTGAACTTCCGCTCACCATGGAAGCCCTTTTTTTTGTCCCATTCTTTCTTTTTTACATATTCATCTGATTCTCTTCTTTGTTGATGTTGTATTTTGTCCCTTTCAAGTGAGGAGTGCGAGGGAAAAAATGAAAGAAAAGAGAATCGTGCAAGAGTAACTATGGCAGTGTATAGAAACTCAAATAATGAGTTTGCTCTGCTGGAATGCTAAGTCTAAATCTCTGTCCCCCAATTTTCTTTCTCTCATTCTCTTTCTCCTTTTTTCCCCGTTTCTCTCTCTCTCCCACTTGTTTAGCCCTTTTTAATTGTTTTTTCCAGACATTTATTTGAGGCTTTCTAGCAGTCTTTGTACTTGACAGAAAACCATTCATATAAAAAGCAAGCTATTGAGTAACTGTCTTCCACGAGCACAAAACAATTTTGACCTCCGCCAAGACCATCATTTACAAGGTCTCCACAATTCTGCATTATATTTTCATATGTAAAGCTCTGTGGTTTTGTGTATGAAGCACAAAATATGATAGAAAGAAACATTAAAAAAAATTTTTTTTTACATGAACAATTGTACAGTTTGCATCTAGTCAAATTAAAGGACTCTGCTGCAATGCTTGAGGTCAAACAGTTGTATTACACAGTGACTTCCAGAAAGATATAATGCCACAGGAATGATCTAATGTGCATTGACATTCCCATCAGTTTGTAAGAGCACACAGGGTATTAACTATGGCACTAGCAGTAGATGTGTGCCACTTCTTAAAAAAGGACAAGCATATTTCAATCTGAAGCGATGCCAACAATCTAGGCCTACATGTGTTTTTCCCATCCAGCGTATTCCTCTCTCCCTCCATCTCCCTCTCATAATTTGTTGCTATCCATTCTCCTCTTCCTCCACCACGCTAGTCCTGGAGATTGCATGTATAATATATTTCCCCCTCGTCAGAATCTAATTCAGACTCGCATAGTCGCGTGCAGCACTGTGTACAGCAGGTACATGTAGCGTGGGGCACGGGCAGAAATGGCCGCTGCATTTCGCTGTCCATACACATATTTTGTGTGTGTGTGTGTGTTTTTGTAACAATCTTCCAGGAGACCCATGCTATTTTTCATTTAGGAATGCTGTGGGCAAGTTCCTCTCGTTGCAAGAAATGCATCAAATGAGGGAGGTAAATGTATACAGAGAGGCGAGAGAATGGGAGAGACAGAGACAGATACGTAGAGAGGGGGAGGAGACTGAGACTGATAGACAGACAGAAAGGGAGAAAGAAGAATGGAAGGAGTCTGCTTGAGAGAAGTGAAAAAATGACGGAGAGAGAGAGAGAGCAACCGAATCTGCATGAGAGGAAGAAAGATTGAGAAGATATTCTTGGAGCGAAAGGGAAGAAAGCACATGCGTACAATGCATGTGTGGGACTTAAAATCAATCAAAATAATCAAGAATGACATAATTTTTTAAGTAAATGAGTAGGATTTTTTTCAGAAGAATGAAAAAGGGGAACCTTGTTGGATTTCATTCAGCATTTATTGAAGCTCTGGAACTGTATTCACTTTTCTGACTGGCTTTTCCAATAGAATATGATAAGAATGGCTGATATGATGTGATAAGAAAGGGTGTTTGAATAGCACTAGATGACAGTCTACATGTATGTGGTTTGCCCCTGGCGATATCTCAAGAGATATGGCAGGAAGAAAATTGCCCCCAGACATCTAATGATGTTGTTCATTTAGCATACCAGCACCCACTTGAAGCACTCTGTACTGTTTATATTGTGGTACCAAAGAACCTGGTAACTGGATATATTCCATGCCTGGCCTTTGATCTCCTCACAAATCACAAAAAACAAAGCCATCCTGGTGTCTTGTTATGTTCTTACTACCTCAGTTTAAACATTAGAGGTGGAGAAAAGACAGGGTGAGAATAAGATTTAGATTGACATTGGGACTTCATGTATATCATCTGAAATCATTATGGCATCAAGTTTTGTTAAGTCATATCAAGTAGGACATGTGTTCCTACAGGAAATTAAAGTTCTGATTTTTTTTTTCTAAATTAACTAATAATGTATAATTTATTTGCTTTTAGTTTTATGATGAACTGTCTTAGTCATTGAAAATCATCTGATAACAAAATGCAATACTAAATATGTTAAGTTTGTATACGTATTTGGCACATTCAAATACAGTTTCTCTGCAATTTTTGCTTTTGACATTTACACAAAAATTTTTGTTTTTCACAAGATAAAGTCTGTTTTTTACCAAATGTACATGCACACAAAATGTCTGTATCAATTAATGTAATGCAGACATACATTATAGGACAGGACATGTGTCATAAAGTAACATTATATTACATGATAAATAGTTATATCATGCTCACATCACTTCAGGTTTACAGGAGAAAGAAAACTCCCTGTCAGATCATTCAACAGCTCGTCATCGAATAAAAAATTATGGGTGCTTTGGCAAGGCCTTTGCCAGGATTGATGGGTGCTAAAAACTTTAGGAAGAGTGATACCAATATATATGCTTCTTCTTTTTTTAAACATACACATGGATTTACTGTACACACCATTTATTTCGCATTGTTTTTATTTTTGCGACTTTGGCGAGTCGGATGCTTTTCGTGAATTTAACAACACGTGAAACTGAATATGACGATTTAGAGCACATATGTAGTTCATGTAGTTCATGTAGTCCTGATTCGCAAAAAATTAGACTCACGAAATATATGGCGCAATGCAGTACGCTCTTTTTTGCACTTACGGTGCTTCCTAATTTTACATGTTATAATGAGTTTACCTCTTGAGTTGTACGCTTCATGAGGGTAAATATTGGAGACTTTGTTTCCGATGTTTGTAGGTACTTGATGGTCTTTGTTCGGTGCAAGATAAACTTGAATCCCACATATTTATTCCAGGGTAATCTTATTTGCAGTTATCTTGGTTCCTGAGAGCCAACATTTCATATTCTTTATGGCCAATGTCAAGTTGCTCTCAGAGATAAGATATGGACCCACTCTGATTATTTCTGCCAGTGGGGTGTCCTATCTCAAATGGGACTGATAAGCATGCATTCCTACACTGTTCAGTATCATTAGTGCTACAGTATACAGCAAAGGTACAAATGAAATATGTGTCATGGTTCTTCTGTGAAGATGTGATGTTAACTGGTAGTCTGTAATTTAAAAAAAATGGACCAATTATGTTGCACTGTATGTATTGTACATGCAGGGCATGTTTTACCAAGATACCTTTGTACATGTACATTCATTATGCCTGTACATGTCCAGTTGTAAAAGTACTTGTATTTTTGCAGATAAACACAAAATTGTGTCTTGTGACTCTTCTCAACTGCAAATTTATCTTTTACTCCAAGAATGACAAAATTTTACTATTGACTCATGTTCAGTATGTGAAAGTTACATAGTTATCATCTATCCTGGTCGTTGTTGTAGACTTTGGTATGCTTACACTTTGAGAAAATAAAGCCCAGTCTTTTCCAGCAGATGACGATGATCATGTATGGTGGCTCAAAAGAAGAAATCAGGTAGTGCATATGTGTACATGTACATGTAGAACGCTCTGCTCCATTTACAGTAGCTAGGCACTTCATGTTAGTGTGGGGGAAGGCATGTATTTACACTGCTGAGGGGCTTATGACTTCGAGATCAGATGTGAAGAACAAACATTTGCACTGTCAATAAAATTACACTGTTGACTTGTGTGAAGGAATGACATTTTTTTTTAACCAAGTAATATTTGAGAAATGATAAACACACATGTGGACACACACACACACACACATGCATACACACACACACTTGCACACATGTACACACCAATAAAAGAATACCACACACACACATGAGCATGTGTACATATGAGACAAGTGCACTGCTATGTGGATGTACCCACGTATGACACGAAGGCTACATGTATACAGGTAGCTAGCTACAATGTAGGAGTATGAGTAATGTACCTGCAATATATTGTGAGTGGCTTATTTAGGAGTCCTGGTACTGGACTACCAGGTAAATTAATGTGTCTGCAATTCAAAGCATAATTTTTCTAGTTCTAAGAAAACATCAAGATTTTCTGAGAAGTGCTTTTGCTTCTTTGCAGCCCTAAAATAGTTATCCGTTGAATGACAAGGAAAACAGGAATGTATCACATACATGTACATGTATGTATTCCCAAGACTCCAAATGCCAAAAGTACACTTTACATTGAAGCCAGATATCTTTGTCATCTTTAATGAACTTTATCTCAAGTAATAAACAAGCATTGTCTGTTGAAGAAGCAATTCCCGCCTGCGGATTGATACTGTACATGTGCCACTTCAACAGCCAACATGGACATAAAGTCATGCCCATTGATAAAAGCAATCAAGGTGACTGCGGCATAGTAATGATGGATTAAACCAAATGTGGAGCAGGTGTGTGCATCTTGGGTTTCACACAAATTCAGCAGGTGAGATTTAAGTGGCATAATAGTTATTCTTGCTATTGTTTTTATAAATAAATATTTGCCTTAGAGGCATGTGACCATCTTGCTCAGGTTACCACACACATGGAATCTAATTGTCTGCCAGAGGAGGAGGAGGAGGACAGGAATGAGAGAGAGAGAGAGAGAGAGAGAGAGAGAGAGAGAGAGAGAGAGAGAGAGAGAGAGAGAGAGAGAGAGAGAGAGAGAGGCAGTCACCGCTGCATGAGAATGAACATGCACCATGTTGTCGAACATTCACTTGAAAGGAAGTAATAAAGTGAGAAAGGAAAACTTGTATGAGAAAGGAGATGTAGAGATTTGTTAAAAGCACACAACTTCCAGAAGAAAGAAGAGGAATTATGAAGCCCGGAATCCAAAGGGAGCCCATGAAGCCTAGCTCTGAGAGTGCCTAATCTAATGCAAACAACAAACTTTAACCTCTGACCCCCTCCTGTAGTCTCACTGCTGCAGCCTGCCAATAGCTTGGTTGCAAACCAGGGCCTCATCCTCCTACCCCTCCTCGAGATGATCATGCCTGTGATCCATCATACAGTTATCTTTGTGAAGGATTCAATTTGTAATATGCCCCTTGATTCTGATAAAATTGCAAGGAAATTCACTCTGTAATGAACGCAGGGATCAAGTAAATACACTTGTACATTCAACTCACAACTTGCTGCTAGAGGCTTGAACATGAGATTTTTCACAACAGAATAATGAGATTTGGTTTGAAACATCATGGAGTGGAGTAACATGGAAGTCAGATGTGGCCCGTGTTCATTCTTGGTGGTTGTAGAGTGGGAACAAGCAACAGTGAGCATAATTTCATTTCTGCATAGCCAGGCGGCACGGGGAGGGAGTCCCCATCATACAAGTATTTTCATTTCATCCAGGCGTCTCACTGCCCTCGGGCCTTCTCTTTCTGGTTACTTGCTGGATTTGCCAGGATCTTTGGGTCGTGAGGTCGGGGGTTCAGCTGCTGCTCGTGCGATAACCGTGGAAATGAAAATATGGATGGGAAATTCATTTTTGGTAGTGCCCAAGAAGAATGGAAAAGTAGCGATTCTCTTGTTAAAAAATTTTTCAACAAAAAAAATTCCATGACACATCTCTCTCTTTAAAAATGACTGATAAAACACTGCAATTAACCCAAGCCAAAATACAAACTTTTCATGATTTGAAGTGAAACCTGGATGAATGAGTTTTTTTTTTAAAGATTGTATGTATGCAGCTCTCTTCCTGTGAAAAATATGAGCATAGTATGGAAATTCAAGTACAAGCCGGAGCAATTTTAGTAGGATTATGGGGAATGTTGATATACATACATGAACAACTAAAAAATAATATATTAAAAAGTGGAGGTGTAAAGGGTGCATAATGGAGATGAAAATATTTGTAGAGAGAGGAGGGTCTGCTTTGTTAATGAGGTGAGTCGTTGGGAACTACCTGCTCTGAGCTCAGTTTTGTCACCTAATACTGCTACTTAGGGGGTATTGTTCCCAAAGAATGCCTGCCATGAAAGGAGGAGGTTTTCTTTTCTCAGGCCCATTGTTTGACCATGCTCTCTGTACTTGAGTGAACTGCTTGGCCTTGACATAAATTACACATGGAAGTCCTATGCATGCTCATTCTATGTAGGCACGGGTCTTAGGGTGATGGAAGTGGGATGTTATATTTGTACTCATATGATTTGTTACTTTAAAAAGCTTGATAAACATGTATTGTGCATATCTTCTACTGTATGTACAGTACAGTACAGTATGTAGCACAGTGTATGTATTCATTTTAGTTAACACTTCGGGACTATATGTACATGTACATGTATGTGGTGAAAAGACTGTCCAAACAATGCCGTTAACATTACGTACACATGTACAATATACTACATGTTTGTGGACAAAGCGATTACAATGTACATGTAGCTAAACACTAGATAATGCATGGGCATGTACAATGTACATGTACTTTATTACACAACTAAAACATGATTTATGTGTTATGATATATGGGAAGCCTTTAGCCTTGAAATTCAAATTGATTGTTATTGCACAGTTCGAAATTATTGTACATCAACATACTACACATACTGCACAGCTACCTTAGTCTCATAATGTAAGCCTGTACATTTTTATGATACTGCACACATCTGATTTCTAGCTTAAAGGTAGAGCACCCCTATTGCAGATGAGATTAATTTCTGTAAAACATCGCATGAACCACAAGTACAACAAGGTCCAGTTTTGTAAAATAAGACATTTTACAGTGACATAGTTAGATTTTACATCTGCACAACAAAAACATATTGCTTTGGTATTTTCCTTGATTAGATTCAGTTTCCCTTTGAAGTGCAAAGTGAATTTGGAGTAGAAATCTATATAATCATCCATTTTTCTACATAGTCATCCCTTATCACAAAGCTGACCAAAAATGTCCTTGGGTACATCAATGATCTCATTGCGTTTCTTAAATAATGTCATTAAAATTTATCTCAATCACCAAGGGTCTGCAAGTACTAGACCATGATTTTAGATGACCCTGTCAAAATTTCAAATGAAATTTTAATGGTCAGTTTAAATCAATTAAAAGTCACTTTTTGAGTTCATGTATTCTGAGGAATGTTCTTCATTGGTATTTTCTCCCATTAACATGATATTTGCACAATGATATTTGTTTGACCTGCAAAAGCGACATGCTCCCTTTAAGTGTACATCAAGTGTGTGACTAGTATTCACAGGACTGAATACAGTATATCTGTGTACAGTACTGTAGCTTTTCATTGCTGCACATGGGTTGTGGAAGTGGGGCCTGCATTGAAAGGGTACCCCACGCTGCTTGCCTGCTTTATGTTTCTACATGTGGGCTTATGATGGTATAGGGCCAGAGGCAAAGATAAACATGCAGAGCAATGGAATACAGCCTTTCACTCTGCACCTTGCACCGAGAGAAAAAAAAACCTACTAATGTACACAAAGCCCAGATTCTTACTCCAAGCCTAGTACTACTACTGTCCATGCCTTCCACTACACTCATGTATGGAGGAGTTACTAGCATACTTCCATGTACAATACATAACATCTACAGGGGAAGGTTTGTGCATAGGGTATTTTTATTATCTGTTCCATCATCCATGATTGTATAGCTGGATGTACATGAAGAGTAAGTAAAACAAAAGCAGGACTTCATCAGATAAACATTTTTAAAGGCTACAAAAGTAATGGAAAAAGCAAGGCACCTGATTGTTTATTTATGCCAACTGTAAAGAACTCTCGCTTGAGTTTTGTTGCTCTGCATTACATTGCAGTCCTTGATACATGAAGAGAATTGTTAAAAGAACCTGTCAGGTAGTATAGGCTGCATCTTTTCTTTCATTTTAGCAAGAAAAACAGAAATCTCTCCAGTAACCCTTTCCAATAGGGTGGGCGCCTGCTGAGCTTCAATCATACATACTTTAGGGGGATTGTCTCAGAGATTTACTCCAGACAGGAGTCCGCTTTAAGATGCTCAGTCTCAGCCCAGTAGGTATGGTACCTGTATGCTACATGTAGCAGATGCTTGTCCGAAACAATACATCTCATTATTGTTGCAAGTTGTCCTTGATTTTCTCTCTCTCTCTGAAGGAGACAGCATATGCTCCATATTTGTACTGGTATGCAGAGGGATTATGTAGATTGCATTTTTAATTAAGAATTTATCTAGCGGTATTTACATTTGTACTATTCATCATTGACAAGGCCTTTAAATTAAAAATTAAATTGGTGTTTAAGTGCAGTACGTTATGTGCTTGTTGTGAGTATTTCTAATATTGTACATGTTCAATGTTGGTCTGTACAATACAGACAGTGATCGAGCTCAATATAGAACAAAAGCTGTTTCTGTCATACAGTTTACCCAAAGCTGTGAAATGAACAGGGAGGGGTAGTGATTATTGTGTCGTTGAAGGCCACACAGTACTATTTCCCTTTGAACTTTCTCTCTGTGGGTTCAATTGATCTATCCTAAACAGTAATCCCATGCGATTGCCTATATTGATTTGTAAACTCAAAAACCGTCCATCTCTTCTTTGAATTTTTGTTTTGTATGTGAATACAAAGTGAAACCTACCATCCTGCATTGTATGCATGTACAACTAGGCTCATGTATCAGTATCTTCCAAACAAATTTTGTGGAGATCATGGAGGAATATGCGTGACATTGGAGTACATAAACAAAACAATAAGCTACTGCGCATGATTACAAACATGTATTTGTTCCAAAGATATTAGTTTGTTTAGCAAGTTAGGGTGTTTTGCGTTCCCAACTGACACACGTTTTTGAGCCTTTTTACAGAAGAATGTTAGATTTGTAGACCATGTGTATGTTTTGATTTCAAAAGTATTGCCAAAGTTTTAGTTAGACTTCAGAGAAAAGAGTGAATTTATCTATCTGTCGTATGTAGCACATACAGGCCTACAAGACAGAACTCATAAGCTGAAGGCATGCTTTCCTATATTGATGCGAGGGAGGAATGTTATGTGATAATATGTAGCATACATGTGCATTGATGTGTGTATAAACCTTCCTGTGGTATTTGTTATACCATGGCACCAACAGTCTTTAGTTTGAGGCTTTCCTAGTCTGTTTAATCATCATCAGTCAGTCACTCGTCCTTATCCAGCCATTCTTAGTTCCCCTACTCCCATTGTTCCCTGCTTTTCCCCTGCACCAGTCAAAGGCTAGTCCCCTTCAATCCCGTCTGCCTATTGTTGGTGTGCCTCCTATGGGCACCAAGTTGTCCGCAGGATTGGTCATGCATGGCAAAAGGCCCCACTCTACCAGTCTCCTTTCTTCTCTGGCCTGCCCCGTAGTGGGCCAGTCCTATTGTGCTGGGGACGAAATCTTTGTGGAGCATCTTCCTGTCTCCTCTTTTGATTCGTTCACTCTGCTCCCTGGACTGAATAAGTTGCTGTCACAAGGTGACCCCTACTGTACAAAACTGCTTGATAATGATCCACCAGGAGCCCTGGGTCTTTCCACAGTGATCAATGCACTCATGCCATCCTAACTAGAGCCTGGCACCAATGCTGTAAGTACCATGTAACTGCATGTACAATGTAGATGTGAATGTGCATACATGTATGGACATGTAGGGGATTGAAGGTAAAATGTGTTTATTTTTAATGTGTGAATAGGCTTTTGAAAGAAGTGACAGAATGGCTTTACTCTTTGACTAGATGTAGATCTCAATACATCTTTGGAAATGCACTTTACTGCACTTGGCCTAAGAGAACATATTAGTGACTGGTACACCTGTACTTTGGTGGATCAGGTACATATTCCACAATGTCATTGTGTTAAAGTTAGCAAGAGAAATAGTCATGTTCTTAGTGAAATAATGTCAGGGTATGCCCATGAAAGCATATTGTGATACATTGGAATATCAATCACACAAACAGTCGTCTAATCTTCACTCCTAATGTACATGCACAAGTACCTGTTAGTGATACAGCACAATGACAGAGATCTGTGTTTGTCAGATTTATCTCTGTGGTATTTACCATGTGTAGTGTACCAATCTGGAAGCAAACTCATTTCGTTTTGAAGTTCCCCAGAGGATAAATAGGTTTGACGTCACAGGGAATCACTCAAAGTAACCAAGATATTGCTTTTTCTCCCCACAAAGCGCACAATCACCTTTAGTAAACAGGGAGGCTTAGTAAAGGGGGCAGGTTGCAAGGAGTCCATAGAATACTCCTTTGTTGATTAGTGGTGAGGCCGCATGATAGGGGCAGTATGCCGAGAGATTCGCTGATTCCAAGTAGGCTGGTACAGAGGGAAAAGAATTTTACATCTGTAATACATTTTTCATATCTTGATGTGGAGCAGAGATTGAACTGACACACACTGTATTACATAAATTGAATGCTAAGAGCATTTTGTACAATTTATAGACTGTATTCAATTTTAATAGTAGGCTTCAAATATGCATGTAGACACACATAGTACACAGGTACATTGTTTATTGTCCTGCTGTGATCTGTCATGGTATTTTTCTCAGCCAGTCAGTAGTCCTTTCTTGTTAATCCATTAATAGAGTGAAAGGTTGAATACATGAACACACATTTCTGCAGGTAACACAACCTTTTGTAGCAATACAGGTTTGAGGAGAATTTTTGCAAGGGAATAAGAGGGGTAAATCTTGAAGTGGCCGCCATTTTAGCTGTCATATCACAGAGCCTGCAGCGAAGTGTGCGCATGGAGAGCCTTTCTTGGGTGAGCTCTGCAGTCTTACTGGTGCCAGTGCTTGCCAGAAGGACGCCAGTTTTAATGACCATCCAGAGACGCTCACTTCATTCTCTGCTCTCGTTCTCCGCTCTCCATCTCTCCCTCTATCTGTTTCTCTCTCTCTGTCCTTTCCTCCATTCTCCTCTCCTTTTTTTTCTGTTTTTCTGTTTCTGATACCCCTCTCTCTCTCTCTCTCTTGCTCACACTCTCTGTTTCACCATCTCGCATTCTCCTCTTTCTGTAGTCTCAACCTACATGTACTGCATGTGTACAGTACATCATCTACTGCACATTACTATACATATACATGCATTGCACTACCACTGTTACTGTTGTTACTTGCCAACTTCCTCACTCTCCTTATTTGGGCTCATGGCATGTACATTAGTTTAAGACTTGTTAACATTTAAGTGGTATAGTCTGCCTGCCAAGTTGTGTACATGTACTATTTCAGGATGTCTTGATGAGATTTAATCAGGTGTTTTAAAATTTTATAGAGAAACATTTGTTTTACTGGTAATTCTGTATTTACCATAGATCATGAGGGTAAAATATTCTTGTCTGTTAATAACACTATAAATTTGAGTAGGCTTCGCTTTTAGTTATGTATGCTAAAAAATGTTGAAAGTAAAGAGCTAACAGACATAACAGTAACAGTCTGAAAAGGTTTGCAATTTGCAAAAGACGTTACCCCATTTCCATGTGTGAAGTACATGCTATACTTGCAGATTGTGCATTGGTGGTGTGCAGGTCTGTCTGCATGTGTGAGTGTGGCGTGCAGAGCAAGGGAAGGATATTTTGGGAAAATGTTTTGAGCAGATCAGCAGGGATGCCAGAGTAATTGGAGGAGAGATGATTGCCCTCCTGACCTCAAATTTCTGGCTAATGATACCCCCAAACTAGACAGGTCTGCAACTGATGGAAGCCTTCGGTATTATAACCTGGATATTGATTTTGGATTGGGTCTAACTTGAATGAATCACAAGTATTGATCAGTCTCATCTCATGTAGTCACATTAACATCAGTCTGTCGATACATAATTGAAGAGAATTTGTTCTAGACAATCTCCCATCTTTGCTGTATCTTCGCCTTAAGACTACATGTATGCAGCTACCTTTCACAGAGTCGATTATTGAATTCATAGGAGCACAGTAATTTTGTCTCGTCCTCCACCTCCGTGGTTTTGGTGTGCTCTGCTCTGCGGCAGCAGCCACTACAGGACCTCTCCTGTGCATGCTGGGTAATGTTATTGACACTTCCAGCTACACCTGTTGCAGTCGAGATGGGCTCCTAATGGTGAATGACACACCTGATGGTAGAGTCAGCGACCGACATTGCACCTCTCTCCTTGTGATCGTTTTGAGATGCTGTCCTTTTTCTTTGCAAAGTTCCAATTTGTGCCGCATACCTGCGGATTACGGCGTGCGTGTCATTGACATTTTGTGAGCTACTAGATGCGTGGAAGATGCATTCTGTGTCTACCACTGTCTTGTGTGCTTGTACTTCTCCAACACTTCAAACCTTGATTGATGTATACCGATAAAATGGGGTGAAATGGAAGTACATTACATAGATTAGTAGAGCAAAATAATGTCAGCTACAGTAAATCAATTTCTATTGATTCTGTTCAGTTTTAGGCATTGTTGTAAAAAAAATCCATGTACAAACACATTTTGATGCAGTGCCCAGATTTCAACCAAGACTCTTTTGGAGTTACCATTTAATTTGAAGGAGCCTTTAATAAGGAACCATTGGGAGTCTACTCTAGTTACTTGTGGTGGCAAGTTGGTTACATTTCAGGGACCCATCCTGACCTCTTTTCCCTGCTCCCAGCCTGTGCCCTGGAGAGTACAGAGGGGCCAAGGGCCACAGGTTTCCATTCCAAGATGTCTGCCTGGTTTTGTTTTCGCCCACTCCTAGGGCAGTACAGGCAGTACAGGCATTGGATGTGGTGCACAGGTTTCAGCGTACTGTACAACAGTCATTTTCCTGTACAACAGAAATTTTCCTGTGGAGCAAAATGAGATGGGTGGGAGTTAAGAGCATTAGATGAAGTCTCATCACTTGCTTAAACAGTAATACCTGTATATTTAGACATGCATGGTTCTTAAATGTTCATTCTCATACTTGTTGAAACATATCAAAGAAGCATTACGTGATAGATGCCGTGCTCTCTGTGCGGCAGTGTGTCCCACCTATGAGAATGCATTTTCAGGGTTAAATATAGCATTTTCCTACCATGTGCACAAGATTGTATAGTAAACTACTTAATGAACATGTAGTTTGTACAGAATTGTGGTAAAGGCCTTCATCCAAAATCCAAATAGAGCTCATTGTTATGTTAGGTTTGTCAGTGACAATGTGGCACATCATACCAGATTATGCTTAAAATCATTTCAGCACCATCAGGTGTGCTTATGACCCATAGAGCAGGCAGGGACATTTCTGATTGGATAACCAGGAAATGGGGGGCATTAACCTGCCAGAGATGTTTGCCTGAGCCACTTGCTGAGCTCATTAAATCATTTAGTGCCAATTACACATGTCATCAAGGGTAACTGTAAAGTCCCAAAGCTTTATCTTGTAGGAAAGACTGTCCTTTTATCTTGTCTGAATTTCATCTCACAGAATCTACTCCCCCCATTTCCCCTCTGTCTTTCCGACTTTATTCTTCTCCTCTCCCTCCCTTGAGTGGTGAATAGACAGCGCTTGCCTTTTTAGAATCCATGCTTGTATTGAATGAAAGGCTGGGGGACACAATGGTGGGGGAGAGAAATGCCTGGTTTGAAAAGAGGGTCATTAGTGGGCCAGGGTTTTGAGCCCCTTATTATGCTCTAATGACTAGGTAACAATGGGCTTCTCTAGTGTGTTTACAGAACATGGGCATTATAAGTGGGCCCTCAATCTAACATTGCTTTCCCCCTTTCTTTTTAGGCTAGCAAAGATTTTTCTGTCCTCTGGATTTAAAGGACACATGTTTCCATATGTACATGTAGGTAAGGTCTAAATGATGACTTTACAAATGAACAGGATTTTCAATTGATGGATATATACATGTAGGGATGCATTTTAGCTTTCTGTTAAGTTGTAGGCAGCCACATAGCGTGTGTGTAAGTGTACATACATGTATTTGGTACCATGTACATGTGCACATGCCGCCATACCAGGCTATTTCTGTATGCCCTGTTTGCTAGTGTGTGTATTCTGTGTTTTGTATGCTTAAGTACTGGCATGCTCCCTTGAACAAGCATAAAGAATTTGCTTCTCTGTCTCTATCATTTGCTGTTGCTTTTCTCCTCTCTTTCTTTCATTTTTTTGTCCCCTCTCTTTCTCTCTCTCTTCTCGTGTCCCTCTCTTTCAAAAGTCCCCTCTTTCTCCTCTTTCTGCTTGGCTGTTTTTGCGACTGTTTCCTTCTCCCCTGCATGTCAGTTGCCTATTGGGGGAGGATATATATAAAAGGCAGCAGTTGGATTGGAGCCTACCCAGCCTTGGCCGGCAGACTCGCTGGCTCCAACTTGCGATCTCTCATGGTGGTGGGGTCAGGCCTATTGAACTAGCGCGATTGCCGTAGTGCAGCAGCAGCGTGCAGGCAGGCAGTGCAGTGCTGTGCTGCTACTATCTAGCTTGGCGTGTGTATGTTTGTGTGAGAGGCGCGTGAGTGTGTGTGTGTAAGATGGGAGAACTGGGGGAGAGAGAGAGAATGAGGAGGGTGGGGGCACAGAATGGTGAGATTGATGGTGCAGTGGAGAGATCACTGACTGTAAACATACACACTGCATCCTCACTCACATTGTAATAGTGCCATAAACAATGAGGCAATGATGAGGCTATATCAACAATGAAGAAAAAGCCATTAAATCACTTATTTCAAAATACTTTTAAAAAATAGCATTTTCAAATCTGTGTTTCAAAATGATCAACAGCATCCATTTCACACTGGTAAAGTGATGCATGGTTGATTTGCTCTGAATCACTTCATGGCACGCAGTCAGTGGCATATTGTTCACTTTTCTCCCATTTTGATCAATATAGATTTACCAAATAAACGGACAAAGTTATTGATAGCCTTTTGAAATTAAAGATGGTATAACAATATTATTTGTATAAATTAGATGCTAGTACATAATGCATTTCAGCTCAAAAAGAGATATGAAAAAAAAAATCTGTGCAGGCTACAGAAAATAAAGTACAAAATTAATGACCACTAGAATGCTTTGCTCAGTATTTCATAGTCTGCCTTTTACTTCCTGGCCAGCACTTGTAATTAGCTCAAGTTAGCCTACATTCATTGAAAGCTTGGCTCATGTATAGGATGTTGAGTGTTGGATGCCCACAGAAAGAGACAACAAATAAAAAGAGAGCTCCATTGGCCAGTGTCGCCTCTCATTTTCATTAGCTTGTTTGTGCCGTTTAGAATGACAGCCGGGAATACATGGAAGAGAAGAAAAACGCAATTATGAGATCTGGTTAACATCTGGATGGCCCTGTGATCTGTGTGTGTGTATTGATTTCAAGCAGCCATTGTAGACTTGCTGCCCCTACGCTGTACATGTATGTAGTGTAGCATTGCAGACTGGGCAGATTAGCAATCAATGGGAATGAGACTGGACTACAGTAGTACTGAATGTGCAGGACAGCAAACTTGTGTGTCATTGTTGCAGAGTTGGTTTTGATCGCTCATCAAGTTTTCCAAAAGAAAATTGAAAATAATACATTTTATTTCACATGTAGCACAAATGGTTTCACAATATCGATGCTGTTAATCCTGAACCCTGGATATGCGTATTAGGTTCTTAGCGCCAAAATAGACATAGAATGGCAACTTACTGTATATGCTCTACATTACACTGTATGGTATGATGAAGTGACCTTATTCTGGTGGCCTGGATTTATACATTTCCATGATATTGTATTTTCTTATTTGGCAAGATGTCTTGACATTTGATCATTTACTGCTACATATCACATCTGTTTTAATAGCCTACCATCTGGAAAGTTTAAACTGGAAAATAAAACTTAATATGGCAATTGCTTTGATATAAGTAAGGCCTTGTTAATGCTCATCATTAAAATTAAGTATTCATTGTCTCAGAGTGAATGGTTAATGACATGCAGTGCAATCTTAGGAGACGTTTCCCTCTCCCATTAATGCAAAGCCTTCTGAAATTTCCTCTGCGCAAGACATGTGCCCGTATTGAGTTGGACATGAGAAGCCAAAGATATGTGGGAACCAGCACATTTTTGAGCTGAAACCGAGATGTGACAGTTCTAACACACAAGTGTATTGGGTCAGGTGAAGCAATGTCAAGATTGCCCTGCCACGTACAGTGTTCATGTACTTGTACAATGTACCATGTACTCTGTGTTTTGGTACAAAGTGATTACGAATGGTTAGTTCTACATACAGTAAATACAGCATTTTAGTTAATCTATTATTGTAGATACTGTACACTTAACTCCTCTCCCTCTGCATACTTCAAGGACAGTGAATGTGCAATGCCATTTTGTTAACCCCCCCCCCCCCCCTCTTCTTTTTCAAGAGTGACTTACATACATACAATGTACATGTACATGTAAATGAATATTTAACATTTAACAGGCAGGTAGTGATGTCATACAACATGCTGCAGCTCATTTGAATGTTGCATACTCTTAAAAGTGCCTCCCGTTTCCTCCTTCCCTTGTCGAGTCAGTCTGTACCAGGCCCCTTCCTCTCCTATCCTGTCCAGGCGTCCACCCATTCACATGTACAGTGTATGTATGTGTGTGTGTCTCCCTCTCCCCGCTCTGCTCTGATCACTAGGCAGCTGCCCATTATTAATCATGTGGGGGTTTGACCCAGACTGGCGGTCGTCAGTGGGCCTGGGCGGTATGACAACCAGTGCTTCTGATGTCACTAATTATGTCCCACCGACAGTCCCTCTGTCCGCCCTGCCATACTCCTCTCCTCTCTCCCCCCACTCTTGTAGTTTATGGCCCAGCCTTACCAAGGCGATGGGTCCATCAGAGATAGAGACAGAGAGGAGAGGGGGAGCGGGGTCGTGAAATGAAAAGAAATGACTACATTTAGCATTCTGTGAGAACATTTTGTACTTCAGTGTGTGAAAGAGTACCCCATGTCTCTGTCCTGTCAAAAACAAGGGAGTGTTTGTTTTCACTGGCGATGTTTTTTCAGGGTTCAAAGACAGGTGAAAACCGGACTGAATTATATTTAAAATGCTTATAAACAGGATTTGATATATCCCGATTTACACTTAAGTTTGTTGTGATGACACCAAACATGTACATGATTATACCCTTGTTATAGACATATTTCAACAATTTTACTTCATGGACAACAAGAGAAAAAATTTAGGTGATCCACGTGCAACACTACATGCATGGCATATTGAATCATGAGAGATATTGCATAAATATTGATCTGTTGTCTCTACCCTCATCATTTCTCAGGATTTCTGATAGGCATGTACAAGTTGTAGGCCCATCTCTCCCTTGAAGAACAAAATAGTATGCTCAATGGTCTTGAGCCAGAGTTCAATAAAATTCATTTGTGTCTGATCTGGTAAACAAACTGTCAGAATGCAAACCCACCAGGCTCAAGTATACTTCAGAGAAAACATGGAAGATGTACGTTTCAAGGATCAGCTAGATTTTGAAATATACCCAACAGTTGCTAGTGTCTCGGCACTTCTGGTTGAGGTTTGGGAGCATAAGTGGGATGGAAGTGTGTAGCAGGGGACTCTGGGAATGTTGGGACAGTTTATGTGAGGAGCGAGCATGTGTGTGTGTGGGTGTATGTGTGTGTGTGTATGTGTGTGTGTGTATGTGTGTGTGTGAGTTTGACAGAGAAGGGAGAAAGAAAATTCTTTTCAAGAGTAGTGAGAGCAAAAGGAGGACTGCAATCACTTCTTGACCTTCCACTGATGAAAACACAAGCTACTTTGCCTCAAGAATAACTGCAGAGGCTGGGTGGAAGTGACAGGGGCGGGCTGCAAATGGCCTCCTGCACAAGGGTTGAGGCAGGCTTCAGTTGGGGGCAGAACTCTCTGGTTGATGCCCCTGTCTAAGTGGAAGAGACAAGCATACCTACAGTGTGTTTGTAGCACATAGTCCTGAAGGCTCCTGTACTGGTCTTTGTGTTTGTAGGGTTGTACGGGGATTATCAAATTTGGGTTGTTGAGTGGTAGGGGATGTTCCAATCTTGGCATAACTTCAAGACATGGAGAGCCTCCTGGCTTCTTTGTCCTGTCTGATGGTCTTGTTGTGAAAGACATAGTTTTATGCAGTGATACATTTAAGTGATTCTTTCAGAAATATGCTGTATATGTATGTGTTACGGTAGTGTTGCAAACGATACTGTAATTTTTAAGCAATGTTTCTCATTACATGGTTACTAATGCATATCCCATTTTTGAGGATATGCGATGTTACCGTTTGTATTACTTGTACAAGTACAGTGTATATGTACAGTACAAAGAAGGTTTTATGGTTGGGTTACATGTATCTTGTTCAAGAGTCGAAATGAGGTAATTACTGCGGGCAATTGTTGAATTAGTGCACCCAGTCACAGACATGCATGGCGACAGTATGTCACTTCCAACCAACCAACTGCAGACCACCTGTTACGGGCTAGCCTAATAATTTGTCCCTTTCTTGGGCAAGTTTTTGATTCCACAGTAGGGGCTCCCTCTCTGATTCAAAACATGTGTTTGATTACTGAATGAGTTGCGGCTCTCAAAAATCACAAGGGAAACAGAAAGATGAAATTACCAGTTCTCCTGGGAGACTGTCTACATATACATGTAGGTGACTTTGATTGGCGTTTCTTGGGGTTTTCCTAAAATAGGTACAGTGTTGGATATTAGTCTCCTGACCTCATTCGCTTCCTGATTGACCAGGGAGAGCTTCTGTCTATCAGCCATTTCCCTGGATTTACTTGGCTGTATCCCATTCATAAATTGATGCCATATCCTGAGAGCCATAATGAATGATAAGGAGATGTATATAGTGCACTTGTTTGTTTCTTCAATTGTAGGGGCATACATTTCTAGACAAAAATATTGACTGTATTGCCATTTAGTAATAGATGATTGTTAGAAGTCAGAAATGCTTTTAAAGAATGTAATCTACATGTATTCAGAACATGGTGAACAGAGTGCAATGCTCAATAAATTGAACTTATTATACTCGTCACATATAAAGAATGCAATGTACGATATGAAATCTGTGTATTCTTGGTAACTTATTGCATATCTTTCTTGTTCTTCCGCTTCTGCAGGTATGGACGCGACCAACGGCAACAGGAGACACTGGTGCCACGTGGCGTACTGGGAGCAGAGAACGCGAGTGGGCCCCATGTACTCAGTATTCACCGACTCCGTCAATATCTTCTATGATCTACCTCACGGGGACGGATTCTGCCTGGGCCTGCTGAAGCGTGATGGCCGGCCGGAGTCTGTAGCGAAGACACGCCCCAAGATCGGCTACGGCCTGGCGATGAGCAGAGAGGACGACGGGGTGTGGATCTACAACCGGAGCAACAATGCCTTATTTGTGAACTCCCCTGCACTGGATATACCTCACTCCAGGACGTTCACAGTGCATAAACTCGCGCCAGGTTTCTCAATAAAAATCTACGACCACGCAAAGTCCAAGTTGTTAGAACTCATGCACCGGGAGTCTGAGCCACCAGATGGCCCGGTGGACCCCAACTCCATCCGCATCAGCTTCATCAAGGGTTGGGGGCCACACTACTCTCGCCAGTTCATCACCTCCTGTCCCTGCTGGATCGAGCTCATCATGACAGCGCCTCCACGCTGACACCCACGCTGATGCAGTATATTACTTTTAGATCTAATATAATATTTTATATTATATATATTATATATTATAATACTGTACATATGGACTCATTTTTACAATTGTAATTTATGGTGCCACGCATTAGTTCAATTATTGTATACTCCCTTACCCTACCTTCCTTTCTCATACTTTGCTAACAAATCTCTTTCTCCTCCCCCTTATTTTTAAGATATTTTCTTTCATTCATCATTCATTCATATACCTCTGTTCTTATTCAAAATGCCCATTCTCAGACATGTTGATAACACTTGTTGTGTTGTTCATGTAAAGGCGAAGTTACTGTTTTTTTACCAGATGAAAATATGACAAATACGAAAAAAAGAGAGAAAAACAATATGGTATTGAATTAATAAACTCATTGATATGCACCATGAATGAAATTACAAAGTTTTGTTTTGCATTTATTTTAGTTTGCGACGAAAATATGATTGAATTTGAATTTGAAATGAGTGATATTGAACTGGGCATTCCTCCTTTTAAGAAGCATGTTAATCGGTATGATCATAATTATGATGATAGTGGTACAAGAATGCAGAATGTGCAATGGTTTTGATCATAAAAATCTTTGGACTACATGAATGATTGTATGGAAATATGATGGATGCTGTACAGCTATGAGTGATGAGTTTCATTCCAGAGGGTATTAATTGGTGTGGAAACTCTTGGTTGAATGTGAAAACAAAGTTTGGTCTTACACCCTTTCACCCATTTATGTGTGAATGTGTACAATGGGACACAATCGTACCATGCGGCATAGTGCATTACAATTATTGCAACTTATGTGTATACTGTGGACTGGCTATAACTGGCAGTGTAACAGGTACAATGCCCAAAGCCCATTCGTTAGCTACAATTGTAAGTTAAAGTAACTATATAGCTTTGTACACACAGCACAGTTTGAAACTGAAAAGTCCCATACCAATGATTAATAGGTTTTTAGATATGATCATTGTTAAGTTAAATGCACCTACACTGTATTAACTGTTGTTGAAGTAAAGGTGCGTCACATCTATCCATGGGAATCAAACTAGATTGCTCTTTGGGGCAAGTTTCAGTTATCACGCACACATCATGCAATTAACTACAAAGTCCCGATGCCCGAATGATTGAGTATTTCTTGACAATGTGACAAAGGCTCTGGCCCCTTTCTTTCGTTTGGACCAGGCTTTGAGTTCACAGTGTTCTCGGGAGAGCGAGGGGGTAATGTGGTGTACACCTGCACGATGACTGGGGATATGTGGTGGTGATTTGAATTGGCACAGGAACAATGTGAATACACACATAACTGCGTCTTTCTCTTAGCTACTTCCAGCTGCTTTATAGTTGAAAAAGAATCAAATTCTGAATGACGAGTGTAGATGTCCATTTGAGAATTGTCCATCTGTATTTCCAAATGCATTTTTGTCCTGTGACAACAAATCATGTGGAAAGACTGGTTTTACAAATGTCAAATCTTTGACAGTATAGCCATGTTCATAGATTGCGACCAGAAAAGGATAAGTGGTAGACTCGTAGTAATCACATTATCACATTGTTCCTGTTAGTTTGATGTCGGGGAGTGCTGATGAAGTTTCCTGTTTTGTGGTGTGATATCTCTCCCCTCTCGCTCACGTCATGAGTACCGGTCGTACATACAGCCAGAGAAAGAGCGTGTCAGCTTTGGGCGATGATTTGATACACACACGGTGGTAGACGTGACAAGAGAAGGTAAACATAAAACTTAATTCACAACAGGGCATACAGTTTCGGCCCTCCTCAACATCGACACACAGCACATGAATAATAATGGAAATCACATACAAACATTTTTGAAAATGATAGTTTTAATGTCTGAATGTCCTTCAATTTCAATTTTTTGACGTATACCCAAGTCAGTGATTCAGCTAGTCAGTGGGAAAACATGAAGACATGCAGGAACCCATACATGTGACACTTCCTAAACAGTAACATGCTTCTATAGGGTCAGTGGTGCCCGTTCTCCAGAAACATACATACTGCATATGTAGGGATAAGTCCTCAGATTCATTCTACTGACTGATAGGGGTTTTGTGGCCATCATACTAGGCCAGTGGGGTGTTTCACCAAGCTGTTCGTAAGTTACGAACAACTTTACGAACGACTGGTGATCCCTTCTTGTGCTAAAGCAGATTCTCATTAAACAAAGTGTGGTACATGTATCGCATTTAGCACAAGAAGGGATAATCAGTCGTTCGTAAAGTCGTTCGTAACTTACGAACAGCTTGGTGAAACACCCCAGGTCAGAGCCATATATGCGCATAGTTTGGTGTACTCGGTTTCAAGAGGTTTCAGCACGGCGCATATTCTTGCCCAACAAAGCAACACGCGTCATGTTCTTCAGATCTGAAATAGAGTTGGCAAACTGTGTGTATAGATGGCTCTGGGCCAGGTCAGTCCCACGTCGCATGGGGACCAGACCCAGACTCAATGCACTTCCGACTCCCCAAGACCTGGGGTGCTCCTCGCTTCGACTCATGAGGGGCAGGTTTGGCGGTCACCTGACGTGTCATATCCAGCTCACCAACCACACAACTGTAGACGTCTTCTCTGATCCCTGTCTGACACCATGATCGGACAGTGTACTCACACCGTGACCTCCCATGATCAAGGGTATGACGAAGTCTTGAATGACGCAACAGTCTCTGTCCAATGTCCAGTCTCTCGCCATCTTGGGGCGATATTCACCAACCACACGACCGTAGACGTCCCTTCCATGACCCTCTGACCGTGGTCTGACACTCTGGACATACGCCCTGATCTCCCATGATCAAGGGTATGACTAAGTCGCGAATGACGTAACAGTCACTGTCCAGCGCCCAGAAATGACTCTTGCCATGTTGGGTGATACTCACCAACCACACAGCGGCAGACCTCCCCTCCGACCCCTGCCTGGCTATGGTCTGACCAACGTCATGGTCTGAGGATGGACAATTACCTTTCTATGTACGCCCTAAGCCCCTGACCTCCCAGGATCAAGGGAATGACGAAGTCCTGGATGACGTAACTCTCGCTGCCCAGTGATGACTCTCGCCGTGTTGGGGCGATGCCAACAGAGGACGCCAATATTTTTCAGACACGGCCAAATAAAAGAATAAAGTTTGGTTCCGGAAGAAATCTTTCAAGTATCCCCCCCTTAAGATCTTTTGCTATCTTTACTATCTGCAAGGTTAGAATCGTATTTGAACTTCACCCTGAAGCTCGTTTTCCATGTCACGTGATTTTTGAATAAGAAAATATATATTTGTTTTGACTAGGTAGAAGGAACATTATTATTACCTAATTTCAAGTAATGCACCTTCTAACACCCTCCCACAAACACACACATACGCATGGAAACACACACACACATACACACGCACACACACACACACACACACACACACACTCATATATTGCATTAGTAAGTATCATGGTAATTTAATATATTCAGCAGTGTGTTTACGATATACACTCAACCTCGCTACAAGCTCCAAACAGTGAAATCACCGAGGCGATGTTGAGTGCGGTATGCACGTTTTTCTACTCCGCAAACCCCAAGAAAATGAGCACCGTCCACCGTAACAACAATACGTGGAGGTAAAACCTCCGCACTAACATGCACTTCTCTTTTTAATTAGTAAGATCAACATCGCCTCATCTCGTCCATGTCGACCTTGACCAGGGCAGGGAAGGACGGACTAATATCATTCCCCGACATTAGTATTATTAATGAATGATGCGTATCTGCTGCTTCCGAGAGGCGAGATTCAGCGAGACGCGGCGTTATCAAAGACGACGATGGAACTGCAGTAGATGTACATGTACTTATATTGTAGAACGTTATCAGGGAAAACATGCAAGAGAGTGGTTTAGGCAACATGGGCTGGAAATTGTGGCGAAATATTTCAAAAGGTATGAAAATCTAGTCGGATTCGCAACTTAAAATATTAAAAAATATTAAAAAATAAAAAAATTATGGCTCAAATTGTCATTTTATATGCGTATATAATTGAGTGCAGTTATATTTTCAAAAAACTTTACGACGGTCACATAATAGATACAGAAATTAAGAAACCTTCAAAGTGTTCCGCGAATTTTTTAACGGCCGACTGATATTAAATATCGGGAATGATTATTTTATGGCCATTGTGCTGGGCGTAATTGGTAATTTGGGATAGGGATAATAACGCCAGTATTTTGAGCTTTTGCACTTTAGCGCCGATTAGTGATGAGACAGAAGTATGATAACGTGATCTCATTTCACAATGACTAGTAATTGTCGGCGAAGTTTTGGACACAATGTTGTCGCGATACGATGACTTGACAGGGTATGCAATTATGATGGTACCCTATCCAGATTGGTCTGACCGATGACCCCCCCCCCCCCCTTCCCCCAGACATACTATATCGATGCTCCATGACCCGCTTTGAAAAGATCTCAAGGGAACAATGACTTGTGCTTGTGAAGCGAAATGGCATTGAGTGTAATGATGCAGTTATTAGAAACTAGTGTATTCATTCTCGTGAACTCGCAAGGATATTATTTCTGTTCGTGTCGGGCATAATAATGCCGGCTATCCGTGCCAGAATATAATATAGGACCGACTGCGAAACAGCGGCAATTACTGTCACGAGTAGACTAAGGCAAGTCAGCAAAGTTAATGTATAACCTCTAAATCACTCGGCATCTTTACAAAATACGAGGCATTATTGGGGATAATTACCGTCTCGGGGAGGTAAATATCACAAGAGTTACGTAATGCTGAATACACGCGAGTCTTTGCTCAGTTCGCTGATAGCATTATGCCGTCTAGTTTCACAAAGCTAATTGGCGGCAACCTCGTTGTCACCACGAATATCATCGTGATAGTGGGCACCAGTTGATTAGTCTCCTACTCAGACGCTTCTGAGGACCCAGTTTAGTGACATATTGCGACATATTGTACACGTGCATTTTCACGCAATCCACGACGCTGCAATTGGCATTCAAAATGACATTGAAAATTACATGAGAAGAATATCATTTTTGTTATTTTGGGGCTTTAAAACAGATATCAAATGGCACCCCCGTCTCGGTGTAGGCATATGTAGGTCTGTCTTCCACCCCCTTTTCTCTTTCTCTCTCGATCCACCCCTCCCCTTCTCTTGCTCTCTCTCTCTCTTTCTCTCTCTCTCTCTCTCTCTCTCTCTCTCTCTCTCTCTCTCTTTCTCTCTCTCTCTTTACATCGATTGATATGTATGTATATATCACACACATATACAAACGCACACACATTCTTCATTTCTGTATTTCCGTGTGTCTTGCTTTATCCTAATACTGTAACATGCATCATGTTTGTGTTGACTCCTTCATCGTCTTCTTGCACGTACGCACTTCTCTCCACGCGTACATTCAATCATTAGCAGAAGCCGGTTATGTTTATTGGCAAGTTGATTACAAGCGAGTATCAATACCGCGGAAGGTCAGCTACAATGTGGATCATGGACTTTGCTGTTTCACACTAATACACCAGTATACATTGGGTAAAGTCGTTACCCCTCCCCATAACAAACATGCACAAACAAACAGCATTTTACCGACAAAACCAATGCTAAAACCGTTTTCAAAATTTATGAGTAATGCTAATAATTTTGCATTCGGAAGTTCTGAACCTAACTGAATGCTGTAAAACGAAAGAGTAATTGTATATGCCCCCAAATGATTTTTGTATAAACCGGAACATGAATGAAGAAGAATCTGTGCAGTAATTTTCGGCGCGTTTTTATGTACAGCCAGTATTTTTTTTACCAAAACAGCACCCCCCCCCCCAAACACACACACACACACACACACACACACACACACACACACACACACACACACACACACACACACACACACACCGCTACCCCTCCCTCAACAAGAAAATGTAGTTAAGTGGAGCGTGCGATACTTCAAAGTGATATCCACAAGATTTAGAACAGTCAACAAAAATCGGCTACAAATGAAACAAACGAGGAATGTATCGGAAATAGGGAGAGAAGCGTATTTGCATAATGGCATTGTCAGACCATTGGAGTTCAACGGCACGAACTTAATTCCTCTTAGTGTAATAAGTGGATCTGTGCAGTGAACATATCGTGTTTATGTCATATCACTCTGTTCATAGTGACCACGGTAACGAAATCATTTACACAATCCGCTAGAATCTAGACAAGAAATTCTCTACACAATCGGTAACATTGATGTTCATCTATAGTACGGGAAACCTATTTCGGAGCATTTTACTGCAAAGTGATAATGGCTAAAATGTTGAAATGTGACTGACCAATATACATACATTTTTTGTTGAGAATCAGCGCAAATTCATAAGAGATTTGGCGTGTTAATAAACCACTTTTTAAGTTCAAGTTCATTTATTTCTCTCAACAAAGAAAATATGGATAATGTTTTATTTGGAAACCATTACACTTACGATATACATGAGCGGGATTCACCTCAAGAACAAGAAGCCTTGTCAATGAGTCTGACCACGGAATAATGCAACGGCGGAACCAGACGGGGCACTTTCTTTTGGGGAGAGAATCACACGCTGAGCAAACATTCCAGTACAAAAAAAAAATCAGTTTGCCCCCCCCCCCCTTTTTTTGTTGCAAATTGCCGCCTGCGCCCCCTCTGTTTTAGCCCCTTTATCCGTGGTTGCTGTTGAAAGAATAGTCCACCCTGAAATCAAATAGATTTGAACCATGACAAAAATAAAATTTAGTAAAGGTTTACTAAAAATCCGTCAAAGGATAGGAAAGTTACGATTGATTCAATTTTGATTTTGTGACGTCACGTGCGAGATGCTCTCCTACATGCTGTGTACTACTTTTTTTTTTTAAATTTGGATGCTCTCAAAAGGATATGCATTATTTTGCATGTGCATTTGATACTTCACAAGAAACACATTTTACACACATACCTCTACGGATTTTTTCCTTCATCCAAAACAGAAAAAGAGCTAGTTACGGAATCATACATCACACAACATAAGGGAGAGCACCTCGCACGTGACGTCACAAAAGAACATTTTCAAGACTTTTTATTATCCTTTGACGGATTTTCGTCAAACCTTCAGTAATATGTCTCTTTCATATTTCTGTTTTTATTGAACTAACTCCATTTCAGGGTAGACTAGCCCTTTAATGTTTAGGGGTGTATCAGACTTTTATCTGCCGCCAACATGCTCAATGGACATATCATATTGACCTGCTTGAGATGACCATAGTTAGCAAGGGGGGGGGGGGGCGCTGGATCCCCATCACCCCGCCCCACATCACAATCATCACATCGCCCACTTATGCGGGATAAAAATAAAACTCACACACAATGGGCCCCGCTGCCATGTAGCCACAAACCGTGCACGCAGAAACATAACACGAGCGAAACTCGCGGCGTTAAAGGTGTAGGGACGAATTGTATAAACACCAGAACACTTCACTACATAACCATAAACTTGGGACTAAAAATACACACAATGAAAGAAAAACATGATTGATAACAGGACATATCAGATCATTTCAATAAAAAAAATATGACACAATTTTACAATTATAGACGATATGAATAAAGCATCTGCATCAATGTTAAAACAACATGTCTATACGAATAATGACTATCGGGCATAATTTGTGAGAACAAGTCAAATCATTATCATCATCATATTTTGACACACTGTAATTTCATGCAGATTAAACTAACTGGGTGTACAGCATGCAATCTCCCATCCCATGCAGACTACCGCGCAGTCCTTTCAGAAATGATTAAAACATCAGCTCGCTGAGTCCCTTTAATCGGTGGAAGCAGGCACGGTGTTGTTGATGCCACTTTGAATGGGCTGAACGCGGGCAGGTCAACGACACGAAGTGGAGAAGACGGGAGACCGGAGCTTGAATGGCGACGACCAAGAATGCCATGGGTGAAAAGCGGCAAAGTCCTGGCAAGCGGAATTAATACTCCACCGTCCTAAATGGCAGCCGTACTATTCTCCTGTCATATTCACTTTGCCGAAGATTGGGCATGGTAATGAGCACGAAGAGTTATGCATTCCACGCCCGTTTCTTTCTTCTTTTCCCGGAGAAAGGGGGAATGGAAGAAAATGGAGTGAATATATGCACTTGGCTGATCACATTAGAGCGGGTATACACGCCCGCGTATAATAGAACTCCAGTGGATACTATACCACTGCTACTAGTACTACTGCATATTAAGCTCATATGTTACCAATGTGATGTACTTCACTCCTCAAGCAACGATACTGCTCCTCCTACGTGATAGTAGTTCTCATGGCAACGGTGTTGATGATGGTGATGATCAAGGTTTAAGAGATGCTTTTGAAAACAGTTTAGATTTACGATTATGAAAATGATCGTGATGATGATGATGATAAATATAATTGCGATGACATATGATAACAATGATATAAGTAGTAATTTTGATGTTTATGATAATCACAGAGATGATAACGATAATGTTCTTATTACTGTAAGAAGAGATTAATGCAAAGAAGCACGATGAGGAACGTACTAAAAATAGCAACAATGCAATCCAATAGATACCACTAAGACACACGATATACGAGGTGAAGGGGTGGGAGAAAGAGATCGAAGAAAGAGGATGGGATACAGCTTGAAAGACAGAGAGGCAGTGAGGGAGACGAATAGAAATACGAGAAAGAAGATGAAAAGAGAAAGAGAAGACGACGTTTGGATTCGCGTGACCTCGGCGCTAATTGATCGCTTTAATTACGAGCACGGCAGTCCCGCCTTCATTACCGCTCCGAACGACCTTCCGATGTCGACCGGGCGCGTGGGGTAGACAGTGATGGCGGCGGGGCCAGAACATCCTTTGATCTACCCTTTCTTCCCATGCCCCCCTCCTATACCCCTCCCCCATCTTATCTCCTACCTACATCCACGCATCCATCCATCCATCCATCCACGTCAGATTCCGTCCGTTCGACCGGCCAGGTTTCATACTAGCGCAGTTCATGAAGCAGAGTCAGACCGTAGAAACAACAGCGGAGACCTGTTTACATTCCCGCTCGTCAAAATTGGCCCATATTGGAAGCAGACGGGTCCCTCAGGGTCATGCTGGCAATTATGAATAATGACATCTACTTCTATATTTCTGCGCTTCCTTTTCTGCTCCTTACTTGAACCATAGGACTCGCGACAAAGCAACTTACTGCCGTATAGGTAAATACGAAGACATGCAAACATGATCAAAGCGTGCTTAAAACACATTTGAACACACATGCATTAAACTAATGGAATTCCATAATGACACATTCGAGACCTGTGCCCCGTCTTGTAAAGAGTTACGGTCGACATGGTCGCAAGTTCAATCCTCTATCTCTAATATACAGAGATACGATCGATTTCAATCGCGATTCTACTTGCGATCAATCGCAATTATCTAAAGACATGACCCTTTATTTGATATTGGATATTTAGAGTCACGTGACAATGTCAATGCATTGCTCTTATTTTTTTCCCGGGTATCAAATGAAACAAGGGGGCCATAAATCAAAAATGTAAGGGATACTCCACTCTCCAAGTAATTGTCTTGAAATATTATCCCTTTCCTATATCTTAACTATTTCCCGTAACATTCTTTACTTTAAAATCATGATATAAAATAACAGTGAAATGTTGGAGAAAGTTGGTTTGGTTTTATCAGTGTCATTTGAGTGAATAGTTCAACTGCGACCTAGGCCATCGTTTTAGAAAGTGCATTTTATGAAGATATTTCATAACTGATGTTGAGCGGTACCATAAGTTTACAATTTTAAAGATGATGCACCCTCTTGTAAGGCTTAATGTATGTCAATTACAAAGGTATAAAGGAGAAATTACTATTGAAAACATATTTCGGAATACAGGAACTGAAAAAAGCTTAATTTAACATTAAAAGAAAAACTGTCGGATCGTTTAAATCGTAGACTAACATTCTTACATATAGACCATTGCACTGACGACAACCTTGTAAACATTACAATTTAAGTGAATCAATACGACTAGTAATGTGAGCAAGGACATTTCAAGTCAGATTTATGATGAGATATGATCATTTAGAGAAAAAAAACACACTTTGCATTGAAAAAAAGAAGATAAGCATGAGAGACAAGATATAAAGTAGTATTTTCTCCGTTCTGTTTTTGATTTCTTCATCATTGCTCAGTTTCACATTTCACAGACGGAATTATGGGCGTGTTTATCAACTATTTTGGGGGGTAGAATTAAGGTTTCCAAACGCGTTTAAATTTTTTAAACGCGTTTCAGGGAGTTGATAAACGCAAAGGTGTTTTGATTATGGGGTTCGGAAAGCTGATGTCTCGTATGTGCGGTTCATGCTGCGTTTAATAGTTTATACAATTTGATGTTGTATGGAAAAGGGATACATTACAGGATGTCATTATAAAGCATAAATAAGTCAAGGAAACTTAGAAGATTCATAGTCACCTATTCCCGCGTCTTTATTTAACGTTTCTAAGAAAAGACCTTTATTCTCCCTTTGTCTCGCATTCCGGACGATGTTAAGATGATTATCGAAATGAAGTCAACGATCCGTCTTGAAACCCTCACACGAGTAGACTCATCTAGGTATAGGTATTAGGGATTAGGTATTGTGCTATCGTTGTGCTGGTAGATTCATCATAAACCTGTCTTTTCAGTAAAGTCGGCAATTGGAACAATTATTGGGAAAAGGTGATTGAAAAGGTATACAGGTACCAGTCTGAATAC